>JAJGOT010000965.1:0-129576 GCA_022457155.1 Cladopsammia gracilis
TGAAAACGGAAACTTGAAATGAGACCCTGGGAACGATGTTAACTCCCTAACGTTCCAAATATCTTCAGTGATGCACCAACGTACGATTACGCCATTGATTCCAAAGTCCGCCATCTTGGATGCGTCCTTTCGGATTATATTTTTTCAAAAGAGCTAAAAAGCGTGAATTGTAAAATTAATCAATTGAAATGCATTAATGAATTTTAACTTAAGTCCATACAAATTTTTGTGTGAACCTGAAGCTCATAATAACTGAATCCATCCATGCCAATGATACCTTCTGGATTATTTTGCTGTTTATAATCGTTGATCTCACACACATGTGGTAGCGACTCAGAGTGATCCTCGAAATTGAAGGACACGCAGTTGGACTCGCGCATACACCGAAAACCACATTCAATTTCTGATGCGACCAGGTGCTCAGCGATCACGTGGTTTCTAAACACAACATCTATTGGTTGAAAGGAACACAAAGGAATACAAAGGATTAGAGGAAATGGTATTCGAGAATGCGTTTATTGGATCAGAAATAAGTCTATAAAACATTTTCTGATGCACCTTTTCAATGCTAAATTACAGATATTTCTTTTTGAAAACACGGCTTAACCCAATTCAAACCCCGTGGAATTATTTTCTTTTGGACGCAGGCAAGGGGGATGAGTTTCTCTAAGAGCGCTAAAATAAGTAACGTGTCAGAAATAATGTCTTGGTGTTCCGGAAACTATTGATAGATAGCTATTGTGTTGTGGTGTTGATATTATTTAGCGTCTTTCGAATAAGCCAATAAGCTAGAATGACACTCTCGAAAGAATGGACTTTAATGCCTTTTCGGTCCAATCAATCCCGAATTTCATGCCTGATTTTATAAACTAATTTCGTTTTTGAGACGATAATACTGCATTATATTGACGGCCAGTTGGGAGAAAATATATTCCGTACTGGGCGGAGTCGCGAAGCGACGGAGCCCAATACGGAGAATATATTTTCTTAACGCCGCTGTATCTGCGGCTTTATATCATAGTTCCAGGCTCTCTCACGATCTTCGACCTTGGCGTGGCCAACATGGCACCCATTTGTGCTGTGGTCACGTTCTATCGTAATGCCGAAGTCATCGAGCGTTTTCGCTCGAGAATATCGTTTAAAGATCCTGGGATTGAGAGCTTAAATAACTTCAAGCTGCACGTGGAGGGATTTCTTGGAGTGAGACAGAAAGAAGGCTAAAGATCTCGGCATAAACTCGTTCGAGTTGAAATTTTTTCAAGAGTAGAGAAGAAGAAGAGTACGATTCTGATTCCGATGTATCGATATCCTTGTCAGACTTGTGAGGGGATGAGGCAGAAGAGGAGGCTGTTGTTGGGCGCACATTAACAACAAGGAATGGAAGACAAATAAGAGCTGTAGTTAGACTGGATTTATAAGATTTTAAGTCAATTAAAGGGGCTGTGTCATGGAGATTTTGACGTTTTGGGGTCAAAACTGCCCTACATTAAAACTTACTACCTTTGTCAGACACAAAATCAGCTTATAGAACACTAAAAGAAAGATATCGAGACACGACAATGACCTTGAAAAAATTAGCCCAATTTTTTTCAAGTTGCAATCCATTTCCATCCACGTCTTCTGCAGCTGAAGGTTTCTGAAGACACTTAAGTTTACTCTCAGAGAACTTTAGAGCACTACTAGAAAAACTGGACCAATGTTTTGGGCTCACACTGATTTAAATATGTCTTTTGGCTTTTTAAAGTAACACTGAAAATGGTAACATAGCCCCTTTAAGTCTTACGGTCGGCACTTGAGACCACTTGATGGTAACTCATGTTTGATTCTGTCAATTCTGCTTGCTGCTGTCTACAGCAAATAGAGTTTAAGCCATGGAAAAATGCGCGCATGTGATTTTTATTCACTCATCAGAATCTCACTTGTCCGTGAAGTATTTTCCACGCTGTTTAAGGACGTTCGCGTGAAAATCTTCTAACATTGATTTTTTTATAAAACTTTTTCTGCAGTTAGGTCATGAGCTACTTTTGTCAGAAATGCCAAAAAATTGGGGGGGGGGGGGGGGGTTCACCTATATCGTTTCGTAGATAAGATATCTAAAAGGTCGCCCTAATTTTCTAATTTTGCAAAATCGGTGTTAATTATTCGATATGGCTCCAATGTCTGTTTTTCTAAATATAGTGTAAATGAATCTCTAGAATGGAACTTTCTATGCCAAGTTTTATATGGTGAGTCTATTAAGCAAATTAAATCAACTGGCAACGTTCCTTAAAGTCAACCTAAATTTAAACGACAGAATTTGCAAACCCTGACAGCCGCAAGTTGGCGGGATGCGATGTGGCGTTGGTCGGAAAATGGGAACATTTTAAACTTCCTACATCGATTTTTTGTTCATTTTTTCGCAATCTGTCGAGAATTAGTAAAGAAAATCATCTATCCAAAAAAAAGGAAGGGTCACAGACCATCCAAACGAGTTAAATCAAAGCAAACTTAACGCAACGGCTGGCATCCCTTCATGTGAATAGATTTCTTCCTTTGCGCGCGCTCGTGCATCACGTTGCATGGCGTTGCGACATAAATTGCGCGCGCAGTAAGGATGGGCATAAACAATTGGTGCGAACATCCTTTAAGACCGTTTTATAGATTCTGGTTTTTCTTTGCTGTCATAAATACCACTGAGAAGATGAAAGGTTGTAATCAACATCGTTGTTGACTATATTGCGAGAAAAAAATTAGTAAACGTTAATTATTAACTGACGTTTTTCCCCGTTTGCTGTTTACTGACTAAAAGGGATTTTTTTTAACTGTTTACTGACTAAAATGGATTTTTTTTAACTGTTTACTGACTAGAGGTATACCCCATTGACACCCTCTTGAAAGCTGCGTGGTATCTGAAGGGGGGAGTACCGCATGACGCCGAATTTTTAAGTGAAATCACGCATCACGGAGAAAATTTTTAAGCAATCACGCGTCACGTAAATAAGGAGTAATCCGGCATTAAAATGGTAACAAAACAACGTAGAGTCAGCGTAGGCCTACCTATTGAATGCATTGATATTGTATTCAATTTGTTTTTGGAAGGATTCACTGGCATGTTAATTCATGAATCTTAACCCTATTCGGCCTGGGCTTTTTTTGAGTTCCTGAGCCTGGGGGGGGGGCACATTGTACCCCCCCTTCGTAACTTCAAGAACATTAAGGCTACGACAATGAAACCTAGAGGGTACGTAGTACGTCCGAAACTGTCTCCTTTGCGGTCCGCACAATGGAATGATGACGTCATATGACGTAGTTATTAGGTAATTAGTTATAGGGCCGCCATCTTGGATCCGCCATCTTGGATTTCTGAATTTTTTTAAAACCTCTTAAAAACCGCCCAAATTGACTCAAAATTAATCAAAACCAATAAATAAACGCTAAATGACGTAAAAATATAAAATTTATACCAATAAATATTGTTTTTCTTCATTCAAAGGTACAAATATGCAAATTTCAAAAAACATGGCTGTCAAAATCTTGTTGCCATGGAAACATCAAGTCACGTGATCAAAAAATTGTCATACAAAATTGTTGCCAGATAAATTTTAGGAAAAGTCACACAGTTTGATGGCGTTTGAATACATATTAAAGAAGTTATGAACGTTCAAAGTTAGCGCGGGCACTTTGTGCCCCCCCCCCCCCCCCCAGGCCGAATAGGGTTAAAATGAAATAAAGGGTATTGACGGTCAATGTGTTTCTTATTCAGGTGTTTTCGTGTATCTGAAACCTTCCGTTTATCAAGACTCGGGGAGCACACGAGGATGAGATTCAACATATTTATTATTGGCATTCTCAAGTTCTGACATGTTTTTCACCACTGAGAGCGAATTGTTTCTGTATGAGCTGGACTCTCTCTTGTACATTTACGAGTGGCTTAGTGCCTTGTTCTTAGGCTGATTGACGTATTAGCTTCGTTTGGCTTAGTAGCCTACTCGCTCTTCTTCTTTCATGTTCTCTGATTTGAACAAGAGATTATAATTGGACAATTATTTTCTCTTGATTTGAATCAATGTTACGATAGTGGAATTTGATTAGCGCTCCTCGTAATTTCTGTTTTGCTTGGCATGTTGCCTGCTTTCTTTAACATGGTTCCGATTTCCTTCTTGAATTCTTCATCGGGTCTGATAAGTGCGCTTTGGCGTTGTAGCGTAACGTCTTTGGACAAGTCTCTTCTACCCTGTCAGCTTCGAGTTTTCTGATTGCGTTTTCTGATTTCTTGATTCTGTCCTTGTCGTGCCAGGAACGGATTCTCTGGACCCACCACGAAGATCAAAGGTCAAGAAAAGACAGGATAGACCTTCAATTAGACAATTTAAGTTGAGTCCTTTGAATGTAAGTTTTCTTTCGCAATGGTAGAGCGCGATGGCAAAAACATTTTCCGCAGAACATGGTTTTCAGTTAAAAGCGTTGCCAAATAGCGAGCGCGATGCGCGGGTCACTCGCTTGTTCGTTACGCTTTAATATGGCGGACGACTGAAGAGGCTCGAAGACCGAAGTTTTTTTTATCAAACTACCGCGTTTTAACAGTGTTTAGATCGTTTTAAAGTCATTTTAAGTGCGTCGAATGTCTATAAAAGACGTGATGTCTTATTCTTCTCGCTCTTTACAGAGCGTCTTGTCAACAAATTCGTGTGCGGCAAGATTTTCATTTTGACTCGTTAGATTCGCAATGGTCAGAGTACGATGGCAAAAACATTTTCCGCAGAACGTGGTTTTCAGTTAAAAGCGTTGCCAAATAGCGAGCGTGAATTACGGATCACACGCTTGTACGCTGCGCTTTGTTTCTCGTGCTCTTTACAAAGCGTTTTGCAGTCCAAACTAGACGCGCTCCTTTGCACGATCGAGTACCACCAAAGTACTTTTTTTTTGTTGTGGAGTAAAACATACACCTTGTTTCGCCATTTTGCCCCATTTTCTTTGTAATTTGGCTCTTTTGTCAGACGGAAGCTTTTCAAATTTAGCGCTCTGGACCGTAATGGAGTCATGTCATGGAGTAGCGAGCCAACCCCCGGGACACTTCGTGACGACAGTCATGGAGTAGCTTGCCAATCCCCAGGACACTTCGTGACGACAGTCATGGAGTAGCGAGCCAACCCCCGGGACACTTCGTGACGACAGTCATGGAGTAGCGAGCCAACCCCCGGGACACTTCGTGACGACAGTCATGGAGTAGCTTGCCAACCCACGGGACACTTCGTGACGACAGTCATGGAGTAGCGAGCCATCCCCGGGACACTTCGTGACGACAGTCATGGAGTAGCTTGCCAACCCACGGGACACTTCGTGACGACAGTCATGGAGTAGCGAGCCAACCCCCGAGAGACTTCGTGACGACAGTCATGGAGTAGCGAGCCATCCCCGGGACACTTCGTGACGACAGTCATGGAGTAGCTTGCCAACCCACGGGACACTTCGTGACGACAGTCATGGAGTAGCTTGCCAACCCACGGGACACTTCGTGACGACAGTCATGGAGTAGCGAGCCAACCCCCGGGACACTTCGTGACGACAGTTATGGAGTAGCGAGCCAACCCCCGAGACACTTCGTGACGACAGTCATGGAGTAGCGAGCCAACCCCCGCGACACTTCGTGACGACAGTCATGGAGTAGCGAGTCACCCCCCGGGACACTTCGTGACGACAGTCATGGAGTAGCGAGCCAACCCCCGGGACACTTCGTGATGACACACATGGAGTGCCATTGTGTTTAGCGACAGATACTTACAGTGCCCATTTTCTTGATGCGCAGCATAATTATTTGCATATACAGAACCAGTCGATTGTAATTGGTCAACAGATTAAGCTTTGGGAATGCTCTAGTCTCTTGGCAGATTCAACTGCTATCAATTATGCATTTTGACGCGTGATGTAAATACCAAGGTGTGATAAAATTAACAATTGCGGGACGCGCTCTTTTTAAAGCATTTTGTCAACAAATTCGTGTGGGGCAAGATTTTTTTTTTAATCTTTAGATTCGCAATGGTTAGAGCGCGATGGCAAAAACATTTTCTGAAGAACATGGTTTTCAGTTACAAGCATTGCCAAATAGCGAGTGCGATGCGCGGGTCACTCGCTTGTTCGTTATGCTTTTTTACTCAAACGCGTTCCAAACTAAAATGTGGCATTACGATTTAGACAAATTCAGAGTAAATACAAAGGTACACTACAAAAATGACTTATTTTTACGGATAAATTATCAACCTACCTCGTAAATTGGTTTTTGCACGTAGTAGTTTGTACAACCTCTTCGGAAATTAGTGGAAAATTGGCCAAAATTAAAATGTGAAGTTTTTTCGGAAAAGCCATTTCACTACTTTTTTAGTTGGATAATTTTTAAATTATAAAATTTTTAAATCGTAAAATCATGCAAAACTGATAGGAGAGTTTTCTCTGTTTGCAAGGAAGCACAAAATTCTTTCAAGCGAATTTGTCATTTTCAGGAATTAAACTTAAAACCTGTTCAGAATTTCTGATCTCTCCCGAATCCTAAGAGGTTTCAGAAATTCTGATCCCCCCGTCAATTACGGAACAAAAACAGCTATATACAACTTATTCTAAAAGGATTCAGAATTCAGAAATTATGATCCCCCCATCAATTAACTGAACGAAAACAACTATATACATCTTATTCTTAAAGGATTCAGAAATTCTGATCCCCCCGTCAATTAACCGAACAAAAACCGCCATGTACATTTAATTCTTATAAATTCAGAAATTCTGATCCCCCCGTCAGTTAACTAAACAAAAACAGCCATATACATCTAATTTTTAAAAATTCAGAAATTCTGATCCCCCCGTCAGTTCACTGAACAAAAACAGCCATATACATCTAATTCTTAAAAGTTCAGAAATTCTGATCCCTCTGTCAGTTAACTAAACAAAAACAGCCATATACATCTAATTCTTAAACGTTCAGAAATTCTGATCCCCCCGTCAGTTCACTGAACAAAAACAGCTACCGGTATATACATCTATTTCTTAAAAATTCAGATCCCCACCATCAGTTAACCGAACAAAAACAGCTACCGGTATATACATCTATTTCTTAAAAATTCAGAAATTCTGATCCCCACCATCAGTTAACTAAACAAAAACAGCTACAGTAAACACCCGCATATAAGAACACACGATTTTGGAGGTTAGGCTGATCAGCTTCTTATTTATCGGGTGCTTAGTGAAAAATCAGCCTGAAGGTGTTCTTAAATTGTTCTTAAATTTTGTTGTTGGAATTCAGAACTGTAACAATGCAAAAAATGCTTGAGATTAAATTAGCATATTTAATGGCAAAGAAAATGTAGCACAGTACTGTATGTCTCCCTACAAGTAACTGGATCATTTGAAGGGAAAAAAGCTCAAAACAAATGCAACACAGCATCACAGCTGATGAGCTGTAGTTATTTGGCAACAGGCCTTCTGTATGATCTGAAATTTTTTTAATGTCTTATCCATTTTATAAGAACATTTTATATTTCCAGGCTGATTTTGTTCTTATAAAAATGGTGCTTTATTTGCAAAATTTCAGCCTGATGTTCTTAATCCATGTGTTCTTATATGCGGGTGTTTACTGTACTGGTATATGCATCTATTTCTTAAAAATTCAGAAATTCTGATCCCCACCATCAGTTAACTAAACAAAAACAGCTATGTACATCTAATCCTTAAAAATTCAGAGATTCTGATCCCCCGTCAGTTAACTAAACAAAAACAGCTATGTACATCTAATTCTTAAAAATTCAGAAATTCTGATCTCCCCCACTGTCAGTTAACCAAACAAAAACAGCTATATACATCTATTAATATTATTCTAAAGGGATTCAGAATTTCTAATTCCCATGTCATGAGTGAGGTGCAGGATTGCAGAAAATTAATTCAGTTTTTTTAGAATGAAGCATGATACAATGGGATGTATTGTTATTCAGTGAGATAGAAATAGGACTTCCATCTCATTAAACTAGTTTTCTGCAATCCCGCACCTTAGTGCTTGTCACTTACATCATGTACATGTAACTTAAAACTGAAAGGAATCAGAATTTCTGACCTCATCACTTAACCCTTTCACTACCAGAGTCAATTATGGAGACATGTACATGTAGTGAAGTCCTAACTTTTGAGTCTGTGGAAAAAATCCTACATTGTATGTACAGCAGTACAGTGCTTTCACATGATACAGTTACCATTTGGTTTCAATATTTTACAACATGAAATTTGGGATTTTTCTTGAATTTTGATACTTGGCACTCTTGGTATTTAAAGAGTTAACTGTGACAAAAACATGAGTGAAATTTGTGGTCCTCTCAGTTTGCTATCAACTTAAGCAGTTGAAAAAACAACCTGACAAAATTCAGGCTTCTAATTAAATAAAACTAATAGAAAGATGTAGCCTGTTTCTGGATGTTTTCTTTGTATTGTGTTTTTCCTCTGATAGTCACAACGAGATGCCACTGATCATCCTTCTTTGGACATGATCAACAGAGGTGGATCAACATACTGTTATACATGTACATAAATGGATGACCTCATTTGTAGTTCTGCTAGTGATTCCATTTCCTGAAAATCAGATATGGTATTGACTTAAGTAATTACTCAAATTTAACACTTATTAATCAATTAAATTAATTCCTCGCAAAGCGAGGTTTATAAATTTGTCGGCCCTCGGGAGCTGAGCCGCGCGAATTCAAGCGAAAAATATATTTATAAGTATATATAAATATATATTTATATACTTGATGGTGTCCGGCAGTTGCCAGGAAACAAAAATCGCAACCGCTGACAATGCCGCGCTCTCATGTTTATTCATGGAGGCCGCGCTGTCGGGTTTATCCTTTACTCGTCGTCAGTGAAACACAACCAATTTCTGATGCAAATGAAAAATGAAAATGAAAAAATGAAAAATGGAGGGAAGTGCCTGAGGATATTTTGGTACCCAGTCCCATACCAGTTACAGCAACCCACAGCTCAAAACCCATTTATTTTATTTTAGGAAGACAGGGTACTTAGTACAAGTTAAATGGAAGCGACTAGGAACAACAAGGTCTCAACTTTAAATTTCGGGGCCATTGCCGGCCTGCAACTCAACCTCTCCAGTCAAATCATAAATTCCATCTCTCCCTCCCACATTGCTACACGTATTTCTAGTATTATGGTACATGTATTTCATGGCATTGAGTAACCCACCGTTCACACGAGAATCGCAAACTCATCTCCGGATGGGGGGGGGGGGGGGGGGGGGGGGAGACAACTCGGGTGGGCGAGTTGTCTCGCCTCGGCAGGTAGGGTAACCCTGGCAGGTGGGACAACTTTTTCTCATATACACTTTGGCTTGCCTACACCAGACGAGACAGATCAAATTTTTCCAGGAGCCCGTGTGTTTTAGGTCGGCAGAGACCAAACATGCAAAAAAATGGCATCGCGAGAGAGATTAGTGTGCTAGAGGGGACAGCTGTTACAACTCACAACTCCATATAAATGCTCCGTAAAGTTGTCTCGGGGGGAGGGATGTCTCAGGTACCAGAGACTATATAAATAGGGCCTAAATTTCGAGTTGCATTAAGTGTACATGTACTCTTACTCGCACTGTTCTGAGCCACACTGGTCTGAGCTCATACCAGTCTCATAATCATCATCTTAGTTTTGGCTCACTGTGAAATTACTTAATTAATCTGTTTTAAAACAATATTATGTTCTTTTGGTTAAAAATACAAACTGAAAACTGCAACAAATTGTTGCATGTGAACAACTAAGTGGTAAATAAGGCTAAACTAAAGAATACCTGGCCACTTATTGTGAATAAGAATGGTTCCTTTTACATGTTTACTGTTTAGCGATATGTAAATACATGTAAGCTTACATGTAAGTTGCTGGGTATTCTGAAATCTCTCCAAGCTTTTAAATAGCAATATTGAGTGGGTCATTGGGACATTCCATTTTTTATCCGCACCCCCGTCTATGGAAGGCATGATTCAGACACCCCCTCTCTCCCCTCTCTACAGAAGGCATGATTCCGACATCCCCTGGTCAAATCCCATTATTTGAGAAAATTGATTTTTGTGACGTCATAGCTTAAGCACAGTCACTATACATGCATAGAGGGTTTTCACTGACGTCATCAAACTTCAGAAGCAGTTTTTGATTCCAAAATGTTTATGGAATTGTAGAGAGTTGACCACTACACATCTGGGCCAAATTTTGAAGCGCAAGAGCATTTCATTCAAGAGTTATAGGCGAACGAGTATAGACATTTTTAGTAAGAAATGTATGGAGCAGTCATCTTGGTGTCCCACTTAGGGACACCAACATGGCGGCCAAAAAATTAAAGACTTTTAAGTCTTAATAACACCAAAACTCTCATCACAAAATATTATATTCACTATAAGAGGGATGAAATCGGCTAATAAGCATCTATAATTCGTTAATAACTTTCAACTAGTTCAATTTTGTTTATTTTCACGGCTTATCTGAAATAGCGTGACAAATTACGTGACACATTTACAACCTTTATAAATCGAAAACGAAACATCGTTAAAACCTGAAACTTTTTGTGAAAGATTATAACACTGGCATCCACATACCATGTTAGAAACAGCTTTGTAGGATGTATACTTTAGATTTTTTTATTTTTATGACGTCATGTGAAAACACTCTATATAATTTCCAACACCTCATGTAGACTAAAATAGTGATTCCGACACCCCCTATAGGCTCAACCTAGTGATTCAGACAGTCCCTCATAATGGACTAATTCAAGATTCCGACAGGGTCGTTTCAGACCTTACTAATTATGCCTTCCATAGGGGGTGGGGAGGGGGTGCGGATAAAAAATGAAATGTCCCATTCTTATGCAACGGTTTAATTTGAAAAATTAATAACACGTTTCCAAAAAACAAACAAAATATATTAACCTGGAAGAAGGGTGATCAAAAGTGGTCAACCTAACATAAGCTTTAACCATCGCATACACACCCGGCGGTACCAATCAATGAAAATCAATCATTGATTGCCAATCAATACAATCAATAATAATCAATAATAATCCATTGATTGATATTGATTGGTTCAACCAATCAATAAAAATCGATACTCACTCGCCCAGACTCCTTAATTGCTATTGATTATTATTGATTTTTATAGATAATCAATAACTGATCGTGCAATGTAAAAACCCGCGTTTCAAGGCATTTGAGATCAGATTTGCCCACTGTTACCTTGATTCCCCGGCGGCCTCAACGGAAGATGTCAAAGCAATTAGAGGTCGCAATAGCCATATTCTGTGTCGTAAAAGGATACCACCTGTGTCCTTTTCACGTGAACGAAGGAGAAATGTTTTCCGTTAGTAAGAAGAGGGGAGAATGCGGAAACGCGTTCAAAGTTCTGAATGGTCGGGGGCAGCTTGGCGACCTCTTTCTTATTTTACAGCCAAATTAGTTGTATCGCGATGCGCAAAATGCAAACATCGAAGAATTTTCTGCTTTTTCTGTTCCGTCAATCATCTCAGTGGGAGGCGGGGTTAACACAGAGCGAGTTTTTAGCGCGATGAGAGATTCCCGCAAGTTTGATTCGGAGAGTTCAATGGCGATAAATTTTATTCGAAGAGCTGACGAGAAAGAGAAAGGATGCTTAATCGAAGAAGATGGATACGGGAGAGGAATTCAGAAAGTTAATTTTATCCGTCGATTTTTACCTTAGAAGTTGTGTCTTCGCTTGTAAATCTGATTTGCATCGGGCATATTGAATTAGTGAGCTCCGCTGGCGTTGGACGTTTTATCGGCTTCAAAAGTTTGCATCTAAAAAAATTCGACGACTAGAGATGGGGAAAACCTTCTTCAACTTCCATGGAATATTTCATTTATATGCTGACAAAATCGACTCCGCTGGCGAGCCGAGAAGTTTGAGCTTTTCCTGTTGTTTACTGTTACGGTCGACCGGTCGTGCATCAACGGTAATAATATGCAAAAAATGTAAACTGACAGTATGTATGTCGAAAACAAATGTGAAAAACGACGGAAAATAAAAGAAAATATACAAAAACAAGATGCGATGTGATTGAATATGAACTAAATATTTGAAAGAAATCATCTTGAAGATGATTTTGAAGACGAAATCATTGACAGAATTTTCGGCTATAATTTTGTCTTACGGTACACTCTTTCGACTCGGACGCAGAAATTTGATCATAATTCCGTTTTGGTCTTTTAATCACGCCGATTACAGGTATTTTACAGTTTCCAGGTATTTCTTGCATTTAGCTCGTTTAATTTTTCATTTCAGTCTTTAATCAAAACTGCCCAAGCAAATGCATAACTCCGCCTCCCACTGAGATGATTGACGGAACAGAAAAAGCAGAAAATTCTTCGAAGTTTGCATTTTGCGCATCGCGATACAACGAATTTGGCTGTATCTTCTCTTTCAGTTGCACGGGTAAATTTTGGTCAATTTTCGCACATTCAGGTTGCATAGAACTGAATTCATTAAGTGATAAAATCAAAGCCTTTCTATGTGAAGGACTTAGCATTTTTTTCCAGATTGAAAAAGTAAATGCTTATTTTACTACTTGTTAAGTTTTAATGTTGTGCTGTCAAATGATGCATGTAAGGTATGTTTGAGAAACGTTTATCTTTAACTAGACTGCATTGACTAGTTAGAGTGCTTAAGAATTTAAATAAACTTACGACAAATATATTGTGTATAACGCAAACAGGAAATGTAAGCTTGTTGTCTGCCGTTTGCCGTCCTATAGTGTATAAAAGCAGGACTCGTCGCGTACAAATACGGCGGCTGCACGTTCGCGGGTAAAAATTACGCAATGCTTAATCTCTGTAATGAGGTAGTTATAAACCTATTAAAAACCATCGCGTGTACTGCAAATGGGAAATGTAAACTTGCCGACTCTGCCACTTGCCGTTACAAAATATGTGAAAGCAGGTCTTCTCACGTTGAAAACGGCAGCTACCTTGACCATCTCTGCCATTCTCGTGACGTTCTCGTTCCGTTCTTTCTCGGTCCGCCTTGCGGACACTTCGCTATGACAGACATCCTGTTATCCCGGCAAATATAACTTCACAGTGCTAAAAATGTAACTCACTCTATAATACGAACACTAAAATCGTGTCTGTCTGCGTGCCGGATCGATATACAATTAAATAGGTAATAAAATGTTGTTCAGTTAATTTTGTTGTTGTATGAAAAATTTATTTATTCTTTTTACAAAAGCGAACTTTTGTCACAAATCAGAACAATTACGCTTTATTAGGGCGTTTATTGGAATAGAAAACGGAGATTTTAGTTTTCAATGAAAATCAATATTAATCAATCGAAATCAATGATAATCAATGAAAATCGATACTCACTCAACTCCAAGGCATTGATTTTTATTGATTTCCAATACCAATCAATTAATTGGTATTGATTATTATTGATTGTTATTGATTATATTGATTATTGCTTTTCATTGATTGGTACCGCCGGGATACACACTGTAACTTACATCCATGGATGTTATCGTGTTTCTTGACTGATGGCCTGCCAGAATCCCATGGAATGGCACGCAACTTCTAATTTCAGATATTAAACTTTTAAGCTCTATGTCTGCAAATAGACAAAACTACATTACGAAAACGAAAATATACAAACAAAGAAACCTCATGGCTGTGCTTCGTGTCAAAACTGCTGTAAACCCAACTTCGTAAGAGGTTGCTCCACGTATAAACGCCTACAATTCAAAGCTCATGAAACGAACCAAACAAACGGTCTTAGCTTCCATATAAATGCTTACCTTTTCCTCATACAACGTCCTTGAACTTGACTGGAAAAGAACTTCAATCAGATGGAAAAAGGTAGCCACAAGAAAATTCATCTTCGCCCGCGTGAAAGTCAAACTGAAATTCTCACACTTTCCCATTGGCTCAAAAGCCCCACGTGACGTTAGAACTCACAATACGCATGTGCCAAACTCACGGCTTCCCTGGAAACTACCTTGCTCAACAACCACCATGGCCGGCTGTTGAAAGACACACTTCCTGCTCAATATTTAAAAGAATACTCTAAATGGTCGAGACAGCAGCAGAAATGTAGTAATTTTCAAAACTAACACGACTTTTTTAATCTTTTTCACAAACATGTTTCGACGATGACGGATGTACCGTCGAAACATGTTTGTGAAAATGATTAAAAAAGTCGTATTATTTTTTAATATTCTAAATGAAATGTAAAAACAATCCTTTAACTTGTCGATATCGGGCAATACAACACTGCAACAAAAAAATCACGTATATTTGTAGGCCAGGCCCCGGTTGTTCAAAAGGTGGATAGCGCTATCTACCAAATAAATCATTATCCAGTGGATAAGTATTAACAAAATCCATTGCGTTATCTTCTGGATAGTGATTTATCTGGTGGAAAGTGCTATCCACCTTTTGAACAATCGGGGCCAACATCCCGATGTTCTCACATTATAGTCAAGTTGGTACTGCTTGCTATATACATTAAATTGAAGAAACGTTGTCGGGTGAAAAGCATAAACCGTGAACGATGCGACCCAAAGGTTTACTGGGAAGTTGGAAAATTAATCTTCGTCTGTAACACGAAATATACATTATATTAACACAGGATGCATAAATCATGTTCTTCAATGTCTCAAACAAAGAAAACATCTTGATTATCAAGAAATAGAATATTACTAGCTTGCCAATGCTGCCTACCCAGAATCCCATTAGGTCTCATCGCTCATGGTTTGTGCTTTTTCACGAGTCAACGTTTCTTCAATTTGGTGTAGTCTCATGTCCAAAATTTATACCTAATACATTTGTTAAAAAAATCGATGCAAGGTGTTCGATTTTAAGGTGTTTTTTTTTTCTTAGACGAGAATGTCTCTCTTGCAATGGCTTTTTACTTTCCTAAACGTACAGTACAGCATAACTTCTTAATTTACTTCATTTCGATAAGTTAAAGGTAAAGACACGGTCACAGTCCCCGCGCCACCTCTCAGCTGTTCTACAATAGCTCCTCTATCCACCGCCAGCGGTTCTATAATCCTTTGCGAGCGGCAGTCCTTGCAGCGAAGAATCTTCAGGTATTTATTTTGAAAATTCTTGCTCAGCACACCGTAAATAATAGGATTCAAAGCGCTGCTTATTGTGGCCAAAAAACTATATGCTACGTAAACCTCGCGAGGGAAGGTCCAACTCTCGCGAATTGTGTCAACGATGTCTATTGACAAAATGGGTGTCCAACACAAACTGAAAAACACCACTATCACGAATAATGTGCGAGCAATCTTTATTTCTTCCACATGTACTCTGCTTGTTCCATATCCTGTGATTTGAAAGTTATTGTTGTGGCTGCGAACGAATTTAAAGATCCTTAGGTAGCAGTAAAAGATCACGCACGCTGGAAGCCCGACAATGACTGTCACCAAAAAGGCCGTGAATGCACCGCTATCGATCTGAAAATAGCAGAAGAACTTGGAAGGATGAAACACCATTTTATGTCCACTAAGCATGTACGGTACTGGAGCACACATTGATAAGAACCAAGATACGAGAATCATGATCATAGTATTCTTCTTGGTGAAGTAGCGTCGGTACTATACTTTGATGGTCTGACGATTCGAAAGTACCTGTTCACCGCCATCAGGGACAGCGTTTGTGTGGAAGCCACACTCAGGGTTATACCTATGTATCCTTGGTATTGACAAGTTGCATCGTTGAAAGGCCACTGGGAAGTCGCTTGTGTTGAAAGACCTAAAGGACACACGTTCAAAGCTCCCAAGCAGATATCCGAAATAGCGAGTGATGCCACGAACATATTGGAGATTGTTCGCATCCGACGATTTAAAGCCATAATTAAGAGAGTTACGAAGTTTCCAAAAAATAGAATTAATAAAATGAGCGCGAGAAAGCCTGATTCCAGGATGACTTTAGCTTTGCTCCTTGACTTTAACTCTTTCAACATTTCTGCCAGTTGCATTTTTGGGGAGTCCATTTCCACAATGTGCAGATTTGTGCTCTTAAGCAGTTTTGTGGATCAAATCTCACGGCAGCTGTGTCGTAGAGCCGAATATTGTTGTTACCTTGAAATCAAAATCACATCAAATATCAATGTCAATCAATTTAATATCAAACACGACAAGTTTGGTAGTGTTTTAATAAATTTATTTATCTTTATATAATTTTCCCATCTAACGATCTACAAATGAATCTTTCAGCCGAACGTTAAATTAAAAACAAAGTATAACTATGATCTCACCTGATTGACAGCTTTAACGGGGGAGAAACTTAATTACAAGGTGGTTGCTATGGAAGGGTTCCAAACGTCTTATAATGAGTTTCTTTACTTCCTCGGCTATAACGTTTGGTCACGTTCATTCTGTTAATGGTGCCATTAAATTTTATGAGTCACAGCCATATTTGGTAAGTCACGTGACCAGAACAAAAAAACCCTTAAAACTCAAACATCTCATATTTTATTCCAATAAAACCAATGTCAGCGGCTTAAGAACATCCTAATAAAAAATCTGTAGCATGGATTTGTTAAAATTCACGTAAATGAAAAAGCTATGACATCAAATCACATCATAAAGGTGTATTTTAATACATTTTCTTTAATAGCTTTCCTTTTTTCGTCTAACGGTAATTCCATGCTACAGATGTAAAAAAAAAACGTTCAATTGCTTATGATTGGCCAAAAAAAACAGATTTTATCCCGTTTCCTTTGAGTGTTTGCACTTTTTCATTCTTACGCGCGGTAGGGGATTGGCACTAGTTACGCATGTGCAATGTCGATTCACGGTGGACACAGAAGGCTAAAAAAAGATGCAGGCATTCTGTAGTAACAAAATGGAGGAAATTCCGACTTCGAAATTTCACAACAGCACTGAACTCATCATTTTCACAAATTGAATATTTTTTGTTTTTCCATTTTTGCAATTTTTGGCGGGAAAATGACGTCATAAAGTTAGCGCCAAAAAATTAACTTTGTATTATGGGATATCTAAGGAGAATTTCTGAAAGTACACACTACGAGCATCTCAAAACTGAAAAAATTTCGTAAATATGTTGATCCAATCAAAAGCCGATATGACGCTTTAAAATTTGAATTTCCCGCCCATTTTCTGCTGGGGTCAAAGGTCATTTAGAATCAAATCGACTGAAAAACTTGCGCTTCGAATAACTTTAACATTTTTGAACCTAGGAAGCTAAAATTTTACAACAATATAGAAGTTATTCGCAAAAATCCTATGTTTTCTGTTTTTCAAATTTAAGTATTTTGGCGGGAAAACAACACCACAAAGATAGCGCCAAATAAGTATTATGGGATATCTTATGACAGCCTCTGAAAGTACATGCCATAATAATTTCAAAAGTGAAAAAAATTCATGAATATGTTGATGCGATCCAAAGATATGACATTTCGAAGTTGGAATTTCCGCCATTTTTTTACGACAGAATATCTGCCACTTTTTGAGCCTTCTGTGCCCACCGTGATTTAGTGATGTCTCGTGTTCAGTTCATAGTTCCCACCGTCTAACGTCTAACCGTCTAACGTTCAGTTTCATAGTTCCCACCGTCTAACGGTAATTCCATGCTGCAGATTAAAAAAACCGTTCAATTGCTTATGATTCGCCAAAAAAATCAGATTTTTATCCCGTTTCCTTTAAGTTTTTGCGCTTTTCATTCTTACGCGCGGTTGGGGACTGGTACTAGTTACGCATGTGCAATGTCGATTTAGTGATGTCTCGTGTTCAGTTTCATAGTTCCCACCATATTAGCAGTTTATGACATGTGAGAAATGCTAACCATGAAATAACGTAGTTATTGGGTCCGTCAATTCCAAGCCCGCTCATCCCCCCCCCCCCCCGGGCATTTGTCGTTTTTTTTTTAACTAATGTTGCAAATGCCCTACGGTGGGGTCAACTTATACGTACATGCTTACGTTCAATCCATTTAAGGTCGCCGTTGATTGCAATGCTTTTTTAAGTTGCCATTGAATTTTTAAATAGCCAGATTCTTCTGTTGCGAAACATCCTGATGGAAAGACCCCACGGCCACGAAAGTTGGCAAATAAGACGTTAACAAAAATTGAAAATTTACCGTGATATTATCTTCTGTGGCAATTGAAAGGTAAGGTACTAGCTGGCCTGTTTTGAAAATTGTGTGAAACTTATTTTAAAAATAAAATGGAATATCATTGCGTTCGGTCTGTTGCTCCGGTTCACTTGAAAAGTGCGGGACCCAAACGACCTTTATCAACTCAAGCATGTACGAATTTTAAAATCTCTCATGAAGATGGCATCCTCCTGTGGAACTCGCGAGTTGTCGTACCAGAGTCATTACAGAGCCTTTCATTGGCCGCTCTGCATGAAGAACACCTGGGTATGGTTAAAATGAAACAATTAGCTCAAAGTACTTTTGGTGGCCTGGACTTGATAAGCAAAATTGAGGAGACAGTTAAATTATGTCCTGCTTGTCAAGAATCTGCCCCCCCCCCCCCCAGGCCGAATAGGGTTAAAATGAAATAAAGGGTATTGACGGTCAACGTGTTTCTTATTCAGGTGTTTTCGTGTATCTGAGACCTTCCGTTTATCAAGACTCAGTGAGCACACGAGGATGAGATTCAACATATTTATTATTGGCATTCTCAAGTTCTGACATGTTTTTCACCACTGAGAGCGAATTGTTTCTTTTTTTTTTAACTACTTATTACAGCATTTACTTTAAAACTTTAAACTAAATTTAGCCTGGAAGGAAAGCAAAAAAAAAAAAAAAAAAAAAAAAAAAAAAGAAGCAAAAGAAGAAGAAGAAGTTATACACATTTTTTCATTTCTTAGGGGACTGGCATCAAGTTCACAGGGGACTACAAGAAAGACTTCAAAGGCTCCCATTTCTTCCGGTTAATAATGTCGGCTTTGTTTTCAATTTCATTGATATGTTTCATATAGTGTAAAAAATCATCAAGTTTTGGTGGACATTCTTTCATTTTACACAGCCAAATGTAGTATTTAGCAAGCAGGCAGCAAAAGTTTATTTGAAAGTTGTATTTTGAACTATCTGGTTTTAAGCCCAGTGCTGTACCCAGTTGTATGAGCGTTTCTTTTTCAAGTATTTTACATGACTGAAGCCATAAGGAAATGTTGACCCAGAAGGACTGAGTTTTGGGGCATTCCCAGAATAGATGTACCAGTTTTTCTGTCTCTTCTTGGCAGAAGATACATTTTTCGCTATCAACGAGTCCGATTTTTTTCAGAAAGTTGTTAGTCGATATTCTTCTGTGTAAGAATTTAAAATTAAAAGCTATAAGTTTTGTACTCTTCGTACATTGAAGGGATAATTGATAGGCAGTTTTCCAGTTAATCGTAACGTTAATATCCTCAAACCACTTTTGTTGGCTTGAAATAGGTAGTTCACTCTTTTTTGATACTAGTTTCTTATATACAAGTCTACTTGGTTTTGAATTTTCTACAAATTTAGTCAAGAACTCTTCATACTTTAAAGAAGGCCTTGTATTTTGTGGTATGTGTTTTTTCAGGAGTTTGACTGCAGATATTAGTCCATAAAAAGCTAAAGGCCGGACTTTCAGGCTATATTTACTTTGGAAGACAGAGAGTGAAAGAAATTTGCCAGAGCCATTCATTAAATGCTTGACTTTTGTTACTCCTTTGCTAAACCAATCTTTATAGTAAACTGGTTTGTTTTCTATTCGTATCAAGGAATTGTACCATAAAGGTGATGCAAGAAAGTGATCATCTGACACTATCGTTTGTTCAAAATTTACTTCTGACCAGATTTCAAAAATCTCTTTGATGAAGGGATCTGATATCTTAATAACACTACGGTCTTTTTTGTTAAGATTTCCAGTTAAAGTGACTTGGCCTCCATATTTCCTAAGTTCAAGGTCAAAAAAACTTTTCCATCCTCCCTGGTTTTCTGTGTCCAGGTACTTTTTAATCCAAATTGCTTTTAACGATCTATTAAAAGAATCTATATCAATCATTTTAAGACCCCCTTCAGGGTAATCATTTATCATTACATTTCGTTTAATTTTGTCTCCTTTGTCATTCCATAAGAAATTGTAAAACATACCATTTATTTCTTTGATTACCTTATAATTTGTTTGTAAAGGCGAGAGAATATATGTTAGTTGTGACGCTACGAGGCTTTTTAAGACTGTAATTTTCCCTAACAGACCGAGTCTACGCAGTTTCCAACAGCCTAAGATTGTCTTTATCTTTTTCAATTTATCATTGTAGTTTAAAGATAAAGTCATATCAGGGTCTGTTGAGAACCACACTCCTAAGGCTTTGACTTTTTTGCGTGGCCATTTAAAGTTCTTTTCAGGACATAGCTTAAAATCGCTTTCAGCATTGGCGCCTGTCCACAAGGCTTCTGTCTTACTATTGTTAAGTTTTAGGCCAGATACAGAACCAAAACTGTCTATCGTCTTCAAGGCTTCTAGGAATGATTTTTCAGAACCGTCTAAAATAAGGGTTGTGTCGTCAGCAAATTGGCTCAATTTAATCTCTTTACCGTTTAACATTATGCCACAAATGTCCTTCTTTTGGCGAATAGCGTCAGCTAGTATTTCTACTGAGAGAATAAACAAATAAGGTGACAAGGGGCAGCCTTGTCTGACACCTCTGCTAAGTTTAAAAAAGTTACTTGCCCATCCATTGTTCAAAATACAACTTTCAATATTGCAATAGAATACTTTTATCCAGTTCAGTAAGGATTTACCGAAACCGAAATGTAGGAACGTTTTCCGTATGAAGGACCATTCCAGCGTATCAAAAGCTTTTTCGAAGTCGAGGAAAAGGAGTAGTCCCGGTATATTTTTCTCTGCAGTATATTTAATGAAGCTGTCTATTAAACGAATGTTTTCTCCGATGAATCTGCCTTTAATGAAACCTGTTTGATCATCTGAAATAAGCTTCGGAATAACACTTTTGATGCGGTTTGCTATGGCTTTCGTTGCAATCTTATAATCGCAATTTAACAATGTTAACGGACGCCAATTCTTAATTAAATTAAGCTCAGCATCCTTTTTTGGTATAAGCTTTATGATTCCTCGTCTTTGTGATATCGAGAGCTTTCCTATTTCATAAGAGTAATTTAGAGAGTTTATCAATATTTCTGCAAGATCATTCCAGAAGACTTTGTAAAATTCACAAGGTAGACCATCAGTTCCAGGAGATTTATCAGAATTCATACTTTTGAGAGCGTCCAAGCATTCTGTCCTGTTTAAAAGTCCTTCACAAAGCAATTGTTCATCTTTGTTCAAGCTCTTTTCATCCGGCTGCTGTGCGAAAAAGTAGTCAGTTTCTGAATTGTTTGTGTCTATTTTGGAGGTGTAAAGATTTTGATAAAAAGATTCGCATTCGTTTAAAATCTCTTCGTCCGTACAGACAAAGTCATCGTTATTCACTTTAAGTTGAGTTATTGTTCCTTGTTTACAATGTCTCTTTTCTAGATTTAGAAAGTATTTAGTGTTTTTCTCTCCTTCGTTATACCATTGAGACTTGGATCTTACAATTGCACCTTTTGTCCGGTGTTCAATTATCACCTCCTGTTCGCGTTTTTTTGTTTCAAGATCAGACCAAACTTTTTGTTTTTGATTTTCATTTACATTTTCGTCAGTAAGACATTTTTCTAGCGTTGCAATTGATCGTCCAATTTCCTCTTCTTTTCTCAAAATTTCCCTTTTTTTGGTAGCACCATATTTCATAGACACCTCTCTCGCTTTCATTTTAACCATTTCCCATAACAAATTTGGATTAACTGACTCATCTTTTTCATATTCATTTCTAGTTTGATTTATAATTATTTTAATCTGATTAACATACTCAATGTCATTTAAGAGGGAGGCGTTGAGTTTCCAGAAACCTCGTCCTCTCTTGTTAGAATGCAAAGAAATTTTTATGGTGATCATAGAATGGTCCGTTTTGTAGCCTGGTAATATATCTGCACTAATGGTGTTACAAAAGGTGCTCTGGTTTACAAGAAAAAAATCTAACCTACAATGTACTTCAGGTTTTTTCTGTCGCCACGTGTATCTAGAATCTGTAGGATTCAAGGCTCTCCATGCATCCACCAAATCTAAATTTTTAGAATAATCCTGTACAACTTCCACCGATTTTTTGTGTGATCTAGCGATGCCACCTTTTTTGTCTTTTTCAACATCAAGTACTAAGTTAAAGTCGCCACCGATTATTATTTCTTCACATTTGAAGCCGAGCAACTGATTAAAAACGGAGATAAAGAAATTAGGATCATCTTCGTTTGGGGCATAAATGTTTACTTAAGTTATTTGTTTTCCATTTGTATTTAAGTCGCATATAATGAAACGTCCTTCAGGATCAGTATATGTTTTTGATATCTGAAAGTTAAAGTTATTGTTAAAAAGTATTGCAACATCTGCCTTTGCACTAGAGCAGCAGCTGAATAAGGCTTGATAGCCCCATTCAGCTCGCCAATCATGCATGTTATCATCCGTACAATGAGCTTCTTGTATAAAATATATTGACATTTTTTTGCATTTGAGCCAGTTAAAAATTTCTCGTCTCTTAAACTTATCTCCTAGTCCCCGTGTGTTAATGGATCCAATTTTAAGATCCATTTTCTCGCTTTGATTTGTCCGTAAAGAAAAAGAATGCAGCAAAATTAAAACAAGAACACTACTAATTAAAAATAGTTCTACAAGTCTTAAATAGGAAAAAAAACGCAAAAAGGTCACAAATGTAAAATTAGTTAGCTTCTACAAAAGATAATTAACAACAAAAATTAGTATAACAATAAACACGACTAAGACACCTATAAAAAGAAACAATTAGGCTAACAGCGCAAGAAGGTGTTAGGAAAGCGTCTGTTGAGGTGCTTAATGCTGTCGAGATGCCAGTATATTTGGCGAGTATATTTGTCCTGGGAATTTGTCGCAGGCTCTTTGCAAAGGTAATTAATGCATGAAAAAAGAAAACATATACACACACTTTTAGAAGTAAGCAGAAAAGCAATCGAGGGCAAAAGAAAAACTCATAAAAGACTTTAGTTATTAAAAGCCAGAAAAAAAGTAAAGGTATTAAATAAGAAAAAGAGACCAGTCACTTCATTTAAGAGGATTTAAGTTTAGTCTTCGTTGCCCCTTTGGGGAGCTAGCAGGTAATCTGGAATGTTTTCCACTGTATAGCTACTACTGTTTACAAGTAATTTGTTACCTTTAATGGACACCCGCGTAATGTTCAGTTCTTTTGCTTTCTTATATGCCGCTCTAAGTTTCCCTCGGATTTTCGCAGACTCCGCGGAGAGGTCTGATCTTTATCAATAAAGATAGACGACAAAGTAGAGCTTTTGAGCAACTCTTTCTTTCTTCCCCAAACATCGTCTGCATCCATTCTGGAGACAAATCTCGCTAGTATCGGGCGTGGGCGAGGACGTTGTGATTGACCATTTGCTGTCGCATGGTCATTGTGAGAGCTGCTCGCTGAGAACAGGTTATCTCGTTTACCGATTCGATGGATAGCGTGGAAACTGATCTCGCTCGAATTAAGACCAAGAGCGGTAATAACTTCATTCACTTTTTCGATGCATTGCTCGGTGCTTTCACTTTCATTTTCTGGTATATTGTAGAAGCGTAAATTCTCTCTCCTCGAATAATCTTCCTGTTTGATTACGCGGTCCTTGAGAATATTAATATCTTCGTTTAATTTAGCATTCTCGCTTACCGTGCTCGCCATTTGTTTCTTTAGAGACTCGTTCTCTTTCTTGAAAGTGTTGATTTCTGCCCACGCACTATCAATTGATTTTCTTAACTCACTGAGCTCGTTTCTAATTGATAAAATGTCTTGCTTGAGCTCCTGCTTTAACGCTGCCATTTCGTTTTCCATTTTCGTGAAGCCATTTTCTATTCTTGTCTGAATACTTGTCAACTTTTCCAGAATTTTATCTTCTTCTTCAGCTTCGGTCGAGCTTGAGCCACGTGCTCGTTTTTTTTCTTTCGATTTATCCGGCATAATTTTGTCCAGGCGAGGCTATTTTAGCTTCGTAGATGTTTAAGCCGTTTCCGACTTTCAAAGCTGTGCAAGGCGCCAAAGAATATCATCTAATTAGACGTAAACCCGCCATCTTGTTGAAGAGCTTAAAAGCATCGTCCGGCCGCCATGACAGTTCACACCTTTCGAGCGAATTGTTTCTGTATGAGCTGGACTCTCTCTTGTACATTTACGAGTGGCTTAGTGCCTTGTTCTTAGGCTGATTGACGTATTAGCTTCGTTTGGCTTAGTAGCCTACTCGCTCTTCTTCTTTCATGTTCTTTGATTTGAACAAGAGATTATAATTGGACAATTATTTTCTCTTGATTTGAATCAATGTTACGATAGTGGAATTTGATTAGCGCTCCTCGTAATTTCTGTTTTGCTTGGCATGTTGCCTGCTTTCTTTAACATGGTTCCGATTTCCTTCTTGAATTCTTCATCGGGTCTGATAAGTGCGCTTTGGCGTTGTAGCGTAACGTCTTTGGACAAGTCTCTTCTACCCTGTCAGCTTCGAGTTTTCTGATTGCGTTTTCTGATTTCTTGATTCTGTCCTTGTCGTGCCAGGAACGGATTCTTTGGACCCACCACGAAGATCAAAGGTCAAGAAAAGACAGGATAGACCTTCAATTAGACAATTTAAGTTGAGTCCTTTGAATGTAAGTTTTCTTTCGCAATGGTAGAGCGCGATGACAAAAACATTTTCCGCAGAACATGGTTTTCAGTTAAAAGCGTTGCCAAATAGCGAGCGCGATGCGCGGGTCACTCGCTTGTTCGTTACGCTTTAATATGGCGGACGACTGAAGAGGCTCGAAGACCGAAGTTTTTTTATCAAACTACCGCGTTTTAACAGTGTTTAGATCGTTTTAAAGTTATTTTAAGTGCGTCGAATGTCTATAAAAGACGTGATGTCTTATTCTTCTCGCTCTTTACAGAGCGTCTTGTCAACAAATTCGTGTGCGGCAAGATTTCATTTTGACTCGTTAGATTCGCAATGGTCAGAGTACGATGGCAAAAACATTTTCCGCAGAACGTGGTTTTCAGTTAAAAGCGTTGCCAAATAGCGAGCGTGAATTACGGATCACACGCTTGTACGCTGCGCTTTGTTTCTCGTGCTCTTTACAAAGCGTTTTGCAGTCCAAACTAGACGCGCTCCTTTGCACGATCGAGTACCACCAAAGTACTTTTTTTTTTGTTATGGAGTAAAACATACACCTTGTTTCGCCATTTTGCCCCATTTTCTTTGTAATTTGGCTCTTTTGTCACACGGGAGCTTTTCAAATTTAGCGCTCTGGACCGTAATGGAGTCATGTCATGGAGTAGCGAGCCAACCCCCGGGACACTTCGTGACGACAGTCATGGAGTAGCTTGCCAATCCCCGGGACACTTCGTGACGACAGTCATGGAGTAGCGAGCCAACCCCCGGGACACTTCGTGACGACAGTCATGGAGTAGCTTGCCAATCCCCGGGACACTTCGTGACGACAGTCATGGAGTAGCGAGCCAACCCCCGGGACACTTCGTGACGACAGTCATGGAGTAGCGAGCCAACCCCCGGGACACTTCGTGACGACAGTCATGGAGTAGCGAGCCAACCCCCGGGACACTTCGTGACGACGGTCATGGAGTAGCGAGCCACCCCCCGGGACACTTCGTGACGACAGTCATGGAGTAGCGAGCCAACCCCCGGGACACTTCGTGACGACAGTCATGGAGTAGCGAGCCAACCCCCGGGACACTTCGTGACGACAATCATGGAGTAGCGAGCCAACCCCCGGGACACTTCGTGACGACAGTCATGGAGTAGCGAGCCAACCCACAGGACACTTCGTGACGACAGTCATAGAGTAGCGAGCCAACCCCCGGGACACTTCGTGACGACAGTCATAGAGTAGCGAGCCAACCCCCGGGACACTTTGTGACGACAGTCATAGAGTAGCGAGCAACCCCGGGACACTTCGTGACGACAGTCATGGAGTAGCGAGCAACCCCCGGGACACTTCGTGACGGACAGTCATGGAGTAGCGAGCCAACCCCCGGGACACTTTGTGACGACAGTCATGGAGTAGCGAGCAACTTCCACATACTTACAGTGCCCATTTTCTTGATGCGCAGCATAATTATTTGCATATACAGAACCAGTCGGTTGTAATTGGTCAACAGATTAAGCTTTGGGAATGCTCTAGTCTCTTGGCAGATTCAACTGCTATCAATTATGCATTTTGACGCGTGATGTAAATACCAAGGTGTGATAAAATTAACAATTGCGGGACGCGCTCTTTTTAAAGCATATTGTCAACAAATTCGTGTGGGGCAAGATTTTTTTTTTAATCTTTAGATTCGCAATGGTTAGAGCGCGATGGCAAAAACATTTTCTGAAGAACATGGTTTTCAGTTAAAAGCATTGCCAAATAGCGAGTGCGATGCGCGGGTCACTCGCTTGTTCGTTATGCTTTTTTACTCAAACGCGTTCCAAACTAAAATGTGGCATTACGATTTAGACAAATTCAGAGTAAATACAAAGGTACACTACAAAAATGACTTATTTTTACGGATGAATTATCAACCTACCTCGTAAATTGGTTTTTGCACGTAGTAGTTTGTACAACCTCTTCGGAAATTAGTGGAAAATTGGCCAAAATTAAAATGTGAAGTTTTTTCGGAAAAGCCATTTCACTACTTTTTTAGTTGGATAATTTTTAAATTATAAAATTTTTAAATCGTAAAATCATGCAAAACTGATAGGAGAGTTTTCTCTGTTTGCAAGGAAGCACAAAATTCTTTCAAGCGAATTTGTCATTTTCAGGAATTAAATTTAAAACCTGTTCAGAATTTCTGATCTCTCCCGAATCCTAAGAGGTTTCAGAAATTCTGATCCCCCCATCAATTACCGAACAAAAACAGCTATATACAACTTATTCTAAAAGGATTCAGAATTCAGAAATTATGATCCCCCCATCAATTAACTGAACGAAAACAACTACATCCATCTTATTCTAAAAGGATTCAGAAATTCTGATCCCCCCGTCAATTAACCGAACAAAAACCGCCATGTACATTTAATTCTTATAAATTCAGAAATTCTGATCCCCCCGTCAGTTAACTAAACAAAAACAGCCATATACATCTAATTTTTAAAAATTCAGAAATTCTGATCCCCCCGTCAGTTCACTGAACAAAAACAGCCATATACATCTAATTCTTAAAAGTTCAGAAATTCTGATCCCTCTGTCAGTTAACTAAACAAAAACAGCCATATACATCTAATTCTTAAACGTTCAGAAATTCTGATCCCCCCGTCAGTTCACTGAACAAAAACAGCTACCGGTATATACATCTATTTCTTAAAAATTCAGATCCCCACCATCAGTTAACCGAACAAAAACAGCTACCGGTATATACATCTATTTCTTAAAAATTCAGAAATTCTGATCCCCACCATCAGTTAACTAAACAAAAACAGCTACAGTAAACACCCGCATATAAGAACACACGATTTTGGAGGTTAGGTTGATCGGCTTCTTATTTATCGGGTGCTTAGTGAAAAATCAGCCTGAAGGTGTTCTTAAATTGTTCTTAAATTTTGTTGTTGGAATTCAGAACTGTAACAATGCAAAAAATGCTTGAGATTAAATTAGCATATTTAATGAAAAAGAAAATGTAGCACAGTACTGTATGTCTCCCTACAAGTAACTAGATCATTTGAAGGGAAAAAAGCTCAAAACAAATGCAAAACAGCATCACAGCTGATGAGCTGTAGTTATTTGGCAACAGGCCTTCTGTATGATCTGAAATTTTTTTAATGTCTTATCCATTTTATAAGAACATTTTATATTTCCAGGCTGATTTTGTTCTTATAAAAATGGTGCTTTATTTGCAAAATTTCAGCCTGATGTTCTTAATCCATGTGTTCTTATATGCGGGTGTTTACTGTACTGGTATATGCATCTATTTCTTAAAAATTCAGAAATTCTGATCCCCACCATCAGTTAACTAAACAAAAACAGCTATGTACATCTAATCCTTAAAAATTCAGAGATTCTGATCCCCACCGTCAGTTAACTAAACAAAAACAGCTATGTACAGCTAATTCTTAAAAATTCAGAAATTCTGATACCCCCGTCAGTTCACTGAAGAAAAACAGCTATATACATCTAATTCTTAAAAATTCAGAAATTCTGATCTCCTCCACTGTCAGTTAACCAAACAAAAACAGCTATATACATCTATTAATATTATTCTAAAAGGATTCAGAATTTCTAATTCCCATGTCATGAGTGACGTGCAGGATTGCAGAAAATTAATTCAGTTTTTTTAGAATGAAGCATGATACAATGGGATGTATTGTTATTCAGTGAGATAGAAATAGGACTTCCATCTCATTAAACTAGTTTTCTGCAATCCCGCACCTTAGTGCTTGTCACTTACATCATGTACATGTAACTTAAAACTGAAAGGAATCAGAATTTCTGACCTCATCACTTAACCCTTTCACTACCAGAGTCAATTATGGAGACATGTACATGTAGTGAAGTCCTAACTTTTGAGTCTGTGGAAAAAATCCTACATTGTATGTACAGCAGTACAGTGCTTTCACATGATACAGTTACCATTTGGTTTCAATATTTTACAACATGAAATTTGGGATTTTTCTTGAATTTCGATACTTGGCACTCTTGGTATTTAAAGAGTTAACTGTGACAAAAACATGAGTGAAATTTGTGGTCCTCTCAGTTTGCTATCAACTTAAGCAGTTGAAAAAACAACCTGACAAAATTCAGGCTTCTAATTAAATAAAACTAATAGAAAGATGTAGCCTGTTTCTGGATGTTTTCTTTGTTAGTATTGTGTTTTTCCTCTGATAGTCACAACGAGATGCCACTGATCATCCTTCTTTGGACATGATCAACAGAGGTGGATCAACATACTGTTATACATGTACATAAATGGATGACCTCATTTGTAGTTCTGCTAGTGATTCCATTTCCTGAAAATCAGATATGGTATTGACTTTAAGTAATTACTCAAATTTAACACTTATTAACCAATTAAATTAATTCCTCGCAAAGCGAGGTTTATAAATTTGTCGGCCCTCGGGAGCTGAGCCGCGCGAATTCAAGCGAAAAATATATTTATATGTATATATATATATTTATATACTTGATGGTGTCCGGCAGTTGCCAGGAAACAAAAATCGCAACCGCTGACAATGCCGCGCTCTCATGTTTATTTATGGAGGCCGCGCTGTCGGGTTTATCCTTTACTCGTCGTCAGTGAAACACAATCAATTTCTGATGCAAATGAAAAATGAAAATGAAAAAATGAAAAATGGAGGGAAGTGCCTGAGGATATTTTGGTACCCAGTCCCATACCAGTTACAGCAACCCACAGCTCAAAACCCATTTATTTTATTTTAGGAAGACAGGGTACTTAGTACAAGTTAAATGGAAGCGACTAGGAACAACAATGTCTCAACTGAAAAAGAGACTGGGGAGAGCGACGAAGGATGTAGATGTGTTTTTGGAGCTCCGCACACCGGGCAATCATTTTTAAAATTTTGAAACGCCTATGGCAAGCAAATATCAAACGCCAAAACGTAAACTTAGAATACAAGTGTCATCCAGCTGCAGCTCAGCAGATTCCTCACCCGACGAGAAAAGACTGAAAGAATCCAACTCTCCGAAGGAAAGGTGCAAAGATAAAGACGAAGGTATGGCGCAGTTGGAGCTGCCCGAAAGTGTTTCTGACAAGCTAGACCTTATCTTAGTCAAGTTAAATGGGTTAGAAACAAAAATGGAAAGTCTTAGTTCAGCCGTAAAGAACTTGAAGGGCAAGGTATCAAATCTGGAGGAAGAAGTCACTTCAGTCAAAGCAAAGCAGAAAACCATGGGCGAGAAATTTGAGAACATGGAAACGAATAGCGTTATTGTGGACGAACAAATTGAGACTCTCATACGTGGAACGTACGAAAGGAAGGAAGAGATAGCGGATATCCATAAGCAGGTGCTTTATCTTGAAGCTTACAGCCGACGGGAGAATCTTAAATTTGAAGGAATAGCAGAGAAGGCAGTTCAACAGAGCGGCGAAGTTTCGATTGAAGACACCAAGGAAGTACTGACCGATTTTATGACAGAAGTGCTAGGAATTGAAGATGCTGGAAGTATAGAGTTTCAGCGAGTGCACCGAATGGGCAAGCCCAGAAATGGAAATGAAGGACGAACGATCATTGCACGATTCCTAAGATTTTCTGACAGAGAACGTGTATTCAGATGCGGCCGAAAGCTGAAAGATACCCCATATAAAATGTACGAAGACATGCCTAAAAAAATACATGAACTGCGCAAGGTTCAAATGAGCAAACTCAAAAAAGCTAGAAATGAGGGCAAACGAGCTAATTTTAGTAAGTCTGAGCCTGATAAACTATATATAGAGGGTAAATATATAAAAATGTAAAGGCACTTTATTTTATTTTAGTTTCAAGTTGTTTTTTTTTTCCTTTTCCATTATGCTAATCTGGAACTCACATAAGATTTTATTTGGCACGGTCAAATTGGCACGATCAACTTTTTTTTAGCTCCTTGTTTGGCTCTAATTAACACCTACTAGGCGTTTCTTAGACGACACAATTTAGTTCTTTAAAACTTAAGCATTTCCCGGTGAGGGAGCCAGGGACAATTAGGTTGGATTAACTATCGAAGGGATTAGTTGACTGTTAAGGCTCGCAAACAGATTACTCTGGAGCGAAAGGTAAGGTTTTCAATATTTTTTCGCCCTCTGTCTTCTTGTGTGTTTTATGTAATGTGTTGTGAAATACTTAACTCGTCCGTGTATAATCGGTTTACGTTATGTGTATGTCTTTATATGTTAACGAACTTGCCATTCATTTTAAAACAATGCGGTATTGTGAAAGCTATAGATTTAGCTATAGGTGACAACAATCTATCTATAATGTACAAAAAAAGATCGCGATGAATGGTAACAATATTAAGCTGAAAGCTATCTCGCTCAACGTTCGTGGAATTCGGACCTTGGAAAAGCGTAAAGGAATTTTAAATTGGTTAATCAAACAAAAGGCAGATATTTGTTTTCTACAAGAAACCTATAGCACAAAGGAAATCGAAAACGAGTGGAAAGCGCAGTGGCATGGCGATTTCTTTTTTGCGCACGGGTCTGCGCATAGTCGAGGGGTCGCCATACTTACACGACATACGCTTGATTTCAAACTAATTTCAATCAAGTCCGACGAAGAAGGAAGATTCATCTTTTTGGAGGCTAATATTCAGGATTGTTCTTTTCTTTTGGTAAACATTTACACCCCTAACATAACAACTCAACAATCCGAATTTTTCCAAAAAATATCCAACATGATTAACAGCGAGGAACACTTTAAGCAATGCAAAATCTTACTCGGTGGAGATTTCAATTTAACTCGCGACCTTTCCCTTGATTGCCTAGGTGGGAACCCAACCTATAAACATTCAGTCAAAAGTTTAGACCATATCTTAAATGAAAACGACTTAATTGATATTTGGAGGATACAAAATCCAGAAAGCAAACGTTTTACATGGAGGCAGAAACGTCCATTTATACAAAGGCGACTGGACTACTGGTTTATAAGTGATATATTAGAGGATGATGTTGCTAAGGTCGACATTATAACTGCTATCAAAACAGATCATTCAGCAGTCATCCTTGAAATAGATAGCCTCAATGACCAACCACACGGTCCGTCCTTCTGGAAACTAAATAACAGTCTCTTAGAAGACACTGATTACATTCTCCTGATGCGAGAGATGTTCCCTGAATGGAAAACAGAAATCAATTTCTGTAATGATCCAAGAATTGTGTGGGACTGGATTAAATTTAAAGTTCGCCAAGAAACCATTACTTACAGTAAACGAAAAGCCCGTCAAAGAAGAGATAAATTAACAATAATTGAAAATAAACTTAAGATATGTGAAGAAGAGGTAGCGGCATCTCCAACACCCGTAAATGTAGAGAATTTAGAAAAGGTTAAAGCGGAATATGAAAGAGAATACGACTATATTGTGTCAGGTTCGATTATCCGCTCTCGCATCACATGGTACGAAAAAGGAGAAAGAAACACTAAATTTTTTTTAAACCTCGAAAATAACAAAAAGAAAAAGAGCTCAATAAGAAAGCTTATTCAATCAAACGGTATAGAATCTACCAACCCAAACACAATTTCAAAGGAAATTGAATTTTTCTTTGCGGATCTTTACGATGAAAAGGCAGAATTTACTTTTGATCAAATGACTTGCCCCTTCTTGAACTCTGCTAATATACCAAAATTATCAGATGAAATGCACGACACATGCGAGGGCGAGCTGACGTACGCAGAATGTTTTAATATTCTCTCCACGTTTAAAAACAACAAAACACCAGGTAACGACGGCTTATCTGTGGAATTTTATAAGGTCTTTTGGCCCGAAATCGGGCGGAATCTTGTCGATTCCTTAAATTATTCCTATCGCCACGGCGAACTTTCAACAACTCAAAAACAAGCAGTAATAACTCTTTTAGAGAAAAAAAATCGAGACAGACGACTAATAAAGAACTGGAGACCAATTTCCTTAGTCAATGTTGATGCAAAAATTGGGTCAAAAGCGATCGCTAAACGACTTGAGAAAGTGCTTCCTCAAATTATTCATTTCGATCAAAATGCTTATGTGAAAGGGCGAACAATTTTTGATGCAGTTCGCACCATTGATGATGTAATTGAGTTCACTAAACAGAAAGGCCATAAAGGTATTTTGACTGCTATTGATTTTGAAAAGGCGTTCGATTCGATTAACCGGAGCTTTCTTTTTAAAACTTTAGAAGTGTTTGGTTTCGGCGCTTCCTTCATTACCTGGATTAAAACATTTTAAAACGACATATCAAGTTGCGTGATTAATAACGGCTTTACTACACCTTTCTTCCAAGTTAAACGCGGAGTTCGTCAAGGGGATCCACTTTCCCTGTATCTTTTTATTATTGCTCTCGAGACTTTGGCGATATACATACGAAATAATAACCAAATACGAGGCATTAAGATCAACGGAACAGAAACGATTAAGTTGGTTAATTTCGCGGACGACATAACAACGTCCGTTAGCGATAAATCTTCTTTTTTTAATCTCATGGATAGTGAGAAACATTTTAGCAGATACTCGGGATTGAACATGAACCGTGAAAAAATCGAAATCCTTCCACTGGGCAACATGGAGCTTCATCACAACGAAATGGGGGTTGAAGAAATAAAAAAATTTGTAAAAATTTTAGGTGTATTTTTCACAAATGACAAAGTACTGTTTATTAAAAAGAATTTTGAATCCATCGAAAAGTCTGTCAAAGAACTTCTACATGGATGGAGCTGGAGAGGACTCGCGTTGATTGGCAGAATTCAAGTCATTAAATCATTTGCTATCCCAAAAATTCTTTACCGCGCGACTCTTATTGCATGTGATAAAGACTCAATACAAAAACTTAATTCAATTCTGTTCTCCTTCGTATGGAAAGGTAAAGACAAAGTGAAACGAGCGGCACTGATAAACCCAATAGAAAAAGGAGGCCTGAGTATGCCTGATATTAATTCAATGATTACGACACAAAGAGTTATGTGTATAAAAAGATATCTGGATCCTTACCCAGCAGGCTGGAAAATTTTTTTGGATTCGTACCTAAAAATCGTTGGAGGGAAATTTCTCTTTCACTGCAATTTTGACTACAAAAAGCTCTCGATTGCTGTCCCCTATTTCTATAAGGAGTGTCTTATGTCATGGTCCTATCTAAATGAGAATAACCCGTCCACATTTGAAGAAATTATAAATGAAGTTTTGTGGAATAACAAGAATGTTTGTATCGAAAACAAATCTGTTTTCAGCAAAAGACTAACTGAATGTGGTTTCTATAAAGTTGGCGACCTTTTCGACACTACAGGAGAGCTTGTGTTGGGAGGGGAATCGCGAAGTCTGAGTATCTCCCCCGTTGATGTCTTCCTATTATTTAGTATATATAATGCGCTTCCACTAACATGGCGCAACATCTTAAACTTAAATAGGAATTTAATATCAATTCATACGCAACAGTTGAACCCAACAACCTTTCATCTCTACATTAACAACGATGAATACAATCTGGAGAAGGTTAAATCCAAAACACTGTATCGCATTTTGGTCTCGAAAATTGCAAAAAATCCAACATCGGTCAAAAAATATGAAGAAACCTATAACACGGATTGTTTTCAACTAAATTGGAAAGCTATATTCCTTTTACCTATTCAAATAACCTTGAGCACTAAACTGCGCGAATTTCAATACAAAATATTAAATAGGATCATGTATACAAATGATATGCTTTTCAAGTTTAAAAAAGTCGAATCTCCTTTGTGCTATTGGTGCAAAACAGACATCGAAACTCTTGAACACTTTCTTTTCCAATGCCCAAGAGTTAGACTATTTTGGAATGAAGTGGAAATGATATGTAAACATAAATTAAAGCTTACCAAGCATTTAGAAATTAGAGATGTTATTTTTGGTATTGATAATCTAGAAAGTAATAGCAAATTAATTAACTATATTATCTTGGAAAGCAAATATCTCCTTCACTTCTGTAAACTTAGTAACAAGATTTTAATTCCACAATTATTACTCGAGCGAATTAAAAATACATACCAAATAGAATACTCCATGGCGAGCGAGAGAAACAACCTTAGTTATCACTATCAAAAGTGGGAGCCCTTAATCGCTCTTATTTCTTCTTAGATTTTTGTCACCAAATATATCATTTCTTATCTCAACTCAAGCCGCTTTAATTATAAATTATACTACTTTAAGCAGTTTTTTCGTACATTTGTCATTTTTGTGTTTTTAGTTTCTTTCTCTTTCATGTACTTAGATTGTGTAAATGTGTTTAAATGTTAGTTTTCTTACAAATGTAATATAGACAAAAAAAAAAAATAAATAAAAAAAATAAAAAAACAATGTCTCAACTTTAAATTTCGGGGCCATTGCCGGCCTGCAACTCAACCTCTCCAGTCAAATCAGAAATTCCATCTCTCCCTCCCACATTGCTACACGTATTTCTAGTATTATGGTACATGTATTTCATGGCATTGAGTAACCCACCGTTCACACGAGAATCGCAAACTCATCTCCGGATAGGGGGGGGGGGAGACAACTCGGGTGGGCGAGTTGTCTCGCCTCGGCAGGTAGGGTAACCCTGGCAGGTGGGACAACTTTTTCTCATATACACTTTGGCTTGCCTACACCAGACGAGACAGATCAAATTTTTCCAGGAGCCCGTGTGTTTTAGGTCGGCAGAGACCAAACATGCAAAAAAATGGCATCGCGAGAGAGACTAGTGTGCTAGAGGGGACAGCTGTTACAACTCACAACTCCATATAAATGCTCCGTAAAGTTGTCTCGGGGGGAGGGATGTCTCAGGTACCAGAGACTATATAAATAGGGCCTAAATTTCGAGTTGCATTAAGTGTACATGTACTCTTACTCGCACTGTTCTGAGCCACACTGGTCTGAGCTCATACCAGTCTCATAATCATCATCTTAGTTTTGGCTCACTGTGAAATTACTTAATTAATCTGTTTTAAAACAATATTATGTTCTTTTGGTTAAAAATACAAACTGAAAACTGCAACAAATTGTTGCATGTGAACAACTAAGTGGTAAATAAGGCTAAACTAAAGAATACCTGGCCACTTATTGTGAATAAGAATGGTTCCTTTTACATGTTTACTGTTTAGCGATATGTAAATACATGTAAGCTTACATGTAAGTTGCTGGGTATTCTGAAATCTCTCCAAGCTTTTAAATAGCAATATTGAGTGGGTCATTGGGACATTCCATTTTTTATCGGCACCCCCGTCTATGGAAGGCATGATTCAGACACCCCCTCTCTCCCCTCTCTACAGAAGGCATGATTCCGACATCCCCTGGTCAAATCCCATTATTTGAGAAAATTGATTTTTGTGACGTCATAGCTTAAGCACAGTCACTATACATGCATAGAGTGTTTTCACTGACGTCATCAAACTTCAGAAGCAGTTTTTGATTCCAAAATGTTTATGGAATTGTAGAGAGTTGACCACTACACATCTGGGCCAAATTTTGAAGCGCAAGAGCATTTCATTCAAGAGTTATAGGTGAACGAGTATAGACATTTTTAGTAAGAAATGTATGGAGCAGTCATCTTGGTGTCCCACTTAGGGACACCAACATGGCGGCCAAAAAATTAAAGACTTTTAAGTCTTAATAACACCAAAACTCTCATCACAAAATATTATATTCACTATAAGAGGGATGAAATCGGCTAATAAGCATCTATAATTCGTTAATAACTTTCAACTAGTTCAATTTTGTTTATTTTCACGGCTTATCTGAAATAGCGTGACAAATTACGTGACACATTTACAACCTTTATAAATCGAAAACGAAACATCGTTAAAACCTGAAACTTTTTGTGAAAGATTATAACACTGGCATCCACATACCATGTTAGAAACAGCTTTGTAGGATGTATACTTTAGATTTTTTTATTTTTATGACGTCATGTGAAAACACTCTATATAATTTCCAACACCTCATGTAGACTAAAATAGTGATTCCGACACCCCCTATAGGCTCAACCTAGTGATTCAGACAGTCCCTCATAATGGACTAATTCAAGATTCCGACAGGGTCGTTTCAGACCTTACTAATTATGCCTTCCATAGGGGGTGGGGAGGGGGTGCGGATAAAAAATGAAATGTCCCATTCTTATGCAACGGTTTAATTTGAAAAATTAATAACACGTTTCCAAAAAACAAACAAAATATATTAACCTGGAAGAAGGGTGATCAAAAGTGGTCAACCTAACATAAGCTTTAACCATCGCATACACACCCGGCGGTACCAATCAATGAAAATCAATCATTGATTGCCAATCAATACAATCAATAATAATCAATAATAATCCATTGATTGATATTGATTGGTTCAACCAATCAATAAAAATCGATACTCACTCGCCCAGACTCCTTAATTGCTATTGATTATTATTGATTTTTATAGATAATCAATAACTGATCGTGCAATGTAAAAACCCGCGTTTAAAGGCATTTGAGATCAGATTTGCCCACTGTTACCTTGATTCCCCGGCGGCCTCAACGGAAGATGTCAAAGCAATTAGAGGTCGCAATAGCCATATTCTGTGTCGTAAAAGGATACCACCTGTGTCCTTTTCACGTGAACGAAGGAGAAATGTTTTCCGTTAGTAAGAAGAGGGGAGAATGCGGAAACGCGTTCAAAGTTCTGAATGGTCGGGGGCAGCTTGGCGACCTCTTTCTTATTTTACAGCCAAATTAGTTGTATCGCGATGCGCAAAATGCAAACATCGAAGAATTTTCTGCTTTTTCTGTTCCGTCAATCATCTCAGTGGGAGGCGGGGTTAACACAGAGCGAGTTTTTAGCGCGATGAGAGATTCCCGCAAGTTTGATTCGGAGAGTTCAATGGCGATAAATTTTATTCGAAGAGCTGACGAGAAAGAGAAAGGATGCTTAATCGAAGAAGATGGATACGGGAGAGGAATTCAGAAAGTTAATTTTATCCGTCCATTTTTACCTTAGAAGTTGTGTCTTCGCTTGTAAATCTGATTTGCATCGGGCATATTAAATTAGTGAGCTCCGCTGGCGTTGGACGTTTTATCGGCTTCAAAAGTTTGCATCTAAAACAATTCGACGACTAGAGATGGGGAAAACCTTCTTCAACTTCCATGGAATATTTCATTTATATGCTGACAAAATCGACTCCGCTGGCGAGCCGAGAAGTTTGAGCTTCTCCTGTTGTTTACTGTTACAGTCGACCGGTCGTGCATCAACGGTAATAATATGCAAAAAATGTAAACTGACAGTATGTATGTCGAAACAAATGTGAAAAACGACGGAAAATAAAAGAAAATATACAAAAACAAGATGCGATGTGATTGAATATGAACTAAATATTTGAAAGAAATCATCTTGAAGACGATTTTGAAGATGAAATCATTGACAGAATTTTCGGCTACAAGTTTGTCTTACGGTACACTCTTTCGACTCGGACGCAGAAATTTGATCATAATTCCGTTTTGGTCTTTTAATCACGCCGATTACAGGTATTTTACAGTTTCCAGGTATTTCTTGCATTTAGCTCGTTTAATTTTTCATTTCAGTCTTTAATTAAAACTGCCCAAGCAAATGCATAACTCCGCCTCCCACTGAGATGATTGACGGAACAGAAAAAGCAGAAAATTCTTCGAAGTTGGCATTTTGCGCATCGCGATACAACGAATTTGGCTGTATCTTCTCTTCCAGTTGCACGGGTAAATTTTGGTCAATTTTCGCACATTCACGTTGCATAGAACTGAATTCATTAAGTGATAAAATCAAAGCCTTTCTATGTGAAGGACTTAGCATTTTTTTCCAGATTGAAAAAGTAAATGCTTATTTTACTACTTGTTAAGTTTTAATGTTGTGCTGTCAAATGATGCATGTAAGGTATGTTTGAGAAACGTTTATCTTTAACTAGACTGCATTGACTAGTTAGAGTGCTTAAGAATTTAAATAAACTTACGACAAATATATTGTGTATAACGCAAACAGGAAATGTAAGCTTGTTGTCTGCCGTTTGCCGTCCTATAGTGTATAAAAGCAGGACTCGTCGCGTACAAATACGGCGGCTGCACGTTCGCGGGTAAAAATTACGCAATGCTTAATCTCTGTAATGAGGTAGTTATAAACCTATTAAAAACCATCGCGTGTACCGCAAATGGGAAATGTAAACTTGCCGACTCTGCCACTTGCCGTTACAAAATATGTGAAAGCAGGTCTTCTCACGTTGAAAACGGCAGCTACCTTGACCATCTCTGCCATTCTCGTGACGTTCTCGTTCTCGTTCCGTTCTTTCTCTGTCCGCCTTGCGGACACTTCGCTATGACAGACATCCTGTTATCCCGGCAAATATAACTTCACAGTGCTAAAAATGTAACTCACTCTATAATACGAACACTAAAATCGTGTCTGTCTGCGTGCCGGATCGATATACAATTAAGGTGATTCCCTGGTTTTGCACTGCGCATCCCTACTGCGCATAAACATTGCGACATCAGATTTAAAAAAATGGCGGCTTTTGTGAGGAAAGCCGGCCTTTCCCACGATAGAAAAGGACTCTGTGAGCGCTAGCGCAAAATCGAGCACGGTGACCCCCATTTTATACTGCATAAATTCAATCAGGACAGTGTTCCCAACGCAAATTTAAAAAATGAGCAAAAATCTATGATCAGATTTTGCACAGTTTATAGAAATCCTACGAAGAAAGCCATTTTGGGTAGAGGACCGCACACCAAGCAACCGTCTACTGTTCGAGTGTTCAGTAAATTTGAAGCTTTTTGGACACGTTTTCTATGATACAGACGATTATACATATGTATAAAGTCAACTTATACGCGAAATATCAATATGCAGTGGAAATATTGAGCATATTAGCTTCACACGGTTATTGCCTGAAAATGCCTTTAAAAAAAAACGAGAAAAAACGAGAAAAAACGAGCACGGTGACCCCTCATTTTTGTTGCAATTTTGGAACCTTCATGACTTGTTCAATATTTGTGCCAAGTTTCATTACAAATCTATGACAGATTCTTTTTCCAGGGAATTACCTTAAATAGGTAATAAAATGTTGTTCAGTTAATTTTGTTGTTGTATGAAAAATTTATTTATTCTTTTTACAAAAGCGAACTTTTGTCACAAATCAGAACAATTACGCTTTATTAGGGCGTTTATTGGAATCGAAAACGGAGATTTTAGTTTTCAATGAAAATCAATATTAATCAATAGAAATCAATGATAATCAATGAAAATCGATACTCACTCAACTCCAAGGCATTGATTTTTATTGATTTCCAATACCAATCAATTAATTGGTATTGATTATTATTGATTGTTATTGATTATATTGATTATTGCTTTTCATTGATTGGTACCGCCGGGATACACACTGTAACTTACATCCATGGATGTTATCGTGTTTCTTGACTGATGGCCTGCCAGAATCCCATGGAATGGCACGCAACTTCTAATTTCAGATATTAAACTTTTAGGGGCAGTACGCAGCTCTTACAAGGTCTTCTCTGATTTGCCGAGAAAACAATAGACCAAACAACACAACAATGGCTAACAATAGACCCTAGACCTAAAAACAATAGAGCTGCATGATATACAGGTCCAATGAAATTAGAGGTTGTAAAGAGCTGCGTGGTATCTGAACTTTTAAGCTCTATGTCTGCAAATAGACAAAACTACATCACGAAAATGAAAATATACAAACAAAGAAACCTCATGGCTGTGCTTCGTGTCAAAACTGCTGTAAACCCAACTTCGTAAGAGGTTGCTCCACGTATAAACGCCTACAATTCAAAGCTCATGAAACGAACCAAACAATCGGTCTTAGCTTCCATATAAATGCTTACCTTTTCCTCATACAACGTCCTTGAACTTGACTGGAAAAGAACTTCAATCAGATGGAAAAAGGTAGCCACAAGAAAATTCATCTTCGCCCGCGTGAAAGTCAAAACTGAACTTCTCACACTTTCCCATTGGCTCAAAAGCCCCACGTGACGTTAGAACTCACAATACGCATGTGCCAAACTCACGGCTTCCCTGGAAACTACCTTGCTCAACAACCACCATGGCCGGCTGTTGAAAGCTGCGTGGTATCTGAAGGGGGGAGTACCGCATGACGCCGAATTTTTAAGTGAAATCACGCATCACGGAGAAAATTTTTAAGCAATCACGCGTCACGTAAATCAGGAGTAATCCGGCATTAAAATGGTAACAAAACAACGTAGAGTCAGCGTAGGCCTACCTATTGAATGCATTGATATTGTATTCAATTTGTTTTTGGAAGGATTCACTGGCATGTGAATTCATGAATCTTAACCCTATTCGGCCTGGGCTTTTTTTGAGTTCCTGAGCCTGGGGGGGGGGGGGGGGGGGCACATTGTGCACATTCGTAACTTCAAGAACATCAAGGCTACGACAATGAAACCTAGAGGGTACGTAGTACGTCCGAAACTGTCTCCTTTGCGGTCCACACAATGGAATGATGACGTCATATGACGTAGTTATTAGGTAATTAGTTATAGGGCCGCCATCTTGGATCCGCCATCTTGGATTTCTGAATTTTTTTTAAACCTCTTAAAAACCGCCCAAACTGACTCAAAATTAATCAAAACCAATAAATAAACGCTAAATGACGTAAAAATATAAAATTTATACCAATAAATATTGTTTTTCTTCATTCAAAGGTACAAATATGCAAATTTCAAAAAACATGGCTGTCAAAATCTTGTTGCCATGGAAACAGCAAGTCACGTGATCAAAAAATTGTCATACAAAATTGTTGCCAGATAAATTTTAGGAAAAGTCACACAGTTTGATGGCGTTTGAATAGATATTAAAGAAGTCATGAACGTTCAAAGTTAGCGCGGGCACTTTGTGCCCCCCCCCCCCCCCCCCCAGGCCGAATAGGGTTAAAATGAAATAAAGGGTATTGACGGTCAATGTGTTTCTTATTCAGGTGTTTTCGTGTATCTGAGACCTTCCGTTTATCAAGACTCAGGGAGCACACGAGGATGAGATTCAACATATTTATTATTGGCATTCTCAAGTTCTGACATGTTTTTCACCACTGAGAGCGAATTGTTTCTGTATGAGCTGGACTCTCTCTTGTACATTTACGAGTGGCTTAGTGCCTTGTTCTTAGGCTGATTGACGTATTAGCTTCGTTTGGCTTAGTAGCCTACTCGCTCTTCTTCTTTCATTTTCTTTGATTGGAACAAGAGATTATAATTGGACAATTATTTTCTCTTGATTTGAATCAATGTTACGATAGTGGAATTTGATTAGCGCTCCTCGTAATTTCTGTTTTGCTTGGCATGTTGCCTGCTTTCTTTAACATGGTTCCGATTTCCTTCTTGAATTCTTCATCGGGTCTGATAAGTGCGCTTTGGCGTTGTAGCGTAACGTCTTTGGACAAGTCTCTTCTACCCTGTCAGCTTCGAGTTTTCTGATTGCGTTTTCTGATTTCTTGATTCTGTCCTTGTCGTGCCAGGAACGGATTCTCTGGACCCACCACGAAGATCAAAGGTCAAGAAAAGACAGGATAGACCTTCAATTAGACAATTTAAGTTGAGTCCTTTGAATGTAAGTTTTCTTTCGCAATGGTAGAGCGCGATGGCAAAAACATTTTCCGCAGAACATGGTTTTCAGTTAAAAGCGTTGCCAAATAGCGAGCGCGATGCGCGGGTCACTCGCTTGTTCGTTACGCTTTAATATGGCGGACGACTGAAGAGGCTCGAAGACCGAAGTTTTTTTATCAAACTACCGCGTTTTAACAGTGTTTAGATCGTTTTAAAGTTATTTTAAGTGCGTCGAATGTCTATAAAAGACGTGATGTCTTATTCTTCTCGCTCTTTACAGAGCGTCTTGTCAACAAATTCGTGTGCGGCAAGATTTTCATTTTGACTCGTTAGATTCGCAATGGTCAGAGTACGATGGCAAGAACATTTTCCGCTGAACGTGGTTTTCAGTTAAAAGCGTTGCCAAATAGCGAGCGTGAATTACGGATCACACGCTTGTACGCTGCGCTTTGTTTCTCGTGCTCTTTACAAAGCGTTTTGCAGTCCAAACTAGACGCGCTCCTTTGCACGATCGAGTACCACCAAAGTACTTCTTTTTTGTTGTGGAGTAAAACATACACCTTGTTTCGCCATTTTGCCCCATTTTCTTTGTAATTTGGCTCTTTTGTCAGACGGAAGCTTTTCAAATTTAGCGCTCTGGACCGTAATGGAGTCATGTCATGGAGTAGCGAGCCAACCCTCAGGACACTTCGTGACGACAGTCATGGAGTAGCTTGCCAATCCCCGGGACACTTCGTGACGACAGTCATGGAGTAGCGAGCCAACCCCCGGGACACTTCGTGACGACAGTCATGGAGTAGCGAGCCACCCCCCGGGACACTTTGTGACGACAGTCATGGAGTAGCTTGCCAACCCCCGGGACACTTCGTGACGACAGTCATGGAGTAGCTTGCCAACCCCCGGGACACTTCGTGACGACAGTCATGGAGTAGCTTGCCAACCCCCGGGACACTTCGTGACGACAGTCATGGAGTAGCGAGCCAACCCCCGGGACACTTCGTGACGACAGTCATGGAGTAGCGAGCCAACCCCCGGGACACTTCGTGACGACAGTCATGGAGTAGCGAGTCACCCCCCCCGGACACTTCGTGACGACAGTCATGGAGTAGCGAGCCAACCCCCGGGACACTTTGTGACGACAGTCATGGAGTAGCGAGCAACCCCCGGGACACTTCGTGATGACACACATGGAGTGCCATTGTGTTTAGCGACAGATACTTACAGTGCCCATTTTCTTGATGCGCAGCATAATTATTTGCATATACAGAACCAGTCGGTTGTAATTGGTCAACAGATTTAGCTTTGGGAATGCTCTAGTCTCTTGGCAGATTCAACTGCTATCAATTATGCATTTTGACGCGTGATGTAAATACCAAGGTGTGATAAAATTAACAATTGCGGGACGCGCTCTTTTTAAAGCATTTTGTCAACAAATTCGTGTGGGGCAAGATTTTTTTTTTAATCTTTAGATTCGCAATGGTTAGAGCGCGATGGCAAAAACATTTTCTGAAGAACATGGTTTTCAGTGAAAAGCATTGCCAAATAGCGAGTGCGATGCACGGGTCACTCGCTTGTTCGTTATGCTTTTTTACTCAAACGCGTTCCAAACTTAAATGTGGCATTACGATTTAGACAAATTCAGAGTAAATACAAAGGTACACTACAAAAATGACTTATTTTTACGGATAAATTATCAACCTACCTCGTAAATTGGTTTTTGCACGTAGTAGTTTGTACAACCTCTTCGGAAATTAGTGGAAAATTGGCCAAAATTAAAATGTGAAGTTTTTTCGGAAAAGCCATTTCACTACTTTTTTAGTTGGATAATTTTTAAATTATAAAATTTTTAAATCGTAAAATCATGCAAAACTGATAGGAGAGGTTTCTCTGTTTGCAAGGAAGCACAAAATTCTTTCAAGCCAATTTGTCATTTTCAGGAATTAAATTTAAAACCTGTTCAGAATTTCTGATCTCTCCCGAATCCTAAGGGGTTTCAGAAATTCTGATCCCCCGTCAATTACCGAACAAAAACAGCTATATACAACTTATTCTAAAAGGATTCAGAATTCAGAAATTATGATCCCCCCATCAATTAACTGAACGAAAACAACTATATACATCTTATTCTAAAAGGATTCAGAAATTCTGATCCCCCCGTCAATTAACTAAACAAAAACAGCCATATACATCTAATTTTTAAAAATTCAGAAATTCTGATCCCCCCGTCAGTTAACTAAACAAAAACAGCCATATACATCTAATTTTTAAAAATTCAGAAATTCTGATCCCCCTGTCAGTTCACTGAACAAAAACAGCCATATACATCTAATTCTTAAAAGTTCAGAAATTCTGATCCCTCTGTCAGTTAACTAAACAAAAACAGCCATATACATCTAATTCTTAAACGTTCAGAAATTCTGATCCCCCCGTCAGTTCACTGAACAAAAACAGCTACCGGTATATACATCTATTTCTTAAAAATTCAGATCCCCACCATCAGTTAACCGAACAAAAACAGCTACCGGTATATACATCTATTTCTTAAAAATTCAGAAATTCTGATCCCCACCATCAGTTAACTAAACAAAAACAGCTACAGTAAACACCCGCATATAAGAACACACGATTTTGGAGGTTAGGCTGATCAGCTTCTTATTTATCGGGTGCTTAGTGAAAAATCAGCCTGAAGGTGTTCTTAAATTGTTCTTAAATTTTGTTGTTGGAATTCAGAACTGTAACAATGCAAAAAATGCTTGAGATTAAATTAGCATATTTAATGGCAAAGAAAATGTAGCACAGTACTGTATGTCTCCCTACAAGTAACTAGATAATTTGAAGGGGAAAAAGCTCAAAACAAATGCAAAACAGCATCACAGCTGATGAGCTGTAGTTCTTTGGCAACAGGCCTTCTGTATGATCTGGAATTTTTTTAATGTCTTATCCATTTTATAAGAACATTTTATATTTCCAGGCTGATTTTGTTCTTATAAAAAATGGTGCTTTATTTGCAAAATTTCAGCCTGATGTTCTTAATCCATGTGTTCTTATATGCGGGTGTTTACTGTACTGGTATATGCATCTATTTCTTAAAAATTCAGAAATTCTGATCCCCACCATCAGTTAACTAAACAAAAACAGCTATGTACATCTAATCCTTAAAAATTCAGAGATTCTGATCCCCCAGTCAGTTAACTAAACAAAAACAGCTATGTACATCTAATTCTTAAAAATTCAGAAATTCTGATCCCCCTGTCAGTTCACTGAAGAAAAACAGCTATATACATCTAATTCTTAAAAATTCGGAAATTCTGATCTCCCCCACTGTCAGTTAACCAAACAAAAACAGCTATATACATCTATTAATATTATTCTAAAAGGATTCAGAATTTCTAATTCCCATGTCATGAGTGAGGTGCAGGATTGCAGAAAATTAATTCAGTTTTTTTAGAATGAAGCATGATACAATGGGATGTATTGTTATTCAGTGAGATAGAAATAGGACTTCCATCTCATTAAACTAGTTTTCTGCAATCCCGCACCTTAGTGCTTGTCACTTACATCATGTACATGTAACTTAAAACTGAAAGGAATCAGAATTTCTGACCTCATCACTTAACCCTTTCACTACCAGAGTCAATTATGGAGACATGTACATGTAGTGAAGTCCTAACTTTTGAGTCTGTGGAAAAAATCCTACATTGTATGTACAGCAGTACAGTGCTTTCACATGATACAGTTACCATTTGGTTTCAATATTTTACAACATGAAATTTGGGATTTTTCTTGAATTTCGATACTTGGCACTCTTGGTATTTAAAGAGTTAACTGTGACAAAAACATGAGTGAAATTTGTGGTCCTCTCAGTTTGCTATCAACTTAAGCAGTTGAAAAAACAACCTGACAAAATTCAGGCTTCTAATTAAATAAAACTAATAGAAAGATGTAGCCTGTTTCTGGATGTTTTCTTTGTATTGTGTTTTTCCTCTGATAGTCACAACGAGATGCCACTGATCATCCTTCTTTGGACATGATCAACAGAGGTGGATCAACATACTGTTATACATGTACATAAATGGATGACCTCATTTGTAGTTCTGCTAGTGATTCCATTTCCTGAAAATCAGATATGGTATTGACTTTAAGTAATTACTCAAATTTAACACTTATTAATCAATTGAATTAATTCCTCGCAAAGCGAGGTTTATAAATTTGTCGGCCCTCGGGAGCTGAGCCGCGCGAATTCAAGCAAAAAATATATTTAAATGTATATATATATATATATATATATATATATATATATATATATATATATATATATATATATATATATATATGTATATATATATATATATATATATATATATATATATATATTTATATACTTGATGGTGTCCGGCAGTTGCCAGGAAACAAAAATCGCAACCGCTGACAATGCCGCACTCTCATGTTTATTCATGGAGGCCGCGCTGTCGGGTTTATCCTTTACTCGTCGTCAGTGAAACACAACCAATTTCTGAGGCAAATGAAAAATGAAAAAATGAAAAATGGAGGGAAGTGGCTGAGGATATTTTGGTACCCAGTCCCATACCAGTTACAGCAACCCACAGCTCAAAACCCATTTATTTTATTTTAGGAAGACAGGGTACTTAGTACAAGTTAAATGGAAGCGACTAGGAACAACAATGTCTCAACTTTAAATTTCGGGGCCATTGCCGGCCTGCAACTCAACCTCTCCAGTCAAATCAGAAATTCCATCTCTCCCTCCCACATTGCTACACGTATTTCTAGTATTATTATTATTTTTTTTTTTGTATTTTATTTATTTTTGTCTATATTACATTTGTAAGAAAACTAACATTTAAACACATTTACACAATCTAAGTACATGAAAGAGAAAGAAACTAAAAACACAAAAATGACAAATGTACGAAAAAACTGCTTAAAGTAGTATAATTTATAATTAAAGCGGCTTGAGTTGAGATAAGAAATGATATATTTGGTGACAAAAATCTAAGAAGAAATAAGAGCGATTAAGGGCTCCCACTTTTGATAGTGATAACTAAGGTTGTTTCTCTCGCTCGCCATGGAGTATTCTATTTGGTATGTATTTTTAATTCGCTCGAGTAATAATTGTGGAATTAAAATCTTGTTACTAAGTTTACAGAAGTGAAGGAGATATTTGCTTTCCAAGATAATATAGTTAATTAATTTGCTATTACTTTCTAGATTATCAATACCAAAAATAACATCTCTAATTTCTAAATGCTTGGTAAGCTTTAATTTATGTTTACATATCATTTCCACTTCATTCCAAAATAGTCTAACTCTTGGGCATTGGAAAAGAAAGTGTTCAAGAGTTTCGATGTCTGTTTTGCACCAATAGCACAAAGGAGATTCGACTTTTTTAAACTTGAAAAGCATATCATTTGTATACATGATCCTATTTAATATTTTGTATTGAAATTCGCGCAGTTTAGTGCTCAAGGTTATTTGAATAGGTAAAAGGAATATAGCTTTCCAATTTAGTTGAAAACAATCAGTGTTATAGGTTTCTTCATATTTTTTGACCGATGTTGGATTTTTTGCAATTTTCGAGACCAAAATGCGATACAGTGTTTTGGATTTAACCTTCTCCAGATTGTATTCATCGTTGTTAATGTAGAGATGAAAGGTTGTTGGGTTCAACTGTTGCGTATGAATTGATATTAAATTCCTATTTAAGTTTAAGATGTTGCGCCATGTTAGTGGAAGCGCATTATATATACTAAATAATAGGAAGACATCAACGGGGGAGATACTCAGACTTCGCGATTCCCCTCCCAACACAAGCTCTCCTGTAGTGTCGAAAAGGTCGCCAACTTTATAGAAACCACATTCAGTTAGTCTTTTGCTGAAAACAGATTTGTTTTCGATACAAACATTCTTGTTATTCCACAAAACTTCATTTATAATTTCTTCAAATGTGGACGGGTTATTCTCATTTAGATAGGACCATGACATAAGACACTCCTTATAGAAATAGGGGACAGCAATCGAGAGCTTTTTGTAGTCAAAATTGCAGTGAAAGAGAAATTTCCCTCCAACGATTTTTAGGTACGAATCCAAAAAAATTTTCCAGCCTGCTGGGTAAGGATCCAGATATCTTTTTATACACATAACTCTTTGTGTCGTAATCATTGAATTAATATCAGGCATACTCAGGCCTCCTTTTTCTATTGGGTTTATCAGTGCCGCTCGTTTCACTTTGTCTTTACCTTTTCATACGAAGGAGAACAGAATTGAATTAAGTTTTTGTATTGAGTCTTTATCACATGCAATAAGAGTCGCGCGGTAAAGAATTTTTGGGATAGCAAATGATTTAATGACTTGAATTCTGCCAATCAACGTGAGTCCTCTCCAGCTCCATCCATGTAGAAGTTCTTTGACAGACTTTTCGATGGATTCAAAATTCTTTTTAATAAACAGTACTTTGTCATTTGTGAAAAATACACCTAAAATTTTTACAAATTTTTTTATTTCTTCAACCCCCATTTCGTTGTGATGAAGCTCCATGTTGCCCAGTGGAAGGATTTCGATTTTTTCACGGTTCATGTTCAATCCCGAGTATCTGCTAAAATGTTTCACACTATCCATGAGATTAAAAAAAGAAGATTTATCGCTAACGAACGTTGTTATGTCGTCCGCGAAATTAACCAACTTAATCGTTTCTGTTCCGTTGATCTTAATGCCTCGTATTTGGTTATTATTTCGTATGTATATCGCCAAAGTCTCGAGAGCAATAATAAAAAGATACGGGGAAAGTGGATCCCCTTGACGAACTCCGCGTTTAACTTGGAAGAAAGGTGTAGTAAAGCCGTTATTAATCACGCAACTTGATATGTCGTTGTAAAATGTTTTAATCCAGGTAATGAAGGAAGCGCCGAAACCAAACACTTCTAAAGTTTTAAAAAGAAAGCTCCGGTTAATCGAATCGAACGCCTTTTCAAAATCAATAGCAGTCAAAATACCTTTATGGCCTTTCTGTTTAGTGAACTCAATTACATCATCAATGGTGCGAACTCCATCAAAAATTGTTCGCCCTTTCACATAAGCATTTTGATCGAAATGAATAATTTGAGGAAGCACTTTCTCAAGTCGTTTAGCTATCGCTTTTGACCCAATTAAACGTGGAGAGAATATTAAAACATTCTGCGTACGTCAGCTCGCCCTCGCATGTGTCGCGCATTTCATCTGATAATTTTGGTATATTAGCGGAGTTCAAGAAGGGGTAAGTCATTTGATCAAAAGTAAATTCTGCCTTTTCATCGTAAAGATCCGCAAAGAAAAATTCAATTTCCTTTGAAATTGTGTTTGGGTTGGTAGATTCTATACCGTTTGATTGAATAAGCTTTCTTATTGAGCTCTTTTTCTTTTTGTTATTTTCGAGGTTTAAAAAAAATTTAGTGTTTCTTTCTCCTTTTTCGTACCATGTGATGCGAGAGCGGATAATCGAACCTGACACAATAGAGTCGTATTCTCTTTCATATTCCGCTTTAACCTTTTCTAAATTCTCTACATTTACGGGTGTTGGAGATGCCGCTACCTCTTCTTCACATATCTTAAGTTTATTTTCAATTATTGTTAATTTATCTCTTCTTTGACGGGCTTTTCGTTTACTGTAAGTAATGGTTTCTTGGCGAACTTTAAATTTAATCCAGTCCCACACAATTCTTGGATCATTACAGAAATTGATTTCTGTTTTCCATTCAGGGAACATCTCTCGCATCAGGAGAATGTAATCAGTGTCTTCTAAGAGACTGTTATTTAGTTTCCAGAAGGACGGACCGTGTGGTTGGTCATTGAGGCTATCTATTTCAAGGATGACTGCTGAATGATCTGTTTTGATAGCAGTTATAATGTCGACCTTAGCAACATCATCCTCTAATATATCACTTATAAACCAGTAGTCCAGTCGCCTTTGTATTAATGGACGTTTCTGCCTCCATGTAAAACGTTTGCTTTCTGGATTTTGTATCCTCCAAATATCAATTAAGTCGTTTTCATTTAAGATATGGTCTAAACTTTTGACTGAATGTTTATAGGTTGGGTTCCCACCTAGGCAATCAAGGGAAAGGTCGCGAGTTAAATTGAAATCTCCACCGAGTAAGATTTTGCATTGCTTAAAGTGTTCCTCGCTGTTAATCATGTTGGATATTTTTTGGAAAAATTCGGATTGTTGAGTTGTTATGTTAGGGGTGTAAATGTTTACCAAAAGAAAAGAACAATTCTGAATATTAGCCTCCAAAAAGATGAATCTTCCTTCTTCGTCGGACTTGATTGAAATTAGTTTGAAATCAAGCGTATGTCGTGTAAGTATGGCGACCCCTCGACTATGCGCAGACCCGTGCGCAAAAAAGAAATCGCCATGCCACTGCGCTTTCCACTGGTTTTCGATTTCCTTTGTGCTATAGGTTTCTTGTAGAAAACAAATATCTGCCTTTTGTTTGATTAACCAATTTAAAATTCCTTTACGCTTTTCCAAGGTCCGAATTCCACGAACGTTGAGCGAGATAGCTTTCAGCTTAATATTATTACCATTCATCGCGATCTTTTTTTGTACATTATAGAAAGATTGTTGTCACCTATAGCTAAATCTATAGCTTTCACAATACCGCATTGTTTTAAAATGAATGGCAGGTTCGTTAACATATAAAGACATACACATAACGTAAACCGATTATACACGGACGAGTTGAGTATTTCACAACACATTACATAAAACACACAAGAAGACAGAGGGCGAAAAAATATTGAAAACCTTACCTTTCGCTCCAGAGTAATCTGTTTGCGAGCCTTAACAGTCAACTAATCCCTTCGATAGTTAATCCAACCTAATTGTCCCTGGCTCCTTCACCGGGAAATGCTTAAGTTTTAAAGAACTAAAATGTGTCGTCTAAGAAACGCCTAGTAGGTGTTAATTAGAGCCAAACAAGGAGCTAAAAAAAAGTTGATCGTGCCAATTTGACCGTGCCAAATAAAATCTTATGTGAGTTCCAGATTAGCATAATGGAAAAGGAAAAAAAAACAACTTGAAACTAAAATAAAATAAAGTGCCTTTACATTTTTATATATTTACCCTCTATATATAGTTTATCAGGCTCAGACTTACTAAAATTAGCTCGTTTGCCCTCATTTCTAGCTTTTTTGAGTTTGCTCATTTGAACCTTGCGCAGTTCATGTATTTTTTTAGGCATGTCTTCGTACATTTTATATGGGGTATCTTTCAGCTTTCGGCCGCATCTGAATACACGTTCTCTGTCAGAAAATCTTAGGAATCGTGCAATGATCGTTCGTCCTTCATTTCCATTTCTGGGCTTGCCCATTCGGTGCACTCGCTGAAACTCTATACTTCCAGCATCTTCAATTCCTAGCACTTCTGTCATAAAATCGGTCAGTACTTCCTTGGTGTCTTCAATCGAAACTTCGCCGCTCTGTTGAACTGCCTTCTCTGCTATTCCTTCAAATTTAAGATTCTCCCGTCGGCTGTAAGCTTCAAGATAAAGCACCTGCTTATGGATATCCGCTATCTCTTCCTTCCTTTCGTACGTTCCACGTATGAGAGTCTCAATTTGTTCGTCCACAATAACGCTATTCGTTTCCATGTTCTCAAATTTCTCGCCCATGGTTTTCTGCTTTGCTTTGACTGAAGTGACTTCTTCCTCCAGATTTGATACCTTGCCCTTCAAGTTCTTTACGGCTGAACTAAGACTTTCCATTTTTGTTTCTAACCCATTTAACTTGACTAAGATAAGGTCTAGCTTGTCAGAAACACTTTCGGGCAGCTCCAACTGCGCCATACCTTCGTCTTTATCTTTGCACCTTTCCTTCGGAGAGTTGGATTCTTTCAGTCTTTTCTCGTCGGGTGAGGAATCTGCTGAGCTGCAGCTGGATGACACTTGTATTCTAAGTTTACGTTTTGGCGTTTGATATTTGCTTGCCATAGGCGTTTCAAAATTTTAAAAATGATTGCCCGGTGTACGGAGCTCCAAAAACACATCTACATTTCTAGTATTATGGTACATGTATTTCATGGCATTGAGTAACCCACCGTTTACACGAGAATCGCAAACTCATCTCCGGATAGGGGGGGGGGGGGGGGAGACAACTCGGGTGGGCGAGTTGTCTCGCCTCGGCAGGTAGGGTAACCCTGGCAGGTGGGACAACTTTTTCTCATATACACTTTGGCTTGCCTACACCAGACGAGACAGATCAAATTGTTCCAGGAGCCCGTGTGTTTTAGGTCGGCAGAGACCAAACATGCAAAAAAATGGCATCGCGAGAGAGATTAGTGTGCTAGAGGGGACAGCTGTTACAAATCACAACTCCATATAAATGCTCCGTAAAGTTGTCTCGGGGGAGGGATGTCTCAGGTACCAGAGACTATATAAATAGGGCCTAAATTTCAAGTTGCATTAAGTGTACATGTACTCTTACTCGCACTGTTCTGAGCCACACTGGTCTGAGTTCATACCAGTCTCATAATCATCATCTTAGTTTTGGCTCACTGTGAAATTACTTAATTAATCTGTTTTAAAACAATATTATGTTCTTTTGGTTAAAAATACAAACTGAAAACTGCAACAAATTGTTGCATGTGAACAACTAAGTGGTAAATAAGGCTAAACTAAAGAATACCTGGCCACTTATTGTGAATAAGAATGGTTCCTTTTACATGTTTACTGTTTAGCGATATGTAAATACATGTAAGCTTACATGTAAGTTGCTGGGTATTCTGAAATCTCTCCAAGCTTTTAAATAGCAATATTGAGTGGGTCATTGGGACATTCCATTTTTTATCCGCACCCCCCTCTATGGAAGGCATGATTCAGACACCCCCTCTCTCCCCTCTCTACAGAAGGCATGATTCCGACATCCCCTGGTCAAATCCCATTATTTGAGAAAATTGATTTTTGTGACGTCATAGCTTAAACACAGTCACTATACATGTATAGAGTGTTTTCACTGACGTCATCAAACTTCAGAAGCAGTTTTTGATTCCAAAATGTTTATGGAATTGTAGAGAGTTGACCACTACACATCTGGGCCAAATTTTAAAGCGCAAGAGCATTTCATTCAAGAGTTATAGGCGAACGAGTATAGACATTTTTAGTAAGAAATGTATGGAGCGGTCATCTTGGTGTCTCACTTAGGGACACCAACATGGCGGCCAAAAAATTAAAGACTTTAAAGTCTTAATAACACCAAAACTCTCATCACAAAATATTATATTCACTATAAGAGGGATGAAATCGGCTAATAAGCATCTATAATTCGTTAATAACTTTCAACTAGTTCAATTTTGTTTATTTTCACGGCTTATCTGAAATAGCGTGACGAATTACGTGACATATTTACAACCTTTATAAATCGAAAACGAAACATCGTTAAAACCTGAAACTTTTTGTGAAAGATTATAACACTGGTATCCACATACCATGTTAGAAACAGCTTTGTAGGATGTATACTTTAGATTTTTTTATTTTTATGACGTCACGTGAAAACACTCTATATAATTTCCAACACCTCATGTAGACTAAAATAGTGATTCCGACACCCCCTATAGGCTCAACCTAGTGATTCAGACAGTCCCTCATAATGGACTAATTCAAGATTCCGACAGGGTCATTTCAGACCTTACTAATTATGCCTTCCATAGGGGGTGGGGAGAGGGTGCGGATAAAAAATGAAATGTCCCATTCTTATGCAACCGTTTAAGGTTACAGTGTACCTTCAGATCGAAAATTTATTGAAAATTTTTTTTTGGCGTTAAAATAAAGTTTAGAGAATGAACTTTCATCCAAAAAAAAAGTATCGAAAAAAAGTGAAAATTGACGGAGAAATGACGGTATAACTTTTGTGGGCGGAGTTTGTTTATTAAGCGATCTGTTTTTTTAGCGCCGTTTTCTCAAAGTTAATTTTTCGCTTGTTGGGGACACTTTAAAGAGCTACAACTCAAAGGAAATTTGTTCGATTTTCCTTAAATTTGGACAGAAGCTAGGCTAACATATAATCAACAAAAATGTGTCGGCGAATTTCTTAATTCCGAAAACTTTTTCGTCAAGAGGCATTTCCGTGCGATCATTCCAATTTTTTTCTCCCCTTTTCGAAAATATTCCGTAACTTTTCACTGCAATTGAATATGGAAAATCGCCGACACGTTTTTTTAGCGCTTCGTGTCCGGAAACCCGAGAACAAATCAAATTAGCAAAATATAATAATCGCTTTGAGTTATAGTGTTTTAAAGCTGATTCGGACGTTCGAATTTAGACGTCGTAAAAAATTCGACAATTCATTTTATTACCAAATGGTTTCCATATTTAGATAGCCAGCTCTATAAGCTTTAATTTGATATCTGGGTTTAGGTATATTAAGTGTAATCTTAAGACGCTAGAGTTGTTATACTGGAGACACCCCCGAAGGTACACTGTAACCTTAATTTGAAAAATTAATAACACGTTTCCAAAAAACAAAAACAAAATATATCAACCTGGAAGAAGGGTGATCAAAAGTGGTCAACCTAACATAAGCTTTAACCATCGCATACACACCCGGCGGTACCAATCAATGAAAATCAATCATTGATTGCCAATCAATACAATCAATAATAATCCATTGATTGATATTGATTGGTTCAACCAATCAATAAAAATCGATACTCACTCGCCCAGACTCCTTAATTGCTATTGATTATTATTGATTTTTATAGATAATCAATAACTAATCGTGCAATGTAAAAACCCGCGTTTCAAGGCATTTGAGATCAGATTTGCCCACTGTTACCTTGATTCCCCGGCGGCCTCAACGGAAGATGTCAAAGCAATTAGAGGTCGCAATAGCCATATTCTGTGTCGTGAAAGGATACCACCTGTGTCCTTTTCACGTGAACGAAGGAGAAATGTTTTCCGTTAGTAAGAAGAGGGGAGAATGCGGAAACGCGTTCAAAGTTCTGAATGATCGGGGGCAGCTTGGCGACCTCTTTCTTATTTTACAGCCAAATTAGTTGTATCGCGGTGCGCAAAATGCAAACATCGAAGAATTTTCTGCTTTTTCTGTTCCGTCAATCATCTCAGTGGGAGGCGGGGTTAACACAGAGCGAGTTTTTAGCGCGATGAGAGATTCCCGCAAGTTTGATTCGGAGAGTTCAATGGCGATAAATTTTATTCGAAGAGCTGACGAGAAAGAGAAAGGATGCTTAATCGAAGAAGATGGATACGGGAGAGGAATTCAGAAAGTTAATTTTATCCGTCGATTTTTACCTTAGAAGTTGTGTCTTCGCTTGTAAATCTGATTTGCATCGGGCATATTAAATTAGTGAGCTCCGCTGGCGTTGGACGTTTTATCGGCTTCAAAAGTTTGCATCTAAAAAAATTCGACGACTAGAGATGGGGAAAACCTTCTTCAACTTCCATGGAATATTTCATTTATATGCTGACAAAATCGAACTCCGCTGGCGAGCCGAGAAGTTTGAGCTTTTCCTGTTGTTTACTGTTACGGTCGACCGGTCGTGCATCAACGGTAATAATATGCAAAAAATGTAAACTGACAGTATGTATGTCGAAAACAAATGTGAAAAACGACGGAAAATAAAAGAAAATATACAAAAACAAGATGCGATGTGATTGAATATGAACTAAATATTTGAAAGAAATCATCTTGAAGATGATTTTGAAGATGAAATCATTGACAGAATTTTCGGCTACAAGTTTGTCTTACGGTACACTCTTTCGACTCGGACGCAGAAATTTGATCATAATTCCGTTTTGGTCTTTTAATCACGCCGATTACAGGTATTTTACAGTTTCCAGGTATTTCTTGCATTTAGCTCGTTTAATTTTTCATTTCAGTCTTTAATTAAAACTGCCCAAGCAAATGCATAACTCCGCCTCCCACTGAGATGATTGACGGAACAGAAAAAGCAGAAAATTCTTCAAAGTTTGCATTTTACGCATTGCGATACAACGAATTTGGCTGTATCTTCTCTTTCAGTTGCACGGGTAAATTTTGGTCAATTTTCGCACATTCAGGTTGCATAGAACTGAATTCATTAAGTGATAAAATCAAAGCCTTTCTATGTGAAGGACTTAGCATTTTTTTCCAGATTGAAAAAGTAAATGCTTATTTTACTACTTGTTAAGTTTTAATGTTGTGCTGTCAAATGATGCATGTAAGGTATGTTTGAGAAACGTTTATCTTTAACTAGACTGCATTGACTAGTTAGAGTGCTTAAGAATTTAAATAAACTTACGAGAAATATATTGTGTATAACGCAAACAGGAAATGTAAGCTTGTTGTCTGCCGTTTGCCGTCCTATAGTGTATAAAAGCAGGACTCGTCGCGTACAAATACGGCGGCTGCACGTTCGCGGGTAAAAATTACGCAATGCTTAATCTCTGTAATGAGGTAGTTATAAACCTATTAAAAACCATCGCGTGTACTGCAAATGGGAAATGTAAACTTGCCGACTCTGCCACTTGCCGTTACAAAATATGTGAAAGCAGGTCTTCTCACGTTGAAAACGGCAGCTACCTTGACCATCTCTGCCATTCTCGTGACGTTCTCGTTCTCGTTCCGTTCTTTCTCTGTCCGCCTTGCGGACACTTCGCTATGACAGACATCCTGTTATCCCGGCAAATATAACTTCACAGTGCTAAAAATGTAACTCACTCTATAATACGAACACTAAAATCGTGTCTGTCTGCGTGCCGGATCGATATACAATTAAATAGGTAATAAAATGTTGTTCAGTTAATTTTGTTGTTGTATGAAAAATTTATTTATTCTTTTTACAAACGCGAACTTTTGTCACAAATCAGAACAATTACGCTTTATTAGGGCGTTTATTGGAATAGAAAACGGAGATTTTAGTTTTCAATGAAAATCAATATTAATCAATAGAAATCAATGATAATCAATGAAAATCGATACTCACTCAACTCCAAGGCATCGATTTTTATTGATTTCCAATACCAATCAATTAATTGGTATTGATTATTATTGATTGTTATTGATTATATTGATTATTGCTTTTCATGGATTGGTACCGCCGGGATACACACTGTAACTTACATCCATGGATGTTATCGTGTTTCTTGACTGATGGCCTGCCAGAATCCCATGGAATGGCACGCAACTTCTAATTTCAGATATTAAACTTTTAAGCTCTATGTCTGCAAATAGACAAAACTACATTACGAAAATGAAAATATACAAACAAAGAAACCTCATGGCTGTGCTTCGTGTCAAAACTGCTGTAAACCCAACTTCGTAAGAGGTTGCTCCACGTATAAACGCCTACAATTCAAAGCTCATGAAACGAACCAAACAATCGGTCTTAGCTTCCATATAAATGCTTACCTTTTCCTCATACAACGTCCTTGAACTTGACTGGAAAAGAACTTCAATCAGATGGAAAAAGGTAGCCACAAGAAAATTCATCTTCGCCCGCGTGAAAGTCAAACTGAAATTCTCACACTTTCCCATTGGCTCAAAAGCCCCACGTGACGTTAGAACTCACAATACGCATGTGCCAAACTCACGGCTTCCCTGGAAACTACCTTGCTCAACAACCACCATGGCCGGCTGTTGAAAGGTCACACTTCCTGCTCAATATTTAAAAGAATACTCTAAATGGTCGAGACAGCAGCAGAAATGTAGTAATTTTCAAAAATAACACGACTTTTTTAATCTTTTTCACAAACATGTTTCGACGATGACGGATGTACCGTCGAAACATGTTTGTGAAAATGATTAAAAAAGTCGTATTATTTTTGAATATTCTAAATGAAATGTAAAAACAATCCTTTAACTTGTCGATATCGGGCAATACAACACTGCAACAAAAAAATCACGTATATTTTTAGGCCAGGCCCCGGTTGTTCAAAAGGTGGATAGCGCTATCTACCGGATAAATCATTATCCAGTGGATAAGTATTAACAAAATCCATTGCGTTATCCGCTGGATAGTGATTTATCTGGTGGAAAGTGCTATCCACCTTTTGAACAATCGGTGCAAACAGCCCGATGTTCTCACATTATAGTCAAGTTGGTACTGCTTGCTATATACATTAAATTGAAGAAACGTTGTCGGGTGAAAAGCATAAACCGTGAACGATGCGACCCAAAGGTTTACTGGGAAGTTGGAAAATTAATCTTCGTCTGTAACACGAAATATACATTATATTAACACAGGATGCATAAATCATGTTCTTCAATGTCTCAAACAAAGAAAACATCTCGATTATCAAGAAATAGAATATTACTAGCTTGCCAATGCTGCCTACCCAGAATCCCATTCGGTCTCATCGCTCATGGTTTGTGCTTTTTCACGAGTCAACGTTTCTTCAATTTGGTGTAGTCTCATGTCCAAAATTTATACCTAATACATTTGTTAAAAAAATCGATGCAAGGTGTTCGATTTTAAGGTGTTTTTTTTTTCTTAGACGAGAATGTCTCTCTTGCAATGGCTTTTTACTTTCCTAAACGTACAGTACAGCATAACTTCTTAATTTACTTCATTTCGATAAGTTAAAGCTAAAGACACGGGCACAGTCCCCGCGCCACCTCTCAGCTGTTCTACACTAGCTCCTCTATCCACCGCCAGCGGTTCTATAATCCTTTGCGAGCGACAGTACCTGCAGCGAAGAATATTCAGGTATTCCTTTTGAAAGTTTTTGTTCAGCACACCGTAAATAATAGGATTGAAAGCGCTGCTTATTGTGACCAAAAAACTATATGCTACGTAAGCCTCGCGAGGGAAGGTCCAACTGCCACGAATTGTGTCAACGATGTCTATCGACAAAATGGGTGTCCAACACAGACTGAAAAACACGACTATCACGAATAATGTGCGAGCAATCTTTATTTCTTCCACATGTACCCTGATTGTTGTCCCATATCCAGTGATTTGAAAGTTATTGTTGTGGCTGCGAACGAATTTAAAGATTCTTAAGTAGCAGTAAAAGATCACGCACGCTGGAAGCCCGACAATGACTGTCACCAAAAAGGCCGTGAATGCACCGCTATCGATCTGAAAATAACAGAAGAGCTTGGAAGGATGAAACACCATTTTATGTCCACTGAGCATGTAAGGTAATGGAGCACACATTGAGAAGAACCAAGATACGAGAATCATGATCATAGTATTCTTCTTGGTGAAGTAGCGTCTGTACTTTGATGGTCTGACGATTCGAAAGTACCTGTTCACCGCCATCAGGGACAGCGTTTGTGTGGAAGCCACACTCAGGGTTATACCTATGTATCCTTGGTATTGACGAGTTGCATCGTTGAAAGGCCACTGGGAAGTCGCTTGTGTTGAAAGACCTAAAGGACACACGTTCAAAGCTCCCAAGCAGATATCCGAAATAGCGAGTGATGCCACGAACATATTGGAGATTGTTCGCATCCGACGATTTAAAGCCATAATTAAGAGAGTTACGAAGTTTCCAAAAAATAGAATTAATAAAATGAGCGCGAGAAAGCCTGATTCCAGGATGACTTTAGCTTTGCTCCTTGACTTTAACTCTTTTAACATTTCTGCCAGTTGCATTTTTGGGGAGTCCATTTCCACAATGTGCAGATTTGTGCTCTTAAGCAGTTTTGTGGATCAAATCTCACGGCAGCTGTGTCGTAGAGCCGAATATTGTTGTTACCTTGAAATCAAAATCACATCAAATATCAATGTCAATCAATTTAATATCAAACTCGACAAGTTTGGCAGTGTTTTAATAAATTTATTGCTGCCCGCACAGGGCAGCCATCCTATTCTCGCGTGTTCGGTGTCCTGTGCGAAATTATATGCCAGTGAACTCGAGTTTGTAAATTTGTGAGGATGATTTTCGGAGCCCCGGATAGTTATGGCCAGCGGTGCTTTTAATTCACGGAGCCTGGCATCACGTTGAAATATCACATGGTTACGGGAATGCACGTTACTTCGATTGTTAAAGAATGAATGTGTTCAATTAAAAATGTTATTTAGGCGCTTTTAAAACTGAAAATTCAGACGTTTTTATTAGTGAATAGCCGTCAGCTAATTAAGTAGTTCCAAATGTCGCCCTGTCGCAACATTGCCGCGCGCGCGGAAAAAGTCTAAATAAAACTGAAGTCAATGTTTATGCCGCGTGGTTGAAGAGTTTGGAATTTGAAAATTCAGTCTACCCTCCAGTCTGCTTCAGTCTCAGTCTCAGTCTGCTTGATTTAGACGAACTGATTCATGTATCACGCTCGATTCCTAGAAGTGTTTGAGACTTGTTTGAGTGACATTTCGTTCTTTCATAACTTGTAATATTCATTCATGATGTCAAGCATACATCACTAAGTAATTCTTCCTGAATTTCACGAAGACGTATTCCAAGTTACTTGATTGATAATTGACATTCGTGACTTAGCGCTTACATCACTAATTCTACAAACTTTGTTGTCACCAAACTGCGCTCGTGTCTTGAACTGATAATCGGAAAGTTTACGTGAGTATTTCTCCTCAAAATTATGTCAAATCTCAGTTTATTTGTTGCTGGAAGTATTCATCAAGGTCACAAAAGTTTTAGTGACGTTTCAAGGGGAAGTCTAAACTTTCAAATGTGGCTGCACTTCACTTCCAATATGGAACCGCTAGTTTATCTTTATATAATTTTCCCATCTAACGATCTACAAATGAATCTTTCAGCCGAACGTTAAATTGAAAACAAAGTATAACTATGATCTCACCTGATTGACAGCTTTAACGGGGGAGAAACTTAATTACAATGTGGTTGCTATGGAAGAGTTCCAAACGTCTTATAATGAGTTTCTTTACTTCCTCGGCTATAACGTTTGGTCACGTTCATTCTGTTAATGGTGCCATTAAATTTTATGAGTCACAGCCATATTTGGTAAGTCACGTGACCAGAACAAAAAACCCTTAAAACTCAAACATCTTATATTTTATTCCAATAAAACCAATGTCAGCGGCTTAAGAACATCCTAATAACTAGTGGTAACCTTCGGTTAAAAAGTGCGGGCGAGTAATGGTTGTAATAACAGTTTTGTGTTATTTTTGATAAATAAACTGGCTGTATGCTTGAATGAAGCAGATTACGGCTTCGCTGATCATTTCGAGGATACAGAATGCATCGAAGTGCACCAATTGCCGATGGAAAGATGTTCGTCTGTGGAAAGTGAAACTCAAAATATCTGTATGATTTCAACATGAAAGCACTCCAGCGAACCAATTTTATGAACCGAAACATGGCGATGCTTTGCAAATACACCTCCAAAATGTATACATGACCTTGTAATTGCTATAAAGATTGACTTACCAATGAAACTTGCAGTTGGACCCACAACAGCCACCTACCGCACATTCACCAGTCGCGATCACTCACGTGGAAGAACGTGGAAAGGATTTCCAACAGGTTTTACTGGTTCTGGACATCCGGGATATCTTATCACGCGGCTTGCGCATGAATCCTAATCACGTGGACCAATGACGTGATTGCATTCCATACATACCAGTTGGAAGACGAAAAATCCGGCCAACAGAAAAGCCTACGTACGTGCGGCGCACGCGCGGGATGTAAGTCCGCTGCTCGAAACGAAGATTAGTCTGCGGGCTCCTCCTTGTCGCCCGCAAAAAATCTGTAGCATGGATTTGTTAAAATTCACGTAAATGAAAAAGCTATGACGTCATAAAGGTGTATTTTAATACATTTTCTTTAATAGCGTTCCTTTTTTTCGTCAACGGTAATTCCATGCTACAGATGTAAAAAAACCCGTTCAATTGCTTATGACTGGCCAAAAAAATCAGATTTTTATCCTGTTTCCTTTGAGTGTTTGCGCTTTTTCATTCTTACGCGCGGTAGGGGATTGGCACTAGTTACGCATGAGCAATGTCGATTCACGGTGGACACAGAAGGCTAAAAAAAGATGCAGACATTCTGTCGTAAGAAAATGGGGGAAATTCCGACTTCGAAATTTCACAACAGCACTGAACTCATCATTTTCACAAATTGAATGTTTTTTGTTTTTCCATTTTTGCAATTTTTGGCGGGAAAATGACGTCATAAAGTTAGCGCCAAAAAATTAACTTAGTATTGTGGGATATCTAAGGAGAATTTCTGAAAGTACACACTACGAGCATCTCAAAACTGAAAAAATTTCGTAAATATGTTGATCCAATCAAAAGCCGATATGACGCTTTAAAATTTGAATTTCCCGCCCATTTTCTGCTGGGGTCAAAGGTCATTTAGAATCAAATCGACTGAAAAACTTGCGCTTCGAATAACTTTAACAGTTTTGAACTTAGGAAGCTAAAATTTTACAACAATATAGAAGTTATTCGCAAAAATCCTATGTTTTCTGTTTTTCAAATTTAAGTATTTTGGCGGGAAAACAACATCACAAAGATGGCGCCAAAATTTTAAATTAGTTTTATGGGATATCTTATGACAGCCTCTGAAAGTACATGCCATAATAATTTCAAAAGTGAAAAAAAATTCATAAATATGTTGATGCGATCCAAAGATATGACATTTCGAAGTTGGAATTTCCGCCATTTTGTTACGACAGAATATCTGCCACTTTTTGAGCCTTCTGTGCCCACCGTGATTTAGTGATGTCTCACGTTCAGTTTCATAGTTCCCACCGTCTAACGGTAACCGTCTAACTTTCAGTTTCATAGTTCCCACCGTCTAACGGTAATTCCATGCTACAGATTGAAAAAAAACCCGTTCAATTGCTTATGATTCGCCAAAAAAGTCAGATTTTTATCTCGTTTCCTTTAAGTTTTTGTGCTTTTCATTCTTATGCGCGGTTGGGGACTGGTACTAGTTACGCATGTGCAATGTCGATTTAGTGATGGCTCGTGTTCAGTTTCATAGTTTCCGCCATATTAGCAGTTTATGACATGTGAGAAATGCTAACCATGAAATAATGTCCCTGGCAACGACTCTAAAACAGTAGTTAATGGCTCCGTCAATTCCAAGCCCGCTCATCCCCCCCCGGGCATTTGTCGGACATTTGACGCTTTTTTTAAAATAATGTTGCAAATGCCCTACGGTGGGGTCAGCTTATACGTACAAATCCCCACGATGGGGCATCTGGGAGAGTGCAAATGCCCGACCTATGGGACAAGATCAAAAATTTATTTTAATAATTATTGATGGAAGCAATATTGTTCACAAATAAATGGATCTTTATTCATGCTAGGAATTCTTTAGTTTTAATTCAGTATTAATTATACTCGTTCCCTCATTCGTTCTAAATATTTGGTATGTTTCAGCAAAACTTTTTCACTCCAATAATTTTCTGTTGATTCTCGTTGTTAATGTTGTTAATTTTGATTAAAATTATGCTTACGTTCAATGCATTTAAGGTCGCCGTTGATTGCAATGCTTTTTCAAGTTGCCATTGAATTTTTAAATAGCCAGATTCTTCTGTTGCGAAACATCCTGATGGAAAGACCCCACGGCTACGAAAGTTGGCAAATAAGACGTTAACAAAAATTGAAAATTTACCGTGATATTATCTTCTGTGGCAATTGAAGGTAAGGTACTAGCTGGCCTGTTTTGAAAATTGTGTGAAACTTATTTTAAAAATAAAATGGAATATCATTGCGTTCGGTCTGTTGCTCCGGTTCACTTGAAAAGTGCGGGACCCAAACGACGTTTATCAACTCAGTTTTTATATTTTTATATTGGGGGCAATCAGCAAATTTAAAATAATCAAGGAATCATGTACGAATTTTAAAATCCAAAAGATAACGTTGTTTCGACAATGCCCCAACCCCGGGCTTACCTATTTTGGCAAATGCCCCACCCTTGGGAAGGAAAAGTTATAAAATGCCCGACAAATGCCAGGGGAGGGACCTTCCAGGCTGCTGTGTCCGTATTGATGACATCCTTATTTCAGGAGAATCAGATTAAATCCATCTGGAAAACCATCATCGAGTACTAAGGCGATTACAGGATTGTGGTCTTAAGCTTAACCCTTATAACTTTTTTTTCATTGTGGATAAAGTTGAGTATCTTGGTCCCACCATTTCTGCTGCGGGGATTTCACCTACTGCAGAGAAAGTGCAGGCAATAAAGGATGCAGCACCTCCAACAAATGTTTCCGAATTACAGTCATTCCTTGGATCAGCCAATTTTCTACATAAATTTGTGCCGGATTTTGCAAAGTTAGCTTCGCCTTTGTACGGATTACTTCGTAAAGAGGTACCTTGAAGATGGTCAAAACTGGAACAGGACGCTTTTGATAACATCAAGGCTGCTCTATGCTCCGATTCTGTTTTACATCACTATGATCCTATGGCTGAATTTATTCTACAGTGTGACGCTTCTTCAGTGGGTGTGGGAGTTGTGTTATTGCAACCGGGACCTGATGGTGCTTTACAACCTGTTGCCTATGCATCCAGGATACTAAACAATGCAGAACAGAATTACTCCAAAATCGAACGCGAGTCATTTGCTGTTGTCTTTGGCGTGACCACATTTCGTCAGTACCTGTTAGGTAGACACTTCAACTTCTAACAGATCATAACCCTTTGATTACTTTACTTGGCGGAACACAAGCCCGTACCCCAGTTGGCAGCAGCAAGGATCAAGATGGGCGCTACTTTTGGCTGCTTATGACTATACAACTGAGTTCATAAGGGGCAAAGACAATGTGTTTGCGGATTTTTTGTCTAGAAAGCCTATTAAATGCAAGCAATCTGCTGCGGAACAGGTAACTGTTAATGTGATGTTTATTGAAGAAGATCAGATTTTAAATTCTTCAGTAGTTGCTATGGAAACCATGAGAGACCCAATTCTTTTAAAGGTGCTACAGTTTACCCAGCAGCGTTGGCCAGATAATCCGGAACCCGTGTTCCAACCTTACTACAGCAAAAGGCTTGAACTCTCTCATGAAGATGGCATCCTCCTGTGGAACTCGCGAGTTGTCGTACCAGAGTCATTACAGAGCCTTTCATTGGCCGATCTGCATGAAGAACACCTGGGTATGGTTAAAATAAAACAATTAGCTCAAAGTACTTTTGGTGGCCTGGACTTGATAAGCAAATTGAGGAGACAGTTAAATTATGTCCTGCTTGCCAAGAATCTGCTAAATCGCCAGAATCCACCCCAACTGCTTCATGGTCCTGGCCAGGGGGACCATGGAAACGATTACATGTAGATTTTGCCGGACCTTATCTTGGCAAGATGTTTTTAGTCGTGGTGGATGCTTATTCCAAATTTTTGGAGATAGTACCCATGACTCATGCCACCAGTGCCACGACTGTATTGGTGACTGATACCACTGTTGTCTCTCATGGAAGACGTGTTCGACGGTTAGTCATCCTACAGAAACAGCTTTCATGAAAAAACGTTCAGAAATGATTCAGTATGAAATGTCCCTTAGGCCCAGTTCAAACGTCGAACTTCACATGTGCCGAACCTAATGCAAATGAGAAAAATCTATTGTGCTTGCTCATTTGCATTAGATTCGGCACATGTGAAGTTCGATGTTTGAACCGGGCCTAAGGCCAATTTAATAGGCTGTCTCTGTAAGGGACGACGAATGTTTTTGGGGAGAAAAATAAATTTCTGTGTCGATTCTGTGATATGCGGGTATATAAAAACCTTTACCTTAGCAGTCATAAAAATGCAATTCTTTTGATCAAAAATAATAGTTTTTAAGTGGTTGGTAATAGCTTTATGCCGCTGAGACCCGAATAAATCACAAACATTGCCGTCGCTGTTAAAAAATAACAATTCACTCGAGCCAGCCGACATGGCAGGAGGACACTGATGGGGATAATCATAATGAGAAGAAGATGGCGCTGGATTGGACACATACTGCGTAGGGAAGCTACACGTAACATCTCTAAATAAGTTGCTCGCAGATGGACTGCAGATGGCAAAAGAAAAGGGGGCCGAGAAGGGCTGCAGAGGAAGAACTCCGGGCTCAAAACCTTAAGCAAGCCGTGCTATTAAAAGACCAGCAGACGTAGTGAGCAGCACCACAGAAGCTTTCACGGATTTGACTAAATCTAATCTGGGTATGCTTATAGCGCCCCCGGGAATTCTCTATAATGGGCTATACGGGGATGCTCCGCCTGAAAGAGGTACCTTTTTGAGGCTGGAGGTATATGAAAGGGTAGAGATTTCACGAGTTCAAGTATATGAAAGGGTAGGGATTTACGAAGTATAGGACAGGGTAGCGAAAACACGAGTTGAAGTATAAAAAAGTAGGGAAAACCGCCATTTAAGTATTATATAAAGGCCTTTCAAAATATATCAAACAGACGCAAGTAAAGGCTATATGAAAGGGGTACCATTTTCAATGAAAGGTATATGAAAGGGGTAACATTTCTGTCAAAAACGGTATATGAAAGGGTAAGGGTTTGGACCTCGGGGCGGAGCATCCCCGTACCAAACTTTGTTGAGTACCTCCCCCCCCCCCCCCCCCCCGGAGTTTGCTCAGCTGTATCTTAGATCTATAGATTCATTTCTTATTTTAACAGTAATTAAAAAGAAATACTTGTCTCGCGTGATTTAGCTGACATCTTGTCTACTCCATTCGGGGAAAAATTACCAAAAAGGAAACGTTCCCTAGCTACTTTAATAAAGCAATGTTGCTGATCAAATATCGCTGCAGCTGACTGTCGTAGGACGGAATAAGGAATTAATCTACATCAGCGCTCCAGAAATTTGCCGCTGTTCTCATTGAAAGTTCACTACCATCTTTAGCAATATGTTAATTAAAGACAAAGTATAATTGAGAGACTTAATATTAGATTTTAAATAACAAAGTAAAAGCAGGGCCGAGAACTCTTGAATGTAATGAAGAAACAATATAACATTAGTTATGAATTTTTAATTTTTAATAACACAACTTAAAACAAGATCTTCATTGTACATGTATAAGGTGCTTTATTTATACTACAGTGTATACTGTTATCGTTCAGATGTCTTTGTTATTATTTTTTTCATCAAGTTTAATTCTTTTTTGTAAGAAATAATTTAATATGAAAACTTCACAAGTCAAATTCTGCTGCCAGATCTCGAATTCTTGTGTCGTGGTTCTATTCTATGTGTATTCCATTGCCTTACTTTATTGGCGGGTTTAAAATGGTATTTAATCCTTCCAAATTCTTATGCTACATGCAAATCGAAAGACGCGAGTATACAATCTATGGGGGGATAACTTCCTTGGCGATTCCAACATGCGTCATCTTCTACTGCTACATGAGAATCTTCAAAACTGTTCGCAGCCATAACAACAATTTCCACCCTTCTGGAACTGCAACTAGCACGGTTAACGTGGAAGAAATTAAAGTGGCGCATCGAGTCACGTGATCAATAAAATGTCATATGAATATGTTGCCAGATACATTTTAGTAAAAAGTCGCAAAGTTTGATGGCGTTTGAATACATACTAAAGAAGTTATGAATGTTGAAAGTTAGCGGGGGCACTTTGTCCCCCCCCCCCAGGCAAATTAGGGTTATAATATAGTACCGTATTTTCTCCATTAAACGCCGGGCCCCGAATAAACGCCGGGTATAATAAAAGAAGTTGTAAGAAAGCCCCTCAAACGTTTATTTGTGGTATAATAAACTTAACATTTAAGGGCAAGGTACACGGCTGCCAAGAAAAACGAATAACCCTTTCTTAAAAAACATCGTAGCGAGCCAACCCCCGGGACACTTCGTGACGACAGTCATGGAGTAGCTTGCCAACCCCCGGGACACTTCGTGACCACAGTCATGGAGTAGCTTGCCAACCCCCGGGACACTTCGTGACGACAGTCATGGAGTAGCGAGCCAACCCCCGGGACACTTCGTGACGACAGTCATGGAGTAGCGAGCCAACCCCCGGGACACTTTGTGACCACAGTCATGGAGTAGCGAGCAACCCCCGGGACACTTCGTGATGACACACACGGAGTGCCATTGTGTTTAGCGACAGATACTTACAGTGCCCATTTTCTTGATGCGCAGCATAATTAATTGCATATACAGAACCAGTCGGTTGTAATTGGTCAACAGATTAAGCTTTGGGAATGCTCTAGTCTCTTGGCAGATTCAACTGCTATCAATTATGCATTTTGACGCGTGATGTAAATACCAAGGTGTGATAAAATTAACAATTGCGGGACGCGCTCTTTTTAAAGCATTTTGTCAACAAATTCGTGTGGGGCAAGATTTTTTTTTAATCTTTAGATTCGCAATGGTTAGAGCGCGATGGCAAAAACATTTTCTGAAGAACATGGTTTTCAGTTAAAAGCATTGCCAAATAGCGAGTGCGATGCGCGGGTCACTAGCTTGTTCGTTATGCTTTTTTACTCAAACGCGTTCCAAACTAAAACGTGGCATTACGATTTAGACAAATTCAGAGTAAATACAATGGTACACTACAAAAATGACTTATTTTTACGGATAAATTATCAACCTACCTCGTAAATTGGTTTTTGCACGTAGTAGTTTGTACAACCTCTTCGGAAATTAGTGGAAAATTGGCCAAAAATTAAAATGTGAAGTTTTTTCGGAAAAGCCATTTCACTACTTTTTTAGTTGGATAATTTTTAAATTATAAAATTTTTAAATCGTAAAATCATGCAAAACTGATAGGAGAGTTTTCTCTGTTTGCAAGGAAGCACAAAATTCTTTCAAGCGAATTTGTCATTTTCAGGAATTAAATTTAAAACCTGTTCAGAATTTCTGATCTCTCCCGAATCCTAAGAGGTTTCAGAAATTCTGATCCCCCCGTCAATTACCGAACAAAAACAGCTACATACAACTTATTCTAAAAGGATTCAGAATTCAGAAATTATGATCCCCCCATCGATTAACTGAACGAAAACAACTATATACATCTTATTCTAAAAGGATTCAGAAATTCTGATCCCCCCGTCAATTAACCGAACAAAAACCGCCATGTACATTTAATTCTTATAAATTCAGAAATTCTGATCCCCCCGTCAGTTAACTAAACAAAAACAGCCATATACATCTAATTTTTAAAAATTCAGAAATTCTGATCCCCCCGTCAGTTCACTGAACAAAAACAGCCATATACATCTAATTCTTAAAAGTTCAGAAATTCTGATCCCTCTGTCAGTTAACTAAACAAAAACAGCCATATACATCTAATTCTTAAACGTTCAGAAATTCTGATCCCCCCGTCAGTTCACTGAACAAAAACAGCTACCGGTATATACATCTATTTCTTAAAAATTCAGATCCCCACCATCAGTTAACCGAACAAAAACAGCTACCGGTATATACATCTATTTCTTAAAAATTCAGAAATTCTGATCCCCACCATCAGTTAACTAAACAAAAACAGCTACAGTAAACACCCGCATATAAGAACACACGATTTTGGAGGTTAGGCTGATCAGCTTCTTATTTATCGGGTGCTTAGTGAAAAATCAGCCTGAAGGTGTTCTTAAATTGTTCTTAAATTTTGTTGTTGGAATTCAGAACTGTAACAATGCAAAAAATGCTTGAGATTAAATTAGCATATTTAATGGCAAAGAAAATGTAGCACAGTACTGTATGTCTCCCTACAAGTAACTAGATCATTTGAAGGGGAAAAAGCTCAAAACAAATGCAAAACAGCATCACAGCTGATGAGCTGTAGTTATTTGGCAACAGGCCTTCTGTATGATCTGAAATTTTTTTAATGTCTTATCCATTTTATAAGAACATTTTATATTTCCAGGCTGATTTTGTTCTTATAAAAATGGTGCTTTATTTGCAAAATTTCAGCCTGATGTTCTTAATCCATGTGTTCTTATATGCGGGTGTTTACTGTACTGGTATATGCATCTATTTCTTAAAAATTCAGAGATTCTGATCCCCCGTCAGTTAACTAAACAAAAACAGCTATGTACATCTAATTCTTAAAAATTCAGAAATTCTGATCCCCCCGTCAGTTCGCTGAAGAAAAACAGCTATATACATCTAATTCTTAAAAATTCAGAAATTCTGATCTCCCCCACTGTCAGTTAACCAAACAAAAACAGCTATATACATCTATTAATATTATTCTAAAAGGATTCAGAATTTCTAATTCCCATGTCATGAGTGAGGTGCAGGATTGCAGAAAATTAATTCAGTTTTTTTTAGAATGAAGCATGATACAATGGGATGTATTGTTATTCAGTGAGATAGAAATAGGACTTCCATCTCATTAAACTAGTTTTCTGCAATCCCGCACCTTAGTGCTTGTCACTTACATCATGTACATGTAACTTAAAACTGAAAGGAATCAGAATTTCTGACCTCATCACTTAACCCTTTCACTACCAGAGTCAATTATGGAGACATGTACATGTAGTGAAGTCCTAACTTTTGAGTCTGTGGAAAAAATCCTACATTGTATGTACAGCAGTACAGTGCTTTCACATGATACAGTTACCATTTGGTTTCAATATTTTACAACATGAAATTTGGGATTTTTCTTGAATTTCGATACTTGGCACTCTTGGTATTTAAAGAGTTAACTGTGACAAAAACATGAGTGAAATTTGTGGTCCTCTCAGTTTGCTATCAACTTAAGCAGTTGAAAAAACAACCTGACAAAATTCAGGCTTCTAATTAAATAAAACTAATAGAAAGATGTAGCCTGTTTCTGGATGTTTTCTTTGTATTGTGTTTTTCCTCTGATAGTCACAACGAGATGCCACTGATCATCCTTCTTTGGACATGATCAACAGAGGTGGATCAACATACTGTTATACATGTACATAAATGGATGACCTCATTTGTAGTTCTGCTAGTGATTCCATTTCCTGAAAATCAGATATGGTATTGACTTTAAGTAGTTACTCAAATTTAACACTTATTAATCAATTAAATTAATTCCTCGCAAAGCGAGGTTTATAAATTTGTCGGCCCTCGGGAGCTGAGCCGCGCGAATTCAAGCGAAAAATATATTTATATGTATATATATATATATATATATATATATATATATATATATATATATATATATATATATATATGTATGTATGTATGTATGTATGTATGTATGTATGTATATATATATATATATATATATCTATATATATATATATATATATATATATATATATATATATATATATATATATATATATATATATATATATATATATATATATATATATATATATATATATATATATATATATATATATTTATATACTTCATGGTGTCCGGCAGTTGCCAGGAAACAAAAATCGCAACCGCTGACAATGCCGCGCTCTCATGTTTATTTATGGAGGCCGCGCTGTCGGGTTTATCCTTTACTCGTCGTCAGTGAAACACAACCAATTTCTGATGCAAATGAAAAATGAAAATGAAAAATGGAGGGAAGTGCCTGAGGATATTTTGGTACCCAGTCCCATACCAGTTACAGCAACCCACAGCTCAAAACCCATTTATTTTATTTTAGGAAGACAGGGTACTTAGTACAAGTTAAATGGAAGCGACTAGGAACAACAATGTCTCAACTTTAAATTTCGGGGCCATTGCCGACCTGCAACTCAACCTCTCCAGTCAAATCAGAAATTCCATCTCTCCCTCCCACATTGCTACACGTATTTCTAGTATTATGGTACATGTATTTCATGGCATTGAGTAACCCACCGTTCACACGAGAATCGCAAACTCATCTCCGGATAGGAGGGGGGGGGGGGGGGGGGAGACAACTCGGGTGGGCGAGTTGTCTCGCCTCAGCAGGTAGGGTAACCCTGGCAGGTGGGACAACTTTTTCTCATAATTATACACTTTGGCTTGCCTACACCAAACGAGACAGATCAAATTGTTCCAGGAGCCCGTGTGTTTTAGGTCGGCAGAGACCAAACATGCAAAAAAATGGCATTGCGAGAGAGATTAGTGTGCTAGAGGGGACAGCTGTTACAACTCACAACTCCATATAAATGCTCCGTAAAGTTGTCTCGGTGGGAGGGATGTCTCAGGTACCAGAGACTATATAAATAGGGCCTAAATTTCGAGTTGCATTAAGTGTACATGTACTCTTACTCGCACTGTTCTGAGCCACACTGGTCTGAGCTCATACCAGTCTCATAATCATCATCTTAGTTTTGGCTCACTGTGAAATTACTTAATTAATCTGTTTTAAAACAATATTATGTTCTTTTGGTTAAAAATACAAACTGAAAACTGCAACAAATTGTTGCATGTGAACAACTAAGTGGTAAATAAGGCTAAACTAAAGAATACCTGGCCACTTATTGTGAATAAGAATGGTTCCTTTTACATGTTTACTGTTTAGCGATATGTAAATACATGTAAGCTTACATGTTAGTTGCTGGGTATTCTGAAATCTCTCCAAGCTTTTAAATAGCAATATTGAGTGGGTCATTGGGACATTCCATTTTTTATCCGCACCCCCGTCTATGGAAGGCATGATTCAGACACCCCCTCTCTCCCCTCTCTACAGAAGGCATGATTCCGACATCCCCTGGTCAAATCCCATTATTTGAGAAAATTGATTTTTGTGACGTCATAGCTTAAGCACAGTCACTATACATGCATAGAGTGTTTTCACTGACGTCATCAAACTTCAGAAGCAGTTTTTGATTCCAAAATGTTTATGGAATTGTAGAGAGTTGACCACTACACATCTGGGCCAAATTTTGAAGCGCAAGAGCATTTCATTCAAGAGTTATAGGCGAACGAGTATAGACATTTTTAGTAAGAAATGTATGGAGCAGTCATCTTGGTGTCCCACTTAGGGACACCAACATGGCGGCCAAAAAATTAAAGACTTTTAAGTCTTAATAACACCAAAACTCTCATCACAAAATATTATATTCACTATAAGAGGGATGAAATCGGCTAATAAGCATCTATAATTCGTTAATAACTTTCAACTAGTTCAATTTTGTTTATTTTCACGGCTTATCTGAAATAGCGTGACAAATTACGTGACACATTTACAACCTTTATAAATCGAAAACGAAACATCGTTAAAACCTGAAACTTTTTGTGAAAGATTATAACACTGGCATCCACATACCATGTTAGAAACAGCTTTGTAGGATGTATACTTTAGATTTTTTTATTTTTATGACGTCATGTGAAAACACTCTATATAATTTCCAACACCTCATGTAGACTAAAATAGTGATTCCGACACCCCCTATAGGCTCAACCTAGTGATTCAGACAGTCCCTCATAATGGACTAATTCAAGATTCCGACAGGGTCGTTTCAGACCTTACTAATTATGCCTTCCATAAGGGGTGGGGAGTGGGTGCGGATAAAAAATGAAATGTCCCATTCTTATGCAACGGTTTAATTTGAAAAATTAATAACACGTTTCCAAAAAACAAAAACAAAATATATAAACCTGGAAGAAGGGTGATCAAAAGTGGTCAACCTAACATAAGCTTTAACCATCGCATACACACCCGGCGGTACCAATCAATGAAAATCAATCATTGATTGCCAATCAATACAATCAATAATAATCAATAATAATCCATTGATTGATATTGATTGGTTCAACCAATCAATAAAAATCGATACTCACTCGCCCAGACTCCTTAATTGCTATTGATTATTATTGATTTTTATAGATAATCAATAACTGATCGTGCAATGTAAAAACCCGCGTTTCAAGGCATTTGAGATCAGATTTGCCCACTGTTACCTTGATTCCCCGGCGGCCTCAACGGAAGATGTCAAAGCAATTAGAGGTCGCAATAGCCATATTCTGTGTCGTAAAAGGATACCACCTGTGTCCTTTTCACGGGAACGAAGGAGAAATGTTTTCCGTTAGTAAGAAGAGGGGAGAATGCGGAAACGCGTTCAAAGTTCTGAATGGTCGGGGGCAGCTTGGCGACCTCTTTCTTATTTTACAGCCAAATTAGTTGTATCGCGACGCGCAAAATGCAAACATCGAAGAATTTTCTGCTTTTTCTGTTCCGTCAATCATCTCAGTGGGAGGCGGGGTTAACACAGAGCGAGTTTTTAGCGCGATGAGAGATTCCCGCAAGTTTGATTCGCAGAGTTCAATGGCGATAAATTTTATTCGAAGAGCTGACGAGAAAGAGAAAGGATGCTTAATCGAAGAAGATGGATACGGGAGAGGAATTCAGAAAGTTAATTTTGTCCGTCGATTTTTACCTTAGAAGTTGTGTCTTCGCTTGTAAATCTGATTTGCATCGGGCATATTAAATTAGTGAGCTCCGCTGGCGTTGGACGTTTTATCGGCTTCAAAAGTTTGCATCTAAAAAAATTCGACGACTAGAGATGGGGAAAACCTTCTTCAACTTCCATGGAATATTTCATTTATATGCTGACAAAATCGACTCCGCTGGCGAGCCGAGAAGTTTGAGCTTTTCCTGTTGTTTACTGTTACGGTCGACCGGTCGTGCATCAACGGTAATAATATGCAAAAAATGTAAACTGACAGTATGTATGTCGAAAACAAATGTGAAAAACGACGGAAAATAAAAGAAAATATACAAAAACAAGATGCGATGTGATTGAATATGAACTAAATATTTGAAAGAAATCATCTTGAAGATGATTTTGAAGATGAAATCACTGACAGAATTTTCGGCTATAATTTTGTCTTACGGTACACTCTTTCGACTCGGACGCAGAAATTTGATCATAATTCCGTTTTGGTCTTTTAATCACGCCGATTACAGGTATTTTACAGTTTCCAGGTATTTCTTGCATTTAGCTCGTTTAATTTTTCATTTCAGTCTTTAATTAAAACTGCCCAAGCAAATGCATAACTCCGCCTCCCACTGAGATGATTGACGGAACAGAAAAAGCAGAAAATTCTTCGAAGTTTGCATTTTGCGCATCGCGATACAACGAATTTGGCTGTATCTTCTCTTTCAGTTGCACGGGTAAATTTTGGTCAATTTTCGCACATTCAGGTTGCATAGAACTGAATTCATTAAGTGATAAAATCAAAGCCTTTCTATGTGAAGGACTTAGCATTTTTTTCCAGATTGAAAAAGTAAATGCTTATTTTACTACTTGTTAAGTTTTAATGTTGTGCTGCCAAATGATGCATGTAAGGTATGTTTGAGAAACGTTTATCTTTAACTAGACTGCATTGACTAGTTAGAGTGCTTAAGAATTTAAATAAACTTACGACAAATATATTGTGTATAACGCAAACAGGAAATGTAAGCTTGTTGTCTGCCGTTTGCCGTCCTATAGTGTATAAAAGAAGGACTCGTCGCGTACAAATACGGCGGCTGCACGTTCGCGGGTAAAAATTACGCAATGCTTAATCTCTGTAATGAGGTAGTTATAAACCTATTAAAAACCATCGCGTGTACCGCAAATGGGAAATGTAAACTTGCCGACTCTGCCACTTGCCGTTACAAAATATGTGAAAGCAGGTCTTCTCACGTTGAAAACGGCAGCTACCTTGACCATCTCTGCCATTCTCGTGACGTTCTCGTTCTCGTTCCGTTCTTTCTCTGTCCGCCTTGCGGACACTTCGCTATGACAGACATCCTGTTATCCCGGCAAATATAACTTCACAGTGCTAAAAATGTAACTCACTCTATAATACGAACACTAAAATCGTGTCTGTCTGCGTGCCGGATCGATATACAATTAAGGTGATTCCCTGGTTTTGCACTGCGCATCCCTACTGCGCATAAACATTGCGACATCAGATTTAAAAAAAATGGCGGCTTTTGTGAGGAAAGCCGGCCTTTCCCACGATAGAAAAGGACTCTGTGAGCGCTAGCGCAAAATCGAGCACGGTGACCCCCATTTTATACTGCATAAATTCAATCAGGACAGTGTTCCCAACGCAAATTTAAAAAGTGAGCAAAAATCTATGATCAGATTTTGCACAGTTTATAGAAATCCTACGAAGAAAGCCATTTTGGGTAGAGGACCGCACACCAAGCAACCGTCTACTGTTCGAGTGTTCAGTAAATTTGAAGCTTTTTGGACACGTTTTCTATGATACAGACGATTATACATATGTATAAAGTCAACTTATACGTGAAATATCAATATGCAGTGGAAATATTGAGCATATTAGCTTCACGCGGTTATTGCCTGAAAATGCCTTTAAACACTGTATTCGTCAGCAGTATACCACTAAAACGAGCACGGTGACCCCTCATTTTTGTTGCAATTTTGGAACCTTCATGACTTGTTCAATATTTGTGCCAAGTTTCATTACAAATCTATGACAGATTCTTTTTCCAGGGAATTACCTTAAATAGGTAATAAAATGTTGTTCAGTTAATTTTGTTGTTGTATGAAAAATTTATTTATTCTTTTTACAAAAGCGAACTTTTGTCACAAATCAGAACAATTACGCTTTATTAGGGCGTTTATTGGAATCGAAAACGGAGATTTTAGTTTTCAATGAAAATCAATATTAATCAATAGAAATCAATGATAATCAATGAAAATCGATACTCACTCAACTCCAAGGCATTGATTTTTATTGATTTCCAATACCAATCAATTAATTGGTATTGATTATTATTGATTGTTATTGATTATATTGATTATTGCTTTTCATTGATTGGTACCGCCGGGATACACACTGTAACTTACATCCATGGATGTTATCGTGTTTCTTGACTGATGGCCTGCCAGAATCCCATGGAATGGCACGCAACTTCTAATTTCAGATATTAAACTTTTAAGCTCTATGTCTGCAAATAGACAAAACTACATTACGAAAATGAAAATATACAAACAAAGAAACCTCATGGCTGTGCTTCGTGTCAAAACTGCTGTAAACCCAACTTCGTAAGAGGTTGCTCCACGTATAAACGCCTACAATTCAAAGCTCATGAAACGAACCAAACAATCGGTCTTAGCTTCCATATAAATGCTTACCTTTTCCTCATACAACGTCCTTGAACTTGACTGGAAAAGAACTTCAATCAGATGGAAAAAGGTAGCCACAAGAAAATTCATCTTCGCCCGCGTGAAAGTCAAAACTGAACTTCTCACACTTTCCCATTGGCTCAAAAGCCCCACGTGACGTTAGAACTCACAATACGCATGTGCCAAACTCACGGCTTCCCTGGAAACTACCTTGCTCAACAACCACCATGGCCGGCTGTTGAAAGCTGCGTGGTATCTGAAGGGGGGAGTACCGCATGACGCCGAATTTTTAAGTGAAATCACGCATCACGGAGAAAATTTTTAAGCAATCACGCGTCACGTAAATAAGGAGTAATCCGGCATTAAAATGGTAACAAAACAACGTAGAGTCAGCGTAGGCCTACCTATTGAATGCATTGATATTGTATTCAATTTGTTTTTGGAAGGATTCACTGGCATGTTAATTCATGAATCTTAACCCTATTCGGCCTGGGCTTTTTTTTGAGTTCCTGAGCCTGGGGGGGGGGGGGGGGCACATTGTGCCCCCCCTTCGTAACTTCAAGAACATTAAGGCTACGACAATGAAACCTAGAGGGTACGTAGTACGTCCAAAACTGTCTCCTTTGCGGTCCGCACAATGGAATGATGACGTCATATGACGTAGTTATTAGGTAATTAGTTATAGGGCCGCCATCTTGGATCCGCCATCTTGGATTTCTGAATTTTTTTAAAACCTCTTAAAAACCGCCCAAATTGACTCAAAATTAATCAAAACCAATAAATAAACGCTAAATGACGTAAAAATATAAAATTTATACCAATAAATATTGTTTTTCTTCATTCAAAGGTACAAATATGCAAATTTCAAAAAACATGGCTGTCAAAATCTTGTTGCCATGGAAACATCAAGTCACGTGATCAAAAAATTGTCATACAAAATTGTTGCCAGATAAATTTTAGGAAAAGTCACACAGTTTGATGGCGTTTGAATACATATTAAAGAAGTCATGAACGTTCAAAGTTAGCACGGGCACTTTGTGCCCCCCCCCCCCCCCCCAGGCCGAATAGGGTTAAAATGAAATAAAGGGTATTGACGGTCAATGTGTTTCTTATTCAGGTGTTTTCGTGTATCTGAGACCTTCCGTTTATCAAGACTCAGGGAGCACACGAGGATGAGATTCAACATATTTATTATTGGCATTCTCAAGTTCTGACATGTTTTTCACCACTGAGAGCGAATTGTTTCTGTATGAGCTGGACTCTCTCTTGTACATTTACGAGTGGCTTAGTGCCTTGTTCTTAGGCTGATTGACGTATTAGCTTCGTTTGGCTTAGTAGCCTACTCGCTCTTCTTCTTTCATGTTCTTTGATTTGAACAAGAGATTATAATTGGACAATTATTTTCTCTTGATTTGAATCAATGTTACGATAGTGGAATTTGATTAGCGCTCCTCGTAATTTCTGTTTTGCTTGGCATGTTGCCTGCTTTCTTTAACATGGTTCCGATTTCCTTCTTGAATTCTTCATCGGGTCTGATAAGTGCGCTTTGGCGTTGTAGCATAACGTCTTTGGACAAGTCTCTTCTACCCTGTCAGCTTCGAGTTTTCTGATTGCGTTTTCTGATTTCTTGATTCTGTCCTTGTCGTGCCAGGAACGGATTCTCTGGACCCACCACGAAGATCAAAGGTCAAGAAAAGACAGGATAGACCTTCAATTAGACAATTTAAGTTGAGTCCTTTGAATGTAAGTTTTCTTTCGCAATGGTAGAGCGCGATGGCAAAAACATTTTCCGCAGAACATGGTTTTCAGTTAAAAGCGTTGCCAAATAGCGAGCGCGATGCGCGGGTCACTCGCTTGTTCGTTACGCTTTAATATGGCGGACGACTGAAGAGGCTCGAAGACCGAAGTTTTTTTTATCAAACTACCGCGTTTTAACAGTGTTTAGATCGTTTTAAAGTTATTTTAAGTGCGTCGAATGTCTATAAAAGACGTGATGTCTTATTCTTCTCGCTCTTTACAGAGCGTCTTGTCAACAAATTCGTGTGCGGCAATATTTTCATTTTGACTCGTTAGATTCGCAATGGTCAGAGTACGATGGCAAAAACATTTTCCGCAGAACGTGGTTTTCAGTTAAAAGCGTTGCCAAATAGCGAGCGTGAATTACGGATCACACGCTTGTACGCTGCGCTTTGTTTCTCGTGCTCTTTACAAAGCGTTTTGCAGTCCAAACTAGACGCGCTCCTTTGCACGATCGAGTACCACCAAAGTACTTTTTTTGTTGTGGAGTAAAACATACACGTTGTTTAGCCATTTTGCCCCATTTTCTTTGTAATTTGGCTCTTTTGTCAGACGGAAGCTTTTCAAATTTAGCGCTCTGGACCGTAATGGAGTCATGTCATGGAGTAGCGAGCCAACCCCCCGGGACACTTCGTGACGACAGTCATGGAGTAGCTTGCCAATCCCCGGGACACTTCGTGACGACAGTCATGGAGTAGCTAGCCAACCCCCGGGACACTTCGTGACGACAGTCATGGAGTAGCGAGCCAACCCCCCGGGACACTTCGTGACGACAGTCATGGAGTAGCGAGCCAACCCCCGGGACACTTCGTGACGACAGTCATGGAGTAGCGAGCCACCCCCCCCGGGACACTTCGTGACGACAGTCATGGAGTAGCTTGCCAACCCCCGGGACACTTCGTGACGACAGTCATGGAGTAGCTTGCCAACCCCCGGGACACTTCGTGACGACAGTCATGGAGTAGCTTGCCAACCCCCGGGACACTTCGTGACGACAGTCATGGAGTAGCGAGCCAACCCCCGGGACACTTCGTGACGACAGTCATGGAGTAGCGGGCCAAACCCCGGGACACTTCGTGACGACAGTCATGGAGTAGCGAGCCAACCCCCGGGACACTTCGTGACGACAGTCATGGAGTAGCGAGTCACCCCCCGGACACTTCGTGACGACAGTCATGGAGTAGCGAGCCAACCACCGGGACACTTTGTGACGACAGTCATGGAGTAGCGAGCAACCCCCGGGACACTTCGTGATGACACACATGGAGTGCCATTGTGTTTAGCGACAGATACTTACAGTGCCCATTTTCTTGATGCGCAGCATAATTATTTGCATATACAGAACCAGTCGGTTGTAATTGGTCAACAGATTAAGCTTTGGGAATGCTCTAGTCTCTTGGCAGATTCAACTGCTATCAATTATGCATTTTGACGCGTGATGTAAATACCAAGGTGTGATAAAATTAACAATTGCGGGACGCGCTCTTTTTAAAGCATTTTGTCAACAAATTCGTGTGGGGCAAGATTTTTTTTTAATCTTTAGATTCGCAATGGTTAGAGTGCGATGGCAAAAACATTTTCTGAAGAACATGGTTTTCAGTTAAAAGCATTGCCAAATAGCGAGTGCGATGCGCGGGTCACTCGCTTGTTCGTTATGCTTTTTTACTCAAACGCGTTCCAAACTAAAATGTGGCATTACGATTTAGACAAATTCAGAGTAAATACAAAGGTACACTACAAAAATGACTTATTTTTACGGATAAATTATCAACCTACCTCGTAAATTGGTTTTTGCACGTAGTAGTTTGTACAACCTCTTCGGAAATTAGTGGAAAATTGGCCAAAATTAAAATGTGAAGTTTTTTCGGAAAAGCCATTTCACTACTTTTTTAGTTAGATAATTTTTAAATTATAAAATTTTTAAATCGTAAAATCATGCAAAACTGATAGGAGAGTTTTCTGTTTGCAAGGAAGCACAAAATTCTTTCAAGCGAATTTGTCATTTTCAGGAATTAAATTTAAAACCTGTTCAGAATTTCTGATCTCTCCCGAATCCTAAGAGGTTTCAGAAATTCTGATCCCCCCGTCAATTACCGAACAAAAACAGCTATATACAACTTATTCTAAAAGGATTCAGAATTCAGAAATTATGATCCCCCCATCAATTAATTGAACGAAAACAACTATATACATCTTATTCTAAAAGGATTCAGAAATTCTGATCCCCCCGTCAATTAACCGAACAAAAACCGCCATGTACATTTAATTCTTATAAATTCAGAAATTCTGATCCCCCCGTCAGTTAACTAAACAAAAACAGCCATATACATCTAATTTTTAAAAATTCAGAAATTCTGATCCCCCCGTCAGTTCACTGAACAAAAACAGCCATATACATCTAATTCTTAAAAGTTCAGAAATTCTGATCCCTCTGTCAGTTAACTAAACAAAAACAGCCATATACATCTAATTCTTAAACGTTCAGAAATTCTGATCCCCCCGTCAGTTCACTGAACAAAAACAGCTACCGGTATATACATCTATTTCTTAAAAATTCAGATCCCCACCATCAGTTAACCGAACAAAAGCAGCTACCGGTATATACATCTATTTCTTAAAAATTCAGAAATTCTGATCCCCACCATCAGTTAACTAAACAAAAACAGCTACAGTAAACACCCGCATATAAGAACACACGATTTTGGAGGTTAGGCTGATCAGCTTCTTATTTATCGGGTGCTTAGTGAAAAATCAGCCTGAAGGTGTTCTTAAATTGTTCTTAAATTTTGTTGTTGGAATTCAGAACTGTAACAATGCAAAAAATGCTTGAGATTAAATTAGCATATTTAATGGCAAAGAAAATGTAGCACAGTACTGTATGTCTCCCTACAAGTAACTATATAATTTGAAGGGGAAAAAGCTCAAAACAAATGCAAAACAGCATCACAGCTGATGAGCTGTAGTTCTTTGGCAACAGGCCTTCTGTATGATCTGAAATTTTTTTAATGTCTTATCCATTTTATAAGAACATTTTATATTTCCAGGCTGATTTTGTTCTTATAAAAATGGTGCTTTATTTGCAAAATTTCAGCCTGATGTTCTTAATCCATGTGTTCTTATATGCGGGTGTTTACTGTACTGGTATATGCATCTATTTCTTAAAAATTCAGAAATTCTGATCCCCACCATCAGTTAACTAAACAAAAACAGCTATGTACATCTAATCCTTAAAAATTCAGAAATTCTGATCCCCCCCGTCAGTTCACTGAAGAAAAACAGCTATATACATCTAATTCTTAAAAATTCAGAAATTCTGATCTCCCCCACTGTCAGTTAACCAAACAAAAACAGCTATGTACATCTATTAATATTATTCTAAAAGGATTCAGAATTTCTAATTCCCATGTCATGAGTGAGGTGCAGGATTGCAGAAAATTAATTCAGTTTTTTTAGAATGAAGCATGATACAATGGGATGTATTGTTATTCAGTGAGATAGAAATAGGACTTCCATCTCATTAAACTAGTTTTCTGCAATCCCGCACCTTCGTGCTTGTCACTTACATCATGTACATGTAACTTAAAACTGAAAGGAATCAGAATTTCTGACCTCATCACTTAACCCTTTCACTACCAGAGTCAATTATGGAGACATGTACATGTAGTGAAGTCCTAACTTTTGAGTCTGTGGAAAAAATCCTACATTGTATGTACAGCAGTACAGTGCTTTCACATGATACAGTTACCATTTGGTTTCAATATTTTACAACATGAAATTTGGGATTTTTCTTGAATTTCGATACTTGGCACTCTTGGTATTTAAAGAGTTAACTGTGACAAAAACATGAGTGAAATTTGTGGTCCTCTCAGTTTGCTATCAACTTAAGCAGTTGAAAAAACAACCTGACAAAATTCAGGCTTCTAATTAAATAAAACTAATAGAAAGATGTAGCCTGTTTCCGGATGTTTTCTTTGTATTGTGTTTTTCCTCTGATAGTCACAACGAGATGCACTGATCATCCTTCTTTGGACATGATCAACAGAGGTGGATCAACATACTGTTATACATGTACATAAATGGATGACCTCATTTGTAGTTCTGCTAGTGATTCCATTTCCTGAAAATCAGATATGGTATTGACTTAAGTAATTACTCAAATTTAACACTTATTAATCAATTAAATTAATTCCTCGCAAAGCGAGGTTTATAAATTTGTCGGCCCTCGGGAGCTGAGCCGCGCGAATTCAAGCGAAAAATATATTTATAAGTATATATAAATATATATTTATATACTTGATGGTGTCCGGCAGTTGCCAGGAAACAAAAATCGCAACCGCTGACAATGCCGCGCTCTCATGTTAATTCATGGAGGCCGCGCTGTCGGGTTTATCCTTTACTCGTCGTCAGTGAAACACAACCAATTTCTGATGCAAATGAAAAATGAAAATGAAAAAATGAAAAATGGAGGGAAGTGCCTGAGGATATTTTTGGTACCCAGTCCCATACCAGTTACAGCAACCCACAGCTCAAAAACCATTTATTTTATTTTAGGAAGACAGGGTACTTAGTACAAGTTAAATGGAAGCGACTAGGAACAACAATGTCTCAACTTTAAATTTCGGGGCCATTGCCGGCCTGCAACTCAACCTCTCCAGTCAAATCAGAAATTCCATCTCTCCCTCCCACATTGCTACACGTATTTCTAGTATTATGGTACATGTATTTCATGGCATTGAGTAACCCACCGTTCACACGAGAATCGCAAACTCATCTCCGGATAGGGGGGGGGGGGGGGGGGGGAGACAACTCGGGTGGGCGAGTTGTCTCGCCTCGGCAGGTAGGGTAACCCTGGCAGGTGGGACAACTTTTTCTCATATACACTTTGGCTTGCCTACACCAGACGAGACAGATCAAATTGTTCCAGGAGCCCGTGTGTTTTAGGTCGGCAGAGACCAAACATGCAAAAAAATGGCATCGCGAGAGAGATTAGTGTGCTAGAGGGGACAGCTGTTACAACTCACAACTCCATATAAATGCTCCGTAAAGTTGTCTCGGGGGGAGGGATGTCTCAGGTACCAGAGACTATATAAATAGGGCCTAAATTTCGAGTTGCATTAAGTGTACATGTACTCTTACTCGCACTGTTCTGAGCCACACTGGTCTGAGCTCATACCAGTCTCATAATCATCATCTTAGTTTTGGCTCACTGTGAAATTACTTAATTAATCTGTTTTAAAACAATATTATGTTCTTTTGGTTAAAAATACAAACTGAAAACTGCAACAAATTGTTGCATGTGAACAACTAAGTGGTAAATAAGGCTAAACTAAAGAATACCTGGCCACTTATTGTGAATAAGAATGGTTCCTTTTACATGTTTACTGTTTAGCGATATGTAAATACATGTAAGCTTACATGTAAGTTGCTGGGTATTCTGAAATCTCTCCAAGCTTTTAAATAGCAATATTGAGTGGGTCATTGGGACATTCCATTTTTTATCCGCACCCCCGTCTATGGAAGGCATGATTCAGACACCCCCTCTCTCCCCTCTCTACAGAAGGCATGATTCCGACATCCCCTGGTCAAATCCCATTATTTGAGAAAATTGATTTTTGTGACGTCATAGCTTAAGCACAGTCACTATACATGCATAGAGGGTTTTCACTGACGTCATCAAACTTCAGAAACAGTTTTTGATTCCAAAATGTTTATGGAATTGTAGAGAGTTGACCACTACACATCTGGGCCAAATTTTGAAGCGCAAGAGCATTTCATCTTGGTGTCCCACTTAGGGACACCAACATGGCGGCCAAAAAATTAAAGACTTTTAAGTCTTAATAACACCAAAACTCTCATCACAAAATATTATATTCACTATAAGAGGGATGAAATCGGCTAATAAGCATCTATAATTCGTTAATAACTTTCAACTAGTTCAATTTTGTTTATTTTCACGGCTTATCTGAAATAGCGTGACAAATTACGTGACACATTTACAACCTTTATAAATCGAAAACGAAACATCGTTAAAACCTGAAACTTTTTGTGAAAGATTATAACACTGGCATCCACATACCATGTTAGAAACAGCTTTGTAGGATGTATACTTTAGATTTTTTTATTTTTATGACGTCATGTGAAAACACTCTATATAATTTCCAACACCTCATGTAGACTAAAATAGTGATTCCGACACCCCCTATAGGCTCAACCTAGTGATTCAGACAGTCCCTCATAATGGACTAATTCAAGATTCCGACAGGGTCGTTTCAGACCTTACTAATTATGCCTTCCATAGGGGGTGGGGAGGGGGTGCGGATAAAAAATGAAATGTCCCATTCTTATGCAACGGTTTAATTTGAAAAATTAATAACACGTTTCCAAAAACAAAAACAAAATATATTAACCTGGAAGAAGGGTGATCAAAAGTGGTCAACCTAACATAAGCTTTAACCATCGCATACACACCCGGCGGTACCAATCAATGAAAATCAATCATTGATTGCCAATCAATACAATCAATAATAATCAATAATAATCCATTGATTGATATTGATTGGTTCAACCAATCAATAAAAATCGATACTCACTCGCCCAGACTCCTTAATTGCTATTGATTATTATTGATTTTTATAGATAATCAATAACTGATCGTGCAATGTAAAAACCCGCGTTTCAAGGCATTTGAGATCAGATTTGCCCACTGTTACCTTGATTCCCCGGCGGCCTCAACGGAAGATGTCAAAGCAATTAGAGGTCGCAATAGCCATATTCTGTGTCGTAAAAGGATACCACCTGTGTCCTTTTCACGGGAACGAAGGAGAAATGTTTTCCGTTAGTAAGAAGAGGGGAGAATGCGGAAACGCGTTCAAAGTTCTGAATGGTCGGGGGCAGCTTGGCGACCTCTTTCTTATTTTACAGCCAAATTAGTTGTATCGCGACGCGCAAAATGCAAACATCGAAGAATTTTCTGCTTTTTCTGTTCCGTCAATCATCTCAGTGGGAGGCGGGGTTAACACAGAGCGAGTTTTTAGCGCGATGAGAGATTCCCGCAAGTTTGATTCGCAGAGTTCAATGGCGATAAATTTTATTCGAAGAGCTGACGAGAAAGAGAAAGGATGCTTAATCGAAGAAGATGGATACGGGAGAGGAATTCAGAAAGTTAATTTTGTCCGTCGATTTTTACCTTAGAAGTTGTGTCTTCGCTTGTAAATCTGATTTGCATCGGGCATATTAAATTAGTGAGCTCCGCTGGCGTTGGACGTTTTATCGGCTTCAAAAGTTTGCATCTAAAAAAATTCGACGACTAGAGATGGGGAAAACCTTCTTCAACTTCCATGGAATATTTCATTTATATGCTGACAAAATCGACTCCGCTGGCGAGCCGAGAAGTTTGAGCTTTTCCTGTTGTTTACTGTTACGGTCGACCGGTCGTGCATCAACGGTAATAATATGCAAAAAATGTAAACTGACAGTATGTATGTCGAAAACAAATGTGAAAAACGACGGAAAATAAAAGAAAATATACAAAAACAAGATGCGATGTGATTGAATATGAACTAAATATTTGAAAGAAATCATCTTGAAGATGATTTTGAAGATGAAATCACTGACAGAATTTTCGGCTATAATTTTGTCTTACGGTACACTCTTTCGACTCGGACGCAGAAATTTGATCATAATTCCGTTTTGGTCTTTTAATCACGCCGATTACAGGTATTTTACAGTTTCCAGGTATTTCTTGCATTTAGCTCGTTTAATTTTTCATTTCAGTCTTTAATTAAAACTGCCCAAGCAAATGCATAACTCCGCCTCCCACTGAGATGATTGACGGAACAGAAAAAGCAGAAAATTCTTCGAAGTTTGCATTTTGCGCATCGCGATACAACGAATTTGGCTGTATCTTCTCTTTCAGTTGCACGGGTAAATTTTGGTCAATTTTCGCACATTCAGGTTGCATAGAACTGAATTCATTAAGTGATAAAATCAAAGCCTTTCTATGTGAAGGACTTAGCATTTTTTTCCAGATTGAAAAAGTAAATGCTTATTTTACTACTTGTTAAGTTTTAATGTTGTGCTGCCAAATGATGCATGTAAGGTATGTTTGAGAAACGTTTATCTTTAACTAGACTGCATTGACTAGTTAGAGTGCTTAAGAATTTAAATAAACTTACGACAAATATATTGTGTATAACGCAAACAGGAAATGTAAGCTTGTTGTCTGCCGTTTGCCGTCCTATAGTGTATAAAAGAAGGACTCGTCGCGTACAAATACGGCGGCTGCACGTTCGCGGGTAAAAATTACGCAATGCTTAATCTCTGTAATGAGGTAGTTATAAACCTATTAAAAACCATCGCGTGTACCGCAAATGGGAAATGTAAACTTGCCGACTCTGCCACTTGCCGTTACAAAATATGTGAAAGCAGGTCTTCTCACGTTGAAAACGGCAGCTACCTTGACCATCTCTGCCATTCTCGTGACGTTCTCGTTCTCGTTCCGTTCTTTCTCTGTCCGCCTTGCGGACACTTCGCTATGACAGACATCCTGTTATCCCGGCAAATATAACTTCACAGTGCTAAAAATGTAACTCACTCTATAATACGAACACTAAAATCGTGTCTGTCTGCGTGCCGGATCGATATACAATTAAGGTGATTCCCTGGTTTTGCACTGCGCATCCCTACTGCGCATAAACATTGCGACATCAGATTTAAAAAAAATGGCGGCTTTTGTGAGGAAAGCCGGCCTTTCCCACGATAGAAAAGGACTCTGTGAGCGCTAGCGCAAAATCGAGCACGGTGACCCCCATTTTATACTGCATAAATTCAATCAGGACAGTGTTCCCAACGCAAATTTAAAAAGTGAGCAAAAATCTATGATCAGATTTTGCACAGTTTATAGAAATCCTACGAAGAAAGCCATTTTGGGTAGAGGACCGCACACCAAGCAACCGTCTACTGTTCGAGTGTTCAGTAAATTTGAAGCTTTTTGGACACGTTTTCTATGATACAGACGATTATACATATGTATAAAGTCAACTTATACGTGAAATATCAATATGCAGTGGAAATATTGAGCATATTAGCTTCACGCGGTTATTGCCTGAAAATGCCTTTAAACACTGTATTCGTCAGCAGTATACCACTAAAACGAGCACGGTGACCCCTCATTTTTGTTGCAATTTTGGAACCTTCATGACTTGTTCAATATTTGTGCCAAGTTTCATTACAAATCTATGACAGATTCTTTTTCCAGGGAATTACCTTAAATAGGTAATAAAATGTTGTTCAGTTAATTTTGTTGTTGTATGAAAAATTTATTTATTCTTTTTACAAAAGCGAACTTTTGTCACAAATCAGAACAATTACGCTTTATTAGGGCGTTTATTGGAATCGAAAACGGAGATTTTAGTTTTCAATGAAAATCAATATTAATCAATAGAAATCAATGATAATCAATGAAAATCGATACTCACTCAACTCCAAGGCATTGATTTTTATTGATTTCCAATACCAATCAATTAATTGGTATTGATTATTATTGATTGTTATTGATTATATTGATTATTGCTTTTCATTGATTGGTACCGCCGGGATACACACTGTAACTTACATCCATGGATGTTATCGTGTTTCTTGACTGATGGCCTGCCAGAATCCCATGGAATGGCACGCAACTTCTAATTTCAGATATTAAACTTTTAAGCTCTATGTCTGCAAATAGACAAAACTACATTACGAAAATGAAAATATACAAACAAAGAAACCTCATGGCTGTGCTTCGTGTCAAAACTGCTGTAAACCCAACTTCGTAAGAGGTTGCTCCACGTATAAACGCCTACAATTCAAAGCTCATGAAACGAACCAAACAATCGGTCTTAGCTTCCATATAAATGCTTACCTTTTCCTCATACAACGTCCTTGAACTTGACTGGAAAAGAACTTCAATCAGATGGAAAAAGGTAGCCACAAGAAAATTCATCTTCGCCCGCGTGAAAGTCAAAACTGAACTTCTCACACTTTCCCATTGGCTCAAAAGCCCCACGTGACGTTAGAACTCACAATACGCATGTGCCAAACTCACGGCTTCCCTGGAAACTACCTTGCTCAACAACCACCATGGCCGGCTGTTGAAAGCTGCGTGGTATCTGAAGGGGGAGTACCGCATGACGCCGAATTTTTAAGTGAAATCACGCATCACGGAGAAAATTTTTAAGCAATCACGCGTCACGTAAATAAGGAGTAATCCGGCATTAAAATGGTAACAAAACAACGTAGAGTCAGCGTAGGCCTACCTATTGAATGCATTGATATTGTATTCAATTTGTTTTTGGAAGGATTCACTGGCATGTTAATTCATGAATCTTAACCCTATTCGGCCTGGGCTTTTTTTTGAGTTCCTGAGCCTGGGGGGGGGGGGGGGGCACATTGTGCCCCCCCTTCGTAACTTCAAGAACATTAAGGCTACGACAATGAAACCTAGAGGGTACGTAGTACGTCCAAAACTGTCTCCTTTGCGGTCCGCACAATGGAATGATGACGTCATATGACGTAGTTATTAGGTAATTAGTTATAGGGCCGCCATCTTGGATCCGCCATCTTGGATTTCTGAATTTTTTTAAAACCTCTTAAAAACCGCCCAAATTGACTCAAAATTAATCAAAACCAATAAATAAACGCTAAATGACGTAAAAATATAAAATTTATACCAATAATATTGTTTTTCTTCATTCAAAGGTACAAATATGCAAATTTCAAAAAACATGGCTGTCAAAATCTTGTTGCCATGGAAACATCAAGTCACGTGATCAAAAAATTGTCATACAAAATTGTTGCCAGATAAATTTTAGGAAAAGTCACACAGTTTGATGGCGTTTGAATACATATTAAAGAAGTCATGAACGTTCAAAGTTAGCACGGGCACTTTGTGCCCCCCCCCCCCCCCCAGGCCGAATAGGGTTAAAATGAAATAAAGGGTATTGACGGTCAATGTGTTTCTTATTCAGGTGTTTTCGTGTATCTGAGACCTTCCGTTTATCAAGACTCAGGGAGCACACGAGGATGAGATTCAACATATTTATTATTGGATTCTCAAGTTCTGACATGTTTTTCACCACTGAGAGCGAATTGTTTCTGTATGAGCTGGACTCTCTCTTGTACATTTACGAGTGGCTTAGTGCCTTGTTCTTAGGCTGATTGACGTATTAGCTTCGTTTGGCTTAGTAGCCTACTCGCTCTTCTTCTTTCATGTTCTTTGATTTGAACAAGAGATTATAATTGGACAATTATTTTCTCTTGATTTGAATCAATGTTACGATAGTGGAATTTGATTAGCGCTCCTCGTAATTTCTGTTTTGCTTGGCATGTTGCCTGCTTTCTTTAACATGGTTCCGATTTCCTTCTTGAATTCTTCATCGGGTCTGATAAGTGCGCTTTGGCGTTGTAGCATAACGTCTTTGGACAAGTCTCTTCTACCCTGTCAGCTTCGAGTTTTCTGATTGCGTTTTCTGATTTCTTGATTCTGTCCTTGTCGTGCCAGGAACGGATTCTCTGGACCCACCACGAAGATCAAAGGTCAAGAAAAGACAGGATAGACCTTCAATTAGACAATTTAAGTTGAGTCCTTTGAATGTAAGTTTTCTTTCGCAATGGTAGAGCGCGATGGCAAAAACATTTTCCGCAGAACATGGTTTTCAGTTAAAAGCGTTGCCAAATAGCGAGCGCGATGCGCGGGTCACTCGCTTGTTCGTTACGCTTTAATATGGCGGACGACTGAAGAGGCTCGAAGACCGAAGTTTTTTTTATCAAACTACCGCGTTTTAACAGTGTTTAGATCGTTTTAAAGTTATTTTAAGTGCGTCGAATGTCTATAAAAGACGTGATGTCTTATTCTTCTCGCTCTTTACAGAGCGTCTTGTCAACAAATTCGTGTGCGGCAATATTTTCATTTTGACTCGTTAGATTCGCAATGGTCAGAGTACGATGGCAAAAACATTTTCCGCAGAACGTGGTTTTCAGTTAAAAGCGTTGCCAAATAGCGAGCGTGAATTACGGATCACACGCTTGTACGCTGCGCTTTGTTTCTCGTGCTCTTTACAAAGCGTTTTGCAGTCCAAACTAGACGCGCTCCTTTGCACGATCGAGTACCACCAAAGTACTTTTTTTGTTGTGGAGTAAAACATACACGTTGTTTAGCCATTTTGCCCCATTTTCTTTGTAATTTGGCTCTTTTGTCAGACGGAAGCTTTTCAAATTTAGCGCTCTGGACCGTAATGGAGTCATGTCATGGAGTAGCGAGCCAACCCCCGGGACACTTCGTGACGACAGTCATGGAGTAGCTTGCCAATCCCCGGGACACTTCGTGACGACAGTCATGGAGTAGCGAGCCAACCCCCGGGACACTTCGTGACGACAGTCATGGAGTAGCGAGCCAACCCCCCGGGACACTTCGTGACGACAGTCATGGAGTAGCGAGCCAACCCCCGGGACACTTCGTGACGACAGTCATGGAGTAGCGAGCCACCCCCCGGGACACTTCGTGACGACAGTCATGGAGTAGCTTGCCAACCCCCGGGACACTTCGTGACGACAGTCATGGAGTAGCTTGCCAACCCCCGGGACACTTCGTGACGACAGTCATGGAGTAGCTTGCCAACCCCCGGGACACTTCGTGACGACAGTCATGGAGTAGCGAGCCAACCCCCGGGACACTTCGTGACGACAGTCATGGAGTAGCGGGCCAAACCCCGGGACACTTCGTGACGACAGTCATGGAGTAGCGAGCCAACCCCCGGGACACTTCGTGACGACAGTCATGGAGTAGCGAGTCACCCCCCGGACACTTCGTGACGACAGTCATGGAGTAGCGAGCCAACCACCGGGACACTTTGTGACGACAGTCATGGAGTAGCGAGCAACCCCCGGGACACTTCGTGATGACACACATGGAGTGCCATTGTGTTTAGCGACAGATACTTACAGTGCCCATTTTCTTGATGCGCAGCATAATTATTTGCATATACAGAACCAGTCGGTTGTAATTGGTCAACAGATTAAGCTTTGGGAATGCTCTAGTCTCTTGGCAGATTCAACTGCTATCAATTATGCATTTTGACGCGTGATGTAAATACCAAGGTGTGATAAAATTAACAATTGCGGGACGCGCTCTTTTTAAAGCATTTTGTCAACAAATTCGTGTGGGGCAAGATTTTTTTTTAATCTTTAGATTCGCAATGGTTAGAGTGCGATGGCAAAAACATTTTCTGAAGAACATGGTTTTCAGTTAAAAGCATTGCCAAATAGCGAGTGCGATGCGCGGGTCACTCGCTTGTTCGTTATGCTTTTTTACTCAAACGCGTTCCAAACTAAAATGTGGCATTACGATTTAGACAAATTCAGAGTAAATACAAAGGTACACTACAAAAATGACTTATTTTTACGGATAAATTATCAACCTACCTCGTAAATTGGTTTTTGCACGTAGTAGTTTGTACAACCTCTTCGGAAATTAGTGGAAAATTGGCCAAAATTAAAATGTGAAGTTTTTTCGGAAAAGCCATTTCACTACTTTTTTAGTTAGATAATTTTTAAATTATAAAATTTTTAAATCGTAAAATCATGCAAAACTGATAGGAGAGTTTTCTGTTTGCAAGGAAGCACAAAATTCTTTCAAGCGAATTTGTCATTTTCAGGAATTAAATTTAAAACCTGTTCAGAATTTCTGATCTCTCCCGAATCCTAAGAGGTTTCAGAAATTCTGATCCCCCCGTCAATTACCGAACAAAAACAGCTATATACAACTTATTCTAAAAGGATTCAGAATTCAGAAATTATGATCCCCCCATCAATTAATTGAACGAAAACAACTATATACATCTTATTCTAAAAGGATTCAGAAATTCTGATCCCCCCGTCAATTAACCGAACAAAAACCGCCATGTACATTTAATTCTTATAAATTCAGAAATTCTGATCCCCCCGTCAGTTAACTAAACAAAAACAGCCATATACATCTAATTTTTAAAAATTCAGAAATTCTGATCCCCCCGTCAGTTCACTGAACAAAAACAGCCATATACATCTAATTCTTAAAAGTTCAGAAATTCTGATCCCTCTGTCAGTTAACTAAACAAAAACAGCCATATACATCTAATTCTTAAACGTTCAGAAATTCTGATCCCCCCGTCAGTTCACTGAACAAAAACAGCTACCGGTATATACATCTATTTCTTAAAAATTCAGATCCCCACCATCAGTTAACCGAACAAAAACAGCTACCGGTATATACATCTATTTCTTAAAAATTCAGAAATTCTGATCCCCACCATCAGTTAACTAAACAAAAACAGCTACAGTAAACACCCGCATATAAGAACACACGATTTTGGAGGTTAGGCTGATCAGCTTCTTATTTATCGGGTGCTTAGTGAAAAATCAGCCTGAAGGTGTTCTTAAATTGTTCTTAAATTTTGTTGTTGGAATTCAGAACTGTAACAATGCAAAAAATGCTTGAGATTAAATTAGCATATTTAATGGCAAAGAAAATGTAGCACAGTACTGTATGTCTCCCTACAAGTAACTATATAATTTGAAGGGGAAAAAGCTCAAAACAAATGCAAAACAGCATCACAGCTGATGAGCTGTAGTTCTTTGGCAACAGGCCTTCTGTATGATCTGAAATTTTTTTAATGTCTTATCCATTTTATAAGAACATTTTATATTTCCAGGCTGATTTTGTTCTTATAAAAATGGTGCTTTATTTGCAAAATTTCAGCCTGATGTTCTTAATCCATGTGTTCTTATATGCGGGTGTTTACTGTACTGGTATATGCATCTATTTCTTAAAAATTCAGAAATTCTGATCCCCACCATCAGTTAACTAAACAAAAACAGCTATGTACATCTAATCCTTAAAAATTCAGAAATTCTGATCCCCCCGTCAGTTCACTGAAGAAAAACAGCTATATACATCTAATTCTTAAAAATTCAGAAATTCTGATCTCCCCCACTGTCAGTTAACCAAACAAAAACAGCTATGTACATCTATTAATATTATTCTAAAAGGATTCAGAATTTCTAATTCCATGTCATGAGTGAGGTGCAGGATTGCAGAAAATTAATTCAGTTTTTTTAGAATGAAGCATGATACAATGGGATGTATTGTTATTCAGTGAGATAGAAATAGGACTTCCATCTCATTAAACTAGTTTTCTGCAATCCCGCACCTTCGTGCTTGTCACTTACATCATGTACATGTAACTTAAAACTGAAAGGAATCAGAATTTCTGACCTCATCACTTAACCCTTTCACTACCAGAGTCAATTATGGAGACATGTACATGTAGTGAAGTCCTAACTTTTGAGTCTGTGGAAAAAATCCTACATTGTATGTACAGCAGTACAGTGCTTTCACATGATACAGTTACCATTTGGTTTCAATATTTTACAACATGAAATTTGGGATTTTTCTTGAATTTCGATACTTGGCACTCTTGGTATTTAAAGAGTTAACTGTGACAAAAACATGAGTGAAATTTGTGGTCCTCTCAGTTTGCTATCAACTTAAGCAGTTGAAAAAACAACCTGACAAAATTCAGGCTTCTAATTAAATAAAACTAATAGAAAGATGTAGCCTGTTTCCGGATGTTTTCTTTGTATTGTGTTTTTCCTCTGATAGTCACAACGAGATGCCACTGATCATCCTTCTTTGGACATGATCAACAGAGGTGGATCAACATACTGTTATACATGTACATAAATGGATGACCTCATTTGTAGTTCTGCTAGTGATTCCATTTCCTGAAAATCAGATATGGTATTGACTTAAGTAATTACTCAAATTTAACACTTATTAATCAATTAAATTAATTCCTCGCAAAGCGAGGTTTATAAATTTGTCGGCCCTCGGGAGCTGAGCCGCGCGAATTCAAGCGAAAAATATATTTATAAGTATATATAAATATATATTTATATACTTGATGGTGTCCGGCAGTTGCCAGGAAACAAAAATCGCAACCGCTGACAATGCCGCGCTCTCATGTTAATTCATGGAGGCCGCGCTGTCGGGTTTATCCTTTACTCGTCGTCAGTGAAACACAACCAATTTCTGATGCAAATGAAAAATGAAAATGAAAAAATGAAAAATGGAGGGAAGTGCCTGAGGATATTTTGGTACCCAGTCCCATACCAGTTTACAGCAACCCACAGCTCAAAAACCATTTATTTTATTTTAGGAAGACAGGGTACTTAGTACAAGTTAAATGGAAGCGACTAGGAACAACAATGTCTCAACTTTAAATTTCGGGGCCATTGCCGGCCTGCAACTCAACCTCTCCAGTCAAATCAGAAATTCCATCTCTCCCTCCCACATTGCTACACGTATTTCTAGTATTATGGTACATGTATTTCATGGCATTGAGTAACCCACCGTTCACACGAGAATCGCAAACTCATCTCCGGATAGGGGGGGGGGGGGGGGGGGGGAGACAACTCGGGTGGGCGAGTTGTCTCGCCTCGGCAGGTAGGGTAACCCTGGCAGGTGGGACAACTTTTTCTCATATACACTTTGGCTTGCCTACACCAGACGAGACAGATCAAATTGTTCCAGGAGCCCGTGTGTTTTAGGTCGGCAGAGACCAAACATGCAAAAAAATGGCATCGCGAGAGAGATTAGTGTGCTAGAGGGGACAGCTGTTACAACTCACAACTCCATATAAATGCTCCGTAAAGTTGTCTCGGGGGGAGGGATGTCTCAGGTACCAGAGACTATATAAATAGGGCCTAAATTTCGAGTTGCATTAAGTGTACATGTACTCTTACTCGCACTGTTCTGAGCCACACTGGTCTGAGCTCATACCAGTCTCATAATCATCATCTTAGTTTTGGCTCACTGTGAAATTACTTAATTAATCTGTTTTAAAACAATATTATGTTCTTTTGGTTAAAAATACAAACTGAAAACTGCAACAAATTGTTGCATGTGAACAACTAAGTGGTAAATAAGGCTAAACTAAAGAATACCTGGCCACTTATTGTGAATAAGAATGGTTCCTTTTACATGTTTACTGTTTAGCGATATGTAAATACATGTAAGCTTACATGTAAGTTGCTGGGTATTCTGAAATCTCTCCAAGCTTTTAAATAGCAATATTGAGTGGGTCATTGGGACATTCCATTTTTTATCCGCACCCCCGTCTATGGAAGGCATGATTCAGACACCCCCTCTCTCCCCTCTCTACAGAAGGCATGATTCCGACATCCCCTGGTCAAATCCCATTATTTGAGAAAATTGATTTTTGTGACGTCATAGCTTAAGCACAGTCACTATACATGCATAGAGGGTTTTCACTGACGTCATCAAACTTCAGAAACAGTTTTTGATTCCAAAATGTTTATGGAATTGTAGAGAGTTGACCACTACACATCTGGGCCAAATTTTGAAGCGCAAGAGCATTTCATCTTGGTGTCCCACTTAGGGACACCAACATGGCGGCCAAAAAATTAAAGACTTTTAAGTCTTAATAACACCAAAACTCTCATCACAAAATATTATATTCACTATAAGAGGGATGAAATCGGCTAATAAGCATCTATAATTCGTTAATAACTTTCAACTAGTTCAATTTTGTTTATTTTCACGGCTTATCTGAAATAGCGTGACAAATTACGTGACACATTTACAACCTTTATAAATCGAAAACGAAACATCGTTAAAACCTGAAACTTTTTGTGAAAGATTATAACACTGGCATCCACATACCATGTTAGAAACAGCTTTGTAGGATGTATACTTTAGATTTTTTTATTTTTATGACGTCATGTGAAAACACTCTATATAATTTCCAACACCTCATGTAGACTAAAATAGTGATTCCGACACCCCCTATAGGCTCAACCTAGTGATTCAGACAGTCCCTCATAATGGACTAATTCAAGATTCCGACAGGGTCGTTTCAGACCTTACTAATTATGCCTTCCATAGGGGGTGGGGAGGGGGTGCGGATAAAAAATGAAATGTCCCATTCTTATGCAACGGTTTAATTTGAAAAATTAATAACACGTTTCCAAAAAACAAAAACAAAATATATTAACCTGGAAGAAGGGTGATCAAAAGTGGTCAACCTAACATAAGCTTTAACCATCGCATACACACCCGGCGGTACCAATCAATGAAAATCAATCATTGATTGCCAATCAATACAATCAATAATAATCAATAATAATCCATTGATTGATATTGATTGGTTCAACCAATCAATAAAAATCGATACTCACTCGCCCAGACTCCTTAATTGCTATTGATTATTATTGATTTTTATAGATAATCAATAACTGATCGTGCAATGTAAAAACCCGCGTTTCAAGGCATTTGAGATCAGATTTGCCCACTGTTACCTTGATTCCCCGGCGGCCTCAACGGAAGATGTCAAAGCAATTAGAGGTCGCAATAGCCATATTCTGTGTCGTAAAAGGATACCACCTGTGTCCTTTTCACGGGAACGAAGGAGAAATGTTTTCCGTTAGTAAGAAGAGGGGAGAATGCGGAAACGCGTTCAAAGTTCTGAATGGTCGGGGGCAGCTTGGCGACCTCTTTCTTATTTTACAGCCAAATTAGTTGTATCGCGACGCGCAAAATGCAAACATCGAAGAATTTTCTGCTTTTTCTGTTCCGTCAATCATCTCAGTGGGAGGCGGGGTTAACACAGAGCGAGTTTTTAGCGCGATGAGAGATTCCCGCAAGTTTGATTCGCAGAGTTCAATGGCGATAAATTTTATTCGAAGAGCTGACGAGAAAGAGAAAGGATGCTTAATCGAAGAAGATGGATACGGGAGAGGAATTCAGAAAGTTAATTTTGTCCGTCGATTTTTACCTTAGAAGTTGTGTCTTCGCTTGTAAATCTGATTTGCATCGGGCATATTAAATTAGTGAGCTCCGCTGGCGTTGGACGTTTTATCGGCTTCAAAAGTTTGCATCTAAAAAAATTCGACGACTAGAGATGGGGAAAACCTTCTTCAACTTCCATGGAATATTTCATTTATATGCTGACAAAATCGACTCCGCTGGCGAGCCGAGAAGTTTGAGCTTTTCCTGTTGTTTACTGTTACGGTCGACCGGTCGTGCATCAACGGTAATAATATGCAAAAAATGTAAACTGACAGTATGTATGTCGAAAACAAATGTGAAAAACGACGGAAAATAAAAGAAAATATACAAAAACAAGATGCGATGTGATTGAATATGAACTAAATATTTGAAAGAAATCATCTTGAAGATGATTTTGAAGATGAAATCACTGACAGAATTTTCGGCTATAATTTTGTCTTACTGGTACACTCTTTCGACTCGGACGCAGAAATTTGATCATAATTCCGTTTTGGTCTTTTAATCACGCCGATTACAGGTATTTTACAGTTTCCAGGTATTTCTTGCATTTAGCTCGTTTAATTTTTCATTTCAGTCTTTAATTAAAACTGCCCAAGCAAATGCATAACTCCGCCTCCCACTGAGATGATTGACGGAACAGAAAAAGCAGAAAATTCTTCGAAGTTTGCATTTTGCGCATCGCGATACAACGAATTTGGCTGTATCTTCTCTTTCAGTTGCACGGGTAAATTTTGGTCAATTTTCGCACATTCAGGTTGCATAGAACTGAATTCATTAAGTGATAAAATCAAAGCCTTTCTATGTGAAGGACTTAGCATTTTTTTCCAGATTGAAAAAGTAAATGCTTATTTTACTACTTGTTAAGTTTTAATGTTGTGCTGCCAAATGATGCATGTAAGGTATGTTTGAGAAACGTTTATCTTTAACTAGACTGCATTGACTAGTTAGAGTGCTTAAGAATTTAAATAAACTTACGACAAATATATTGTGTATAACGCAAACAGGAAATGTAAGCTTGTTGTCTGCCGTTTGCCGTCCTATAGTGTATAAAAGAAGGACTCGTCGCGTACAAATACGGCGGCTGCACGTTCGCGGGTAAAAATTACGCAATGCTTAATCTCTGTAATGAGGTAGTTATAAACCTATTAAAAACCATCGCGTGTACCGCAAATGGGAAATGTAAACTTGCCGACTCTGCCACTTGCCGTTACAAAATATGTGAAAGCAGGTCTTCTCACGTTGAAAACGGCAGCTACCTTGACCATCTCTGCCATTCTCGTGACGTTCTCGTTCTCGTTCCGTTCTTTCTCTGTCCGCCTTGCGGACACTTCGCTATGACAGACATCCTGTTATCCCGGCAAATATAACTTCACAGTGCTAAAAATGTAACTCACTCTATAATACGAACACTAAAATCGTGTCTGTCTGCGTGCCGGATCGATATACAATTAAGGTGATTCCCTGGTTTTGCACTGCGCATCCCTACTGCGCATAAACATTGCGACATCAGATTTAAAAAAAATGGCGGCTTTTGTGAGGAAAGCCGGCCTTTCCCACGATAGAAAAGGACTCTGTGAGCGCTAGCGCAAAATCGAGCACGGTGACCCCCATTTTATACTGCATAAATTCAATCAGGACAGTGTTCCCAACGCAAATTTAAAAGTGAGCAAAAATCTATGATCAGATTTTGCACAGTTTATAGAAATCCTACGAAGAAAGCCATTTTGGGTAGAGGACCGCACACCAAGCAACCGTCTACTGTTCGAGTGTTCAGTAAATTTGAAGCTTTTTGGACACGTTTTCTATGATACAGACGATTATACATATGTATAAAGTCAACTTATACGTGAAATATCAATATGCAGTGGAAATATTGAGCATATTAGCTTCACGCGGTTATTGCCTGAAAATGCCTTTAAACACTGTATTCGTCAGCAGTATACCACTAAAACGAGCACGGTGACCCCTCATTTTTGTTGCAATTTTGGAACCTTCATGACTTGTTCAATATTTGTGCCAAGTTTCATTACAAATCTATGACAGATTCTTTTTCCAGGGAATTACCTTAAATAGGTAATAAAATGTTGTTCAGTTAATTTTGTTGTTGTATGAAAAATTTATTTATTCTTTTTACAAAAGCGAACTTTTGTCACAAATCAGAACAATTACGCTTTATTAGGGCGTTTATTGGAATCGAAAACGGAGATTTTAGTTTTCAATGAAAATCAATATTAATCAATAGAAATCAATGATAATCAATGAAAATCGATACTCACTCAACTCCAAGGCATTGATTTTTATTGATTTCCAATACCAATCAATTAATTGGTATTGATTATTATTGATTGTTATTGATTATATTGATTATTGCTTTTCATTGATTGGTACCGCCGGGATACACACTGTAACTTACATCCATGGATGTTATCGTGTTTCTTGACTGATGGCCTGCCAGAATCCCATGGAATGGCACGCAACTTCTAATTTCAGATATTAAACTTTTAAGCTCTATGTCTGCAAATAGACAAAACTACATTACGAAAATGAAAATATACAAACAAAGAAACCTCATGGCTGTGCTTCGTGTCAAAACTGCTGTAAACCCAACTTCGTAAGAGGTTGCTCCACGTATAAACGCCTACAATTCAAAGCTCATGAAACGAACCAAACAATCGGTCTTAGCTTCCATATAAATGCTTACCTTTTCCTCATACAACGTCCTTGAACTTGACTGGAAAAGAACTTCAATCAGATGGAAAAAGGTAGCCACAAGAAAATTCATCTTCGCCCGCGTGAAAGTCAAAACTGAACTTCTCACACTTTCCCATTGGCTCAAAAGCCCCACGTGACGTTAGAACTCACAATACGCATGTGCCAAACTCACGGCTTCCCTGGAAACTACCTTGCTCAACAACCACCATGGCCGGCTGTTGAAAGCTGCGTGGTATCTGAAGGGGGGAGTACCGCATGACGCCGAATTTTTAAGTGAAATCACGCATCACGGAGAAAATTTTTAAGCAATCACGCGTCACGTAAATAAGGAGTAATCCGGCATTAAAATGGTAACAAAACAACGTAGAGTCAGCGTAGGCCTACCTATTGAATGCATTGATATTGTATTCAATTTGTTTTTGGAAGGATTCACTGGCATGTTAATTCATGAATCTTAACCCTATTCGGCCTGGGCTTTTTTTTGAGTTCCTGAGCCTGGGGGGGGGGGGGGGGCACATTGTGCCCCCCCTTCGTAACTTCAAGAACATTAAGGCTACGACAATGAAACCTAGAGGGTACGTAGTACGTCCAAAACTGTCTCCTTTGCGGTCCGCACAATGGAATGATGACGTCATATGACGTAGTTATTAGGTAATTAGTTATAGGGCCGCCATCTTGGATCCGCCATCTTGGATTTCTGAATTTTTTTAAAACCTCTTAAAAACCGCCCAAATTGACTCAAAATTAATCAAAACCAATAAATAAACGCTAAATGACGTAAAAATATAAAATTTATACCAATAAATATTGTTTTTCTTCATTCAAAGGTACAAATATGCAAATTTCAAAAAACATGGCTGTCAAAATCTTGTTGCCATGGAAACATCAAGTCACGTGATCAAAAAATTGTCATACAAAATTGTTGCCAGATAAATTTTAGGAAAAGTCACACAGTTTGATGGCGTTTGAATACATATTAAAGAAGTCATGAACGTTCAAAGTTAGCACGGGCACTTTGTGCCCCCCCCCCCCCCCAGGCCGAATAGGGTTAAAATGAAATAAAGGGTATTGACGGTCAATGTGTTTCTTATTCAGGTGTTTTCGTGTATCTGAGACCTTCCGTTTATCAAGACTCAGGGAGCACACGAGGATGAGATTCAACATATTTATTATTGGCATTCTCAAGTTCTGACATGTTTTTCACCACTGAGAGCGAATTGTTTCTGTATGAGCTGGACTCTCTCTTGTACATTTACGAGTGGCTTAGTGCCTTGTTCTTAGGCTGATTGACGTATTAGCTTCGTTTGGCTTAGTAGCCTACTCGCTCTTCTTCTTTCATGTTCTTTGATTTGAACAAGAGATTATAATTGGACAATTATTTTCTCTTGATTTGAATCAATGTTACGATAGTGGAATTTGATTAGCGCTCCTCGTAATTTCTGTTTTGCTTGGCATGTTGCCTGCTTTCTTTAACATGGTTCCGATTTCCTTCTTGAATTCTTCATCGGGTCTGATAAGTGCGCTTTGGCGTTGTAGCATAACGTCTTTGGACAAGTCTCTTCTACCCTGTCAGCTTCGAGTTTTCTGATTGCGTTTTCTGATTTCTTGATTCTGTCCTTGTCGTGCCAGGAACGGATTCTCTGGACCCACCACGAAGATCAAAGGTCAAGAAAAGACAGGATAGACCTTCAATTAGACAATTTAAGTTGAGTCCTTTGAATGTAAGTTTTCTTTCGCAATGGTAGAGCGCGATGGCAAAAACATTTTCCGCAGAACATGGTTTTCAGTTAAAAGCGTTGCCAAATAGCGAGCGCGATGCGCGGGTCACTCGCTTGTTCGTTACGCTTTAATATGGCGGACGACTGAAGAGGCTCGAAGACCGAAGTTTTTTTTATCAAACTACCGCGTTTTAACAGTGTTTAGATCGTTTTAAAGTTATTTTAAGTGCGTCGAATGTCTATAAAAGACGTGATGTCTTATTCTTCTCGCTCTTTACAGAGCGTCTTGTCAACAAATTCGTGTGCGGCAATATTTTCATTTTGACTCGTTAGATTCGCAATGGTCAGAGTACGATGGCAAAAACATTTTCCGCAGAACGTGGTTTTCAGTTAAAAGCGTTGCCAAATAGCGAGCGTGAATTACGGATCACACGCTTGTACGCTGCGCTTTGTTTCTCGTGCTCTTTACAAAGCGTTTTGCAGTCCAAACTAGACGCGCTCCTTTGCACGATCGAGTACCACCAAAGTACTTTTTTTGTTGTGGAGTAAAACATACACGTTGTTTAGCCATTTTGCCCCATTTTCTTTGTAATTTGGCTCTTTTGTCAGACGGAAGCTTTTCAAATTTAGCGCTCTGGACCGTAATGGAGTCATGTCATGGAGTAGCGAGCCAACCCCCCGGGACACTTCGTGACGACAGTCATGGAGTAGCTTGCCAATCCCCGGGACACTTCGTGACGACAGTCATGGAGTAGCGAGCCAACCCCCGGGACACTTCGTGACGACAGTCATGGAGTAGCGAGCCAACCCCCCGGGACACTTCGTGACGACAGTCATGGAGTAGCGAGCCAACCCCCGGGACACTTCGTGACGACAGTCATGGAGTAGCGAGCCACCCCCCCGGGACACTTCGTGACGACAGTCATGGAGTAGCTTGCCAACCCCCGGGACACTTCGTGACGACAGTCATGGAGTAGCTTGCCAACCCCCGGGACACTTCGTGACGACAGTCATGGAGTAGCTTGCCAACCCCCGGGACACTTCGTGACGACAGTCATGGAGTAGCGAGCCAACCCCCGGGACACTTCGTGACGACAGTCATGGAGTAGCGGGCCAAACCCCGGGACACTTCGTGACGACAGTCATGGAGTAGCGAGCCAACCCCCGGGACACTTCGTGACGACAGTCATGGAGTAGCGAGTCACCCCCCGGACACTTCGTGACGACAGTCATGGAGTAGCGAGCCAACCACCGGGACACTTTGTGACGACAGTCATGGAGTAGCGAGCAACCCCCGGGACACTTCGTGATGACACACATGGAGTGCCATTGTGTTTAGCGACAGATACTTACAGTGCCCATTTTCTTGATGCGCAGCATAATTATTTGCATATACAGAACCAGTCGGTTGTAATTGGTCAACAGATTAAGCTTTGGGAATGCTCTAGTCTCTTGGCAGATTCAACTGCTATCAATTATGCATTTTGACGCGTGATGTAAATACCAAGGTGTGATAAAATTAACAATTGCGGGACGCGCTCTTTTTAAAGCATTTTGTCAACAAATTCGTGTGGGGCAAGATTTTTTTTTAATCTTTAGATTCGCAATGGTTAGAGTGCGATGGCAAAAACATTTTCTGAAGAACATGGTTTTCAGTTAAAAGCATTGCCAAATAGCGAGTGCGATGCGCGGGTCACTCGCTTGTTCGTTATGCTTTTTTACTCAAACGCGTTCCAAACTAAAATGTGGCATTACGATTTAGACAAATTCAGAGTAAATACAAAGGTACACTACAAAAATGACTTATTTTTACGGATAAATTATCAACCTACCTCGTAAATTGGTTTTTGCACGTAGTAGTTTGTACAACCTCTTCGGAAATTAGTGGAAAATTGGCCAAAATTAAAATGTGAAGTTTTTTCGGAAAAGCCATTTCACTACTTTTTTAGTTAGATAATTTTTAAATTATAAAATTTTTAAATCGTAAAATCATGCAAAACTGATAGGAGAGTTTTCTGTTTGCAAGGAAGCACAAAATTCTTTCAAGCGAATTTGTCATTTTCAGGAATTAAATTTAAAACCTGTTCAGAATTTCTGATCTCTCCCGAATCCTAAGAGGTTTCAGAAATTCTGATCCCCCCGTCAATTACCGAACAAAAACAGCTATATACAACTTATTCTAAAAGGATTCAGAATTCAGAAATTATGATCCCCCCATCAATTAATTGAACGAAAACAACTATATACATCTTATTCTAAAAGGATTCAGAAATTCTGATCCCCCCGTCAATTAACCGAACAAAAACCGCCATGTACATTTAATTCTTATAAATTCAGAAATTCTGATCCCCCCGTCAGTTAACTAAACAAAAACAGCCATATACATCTAATTTTTAAAAATTCAGAAATTCTGATCCCCCCGTCAGTTCACTGAACAAAAACAGCCATATACATCTAATTCTTAAAAGTTCAGAAATTCTGATCCCTCTGTCAGTTAACTAAACAAAAACAGCCATATACATCTAATTCTTAAACGTTCAGAAATTCTGATCCCCCCGTCAGTTCACTGAACAAAAACAGCTACCGGTATATACATCTATTTCTTAAAAATTCAGATCCCCACCATCAGTTAACCGAACAAAAACAGCTACCGGTATATACATCTATTTCTTAAAAATTCAGAAATTCTGATCCCCACCATCAGTTAACTAAACAAAAACAGCTACAGTAAACACCCGCATATAAGAACACACGATTTTGGAGGTTAGGCTGATCAGCTTCTTATTTATCGGGTGCTTAGTGAAAAATCAGCCTGAAGGTGTTCTTAAATTGTTCTTAAATTTTGTTGTTGGAATTCAGAACTGTAACAATGCAAAAAATGCTTGAGATTAAATTAGCATATTTAATGGCAAAGAAAATGTAGCACAGTACTGTATGTCTCCCTACAAGTAACTATATAATTTGAAGGGGAAAAAGCTCAAAACAAATGCAAAACAGCATCACAGCTGATGAGCTGTAGTTCTTTGGCAACAGGCCTTCTGTATGATCTGAAATTTTTTTAATGTCTTATCCATTTTATAAGAACATTTTATATTTCCAGGCTGATTTTGTTCTTATAAAAATGGTGCTTTATTTGCAAAATTTCAGCCTGATGTTCTTAATCCATGTGTTCTTATATGCGGGTGTTTACTGTACTGGTATATGCATCTATTTCTTAAAAATTCAGAAATTCTGATCCCCACCATCAGTTAACTAAACAAAAACAGCTATGTACATCTAATCCTTAAAAATTCAGAAATTCTGATCCCCCCGTCAGTTCACTGAAGAAAAACAGCTATATACATCTAATTCTTAAAAATTCAGAAATTCTGATCTCCCCCACTGTCAGTTAACCAAACAAAAACAGCTATGTACATCTATTAATATTATTCTAAAAGGATTCAGAATTTCTAATTCCCATGTCATGAGTGAGGTGCAGGATTGCAGAAAATTAATTCAGTTTTTTTAGAATGAAGCATGATACAATGGGATGTATTGTTATTCAGTGAGATAGAAATAGGACTTCCATCTCATTAAACTAGTTTTCTGCAATCCCGCACCTTCGTGCTTGTCACTTACATCATGTACATGTAACTTAAAACTGAAAGGAATCAGAATTTCTGACCTCATCACTTAACCCTTTCACTACCAGAGTCAATTATGGAGACATGTACATGTAGTGAAGTCCTAACTTTTGAGTCTGTGGAAAAAATCCTACATTGTATGTACAGCAGTACAGTGCTTTCACATGATACAGTTACCATTTGGTTTCAATATTTTACAACATGAAATTTGGGATTTTTCTTGAATTTCGATACTTGGCACTCTTGGTATTTAAAGAGTTAACTGTGACAAAAACATGAGTGAAATTTGTGGTCCTCTCAGTTTGCTATCAACTTAAGCAGTTGAAAAAACAACCTGACAAAATTCAGGCTTCTAATTAAATAAAACTAATAGAAAGATGTAGCCTGTTTCCGGATGTTTTCTTTGTATTGTGTTTTTCCTCTGATAGTCACAACGAGATGCCACTGATCATCCTTCTTTGGACATGATCAACAGAGGTGGATCAACATACTGTTATACATGTACATAAATGGATGACCTCATTTGTAGTTCTGCTAGTGATTCCATTTCCTGAAAATCAGATATGGTATTGACTTAAGTAATTACTCAAATTTAACACTTATTAATCAATTAAATTAATTCCTCGCAAAGCGAGGTTTATAAATTTGTCGGCCCTCGGGAGCTGAGCCGCGCGAATTCAAGCGAAAAATATATTTATAAGTATATATAAATATATATTTATATACTTGATGGTGTCCGGCAGTTGCCAGGAAACAAAAATCGCAACCGCTGACAATGCCGCGCTCTCATGTTAATTCATGGAGGCCGCGCTGTCGGGTTTATCCTTTACTCGTCGTCAGTGAAACACAACCAATTTCTGATGCAAATGAAAAATGAAAATGAAAAAATGAAAAATGGAGGGAAGTGCCTGAGGATATTTTGGTACCCAGTCCCATACCAGTTACAGCAACCCACAGCTCAAAAACCATTTATTTTATTTTAGGAAGACAGGGTACTTAGTACAAGTTAAATGGAAGCGACTAGGAACAACAATGTCTCAACTTTAAATTTCGGGGCCATTGCCGGCCTGCAACTCAACCTCTCCAGTCAAATCAGAAATTCCATCTCTCCCTCCCACATTGCTACACGTATTTCTAGTATTATGGTACATGTATTTCATGGCATTGAGTAACCCACCGTTCACACGAGAATCGCAAACTCATCTCCGGATAGGGGGGGGGGGGGGGGGGGGAGACAACTCGGGTGGGCGAGTTGTCTCGCCTCGGCAGGTAGGGTAACCCTGGCAGGTGGGACAACTTTTTCTCATATACACTTTGGCTTGCCTACACCAGACGAGACAGATCAAATTGTTCCAGGAGCCCGTGTGTTTTAGGTCGGCAGAGACCAAACATGCAAAAAAATGGCATCGCGAGAGAGATTAGTGTGCTAGAGGGGACAGCTGTTACAACTCACAACTCCATATAAATGCTCCGTAAAGTTGTCTCGGGGGGAGGGATGTCTCAGGTACCAGAGACTATATAAATAGGGCCTAAATTTCGAGTTGCATTAAGTGTACATGTACTCTTACTCGCACTGTTCTGAGCCACACTGGTCTGAGCTCATACCAGTCTCATAATCATCATCTTAGTTTTGGCTCACTGTGAAATTACTTAATTAATCTGTTTTAAAACAATATTATGTTCTTTTGGTTAAAAATACAAACTGAAAACTGCAACAAATTGTTGCATGTGAACAACTAAGTGGTAAATAAGGCTAAACTAAAGAATACCTGGCCACTTATTGTGAATAAGAATGGTTCCTTTTACATGTTTACTGTTTAGCGATATGTAAATACATGTAAGCTTACATGTAAGTTGCTGGGTATTCTGAAATCTCTCCAAGCTTTTAAATAGCAATATTGAGTGGGTCATTGGGACATTCCATTTTTTATCCGCACCCCCGTCTATGGAAGGCATGATTCAGACACCCCCTCTCTCCCCTCTCTACAGAAGGCATGATTCCGACATCCCCTGGTCAAATCCCATTATTTGAGAAAATTGATTTTTGTGACGTCATAGCTTAAGCACAGTCACTATACATGCATAGAGGGTTTTCACTGACGTCATCAAACTTCAGAAACAGTTTTTGATTCCAAAATGTTTATGGAATTGTAGAGAGTTGACCACTACACATCTGGGCCAAATTTTGAAGCGCAAGAGCATTTCATCTTGGTGTCCCACTTAGGGACACCAACATGGCGGCCAAAAAATTAAAGACTTTTAAGTCTTAATAACACCAAAACTCTCATCACAAAATATTATATTCACTATAAGAGGGATGAAATCGGCTAATAAGCATCTATAATTCGTTAATAACTTTCAACTAGTTCAATTTTGTTTATTTTCACGGCTTATCTGAAATAGCGTGACAAATTACGTGACACATTTACAACCTTTATAAATCGAAAACGAAACATCGTTAAAACCTGAAACTTTTTGTGAAAGATTATAACACTGGCATCCACATACCATGTTAGAAACAGCTTTGTAGGATGTATACTTTAGATTTTTTTATTTTTATGACGTCATGTGAAAACACTCTATATAATTTCCAACACCTCATGTAGACTAAAATAGTGATTCCGACACCCCCTATAGGCTCAACCTAGTGATTCAGACAGTCCCTCATAATGGACTAATTCAAGATTCCGACAGGGTCGTTTCAGACCTTACTAATTATGCCTTCCATAGGGGGTGGGGAGGGGGTGCGGATAAAAAATGAAATGTCCCATTCTTATGCAACGGTTTAATTTGAAAAATTAATAACACGTTTCCAAAAAACAAAAACAAAATATATTAACCTGGAAGAAGGGTGATCAAAAGTGGTCAACCTAACATAAGCTTTAACCATCGCATACACACCCGGCGGTACCAATCAATGAAAATCAATCATTGATTGCCAATCAATACAATCAATAATAATCAATAATAATCCATTGATTGATATTGATTGGTTCAACCAATCAATAAAAATCGATACTCACTCGCCCAGACTCCTTAATTGCTATTGATTATTATTGATTTTTATAGATAATCAATAACTGATCGTGCAATGTAAAAACCCGCGTTTCAAGGCATTTGAGATCAGATTTGCCCACTGTTACCTTGATTCCCCGGCGGCCTCAACGGAAGATGTCAAAGCAATTAGAGGTCGCAATAGCCATATTCTGTGTCGTAAAAGGATACCACCTGTGTCCTTTTCACGGGAACGAAGGAGAAATGTTTTCCGTTAGTAAGAAGAGGGGAGAATGCGGAAACGCGTTCAAAGTTCTGAATGGTCGGGGGCAGCTTGGCGACCTCTTTCTTATTTTACAGCCAAATTAGTTGTATCGCGACGCGCAAAATGCAAACATCGAAGAATTTTCTGCTTTTTCTGTTCCGTCAATCATCTCAGTGGGAGGCGGGGTTAACACAGAGCGAGTTTTTAGCGCGATGAGAGATTCCCGCAAGTTTGATTCGCAGAGTTCAATGGCGATAAATTTTATTCGAAGAGCTGACGAGAAAGAGAAAGGATGCTTAATCGAAGAAGATGGATACGGGAGAGGAATTCAGAAAGTTAATTTTGTCCGTCGATTTTTACCTTAGAAGTTGTGTCTTCGCTTGTAAATCTGATTTGCATCGGGCATATTAAATTAGTGAGCTCCGCTGGCGTTGGACGTTTTATCGGCTTCAAAAGTTTGCATCTAAAAAAATTCGACGACTAGAGATGGGGAAAACCTTCTTCAACTTCCATGGAATATTTCATTTATATGCTGACAAAATCGACTCCGCTGGCGAGCCGAGAAGTTTGAGCTTTTCCTGTTGTTTACTGTTACGGTCGACCGGTCGTGCATCAACGGTAATAATATGCAAAAAATGTAAACTGACAGTATGTATGTCGAAAACAAATGTGAAAAACGACGGAAAATAAAAGAAAATATACAAAAACAAGATGCGATGTGATTGAATATGAACTAAATATTTGAAAGAAATCATCTTGAAGATGATTTTGAAGATGAAATCACTGACAGAATTTTCGGCTATAATTTTGTCTTACGGTACACTCTTTCGACTCGGACGCAGAAATTTGATCATAATTCCGTTTTGGTCTTTTAATCACGCCGATTACAGGTATTTTACAGTTTCCAGGTATTTCTTGCATTTAGCTCGTTTAATTTTTCATTTCAGTCTTTAATTAAAACTGCCCAAGCAAATGCATAACTCCGCCTCCCACTGAGATGATTGACGGAACAGAAAAAGCAGAAAATTCTTCGAAGTTTGCATTTTGCGCATCGCGATACAACGAATTTGGCTGTATCTTCTCTTTCAGTTGCACGGGTAAATTTTGGTCAATTTTCGCACATTCAGGTTGCATAGAACTGAATTCATTAAGTGATAAAATCAAAGCCTTTCTATGTGAAGGACTTAGCATTTTTTTCCAGATTGAAAAAGTAAATGCTTATTTTACTACTTGTTAAGTTTTAATGTTGTGCTGCCAAATGATGCATGTAAGGTATGTTTGAGAAACGTTTATCTTTAACTAGACTGCATTGACTAGTTAGAGTGCTTAAGAATTTAAATAAACTTACGACAAATATATTGTGTATAACGCAAACAGGAAATGTAAGCTTGTTGTCTGCCGTTTGCCGTCCTATAGTGTATAAAAGAAGGACTCGTCGCGTACAAATACGGCGGCTGCACGTTCGCGGGTAAAAATTACGCAATGCTTAATCTCTGTAATGAGGTAGTTATAAACCTATTAAAAACCATCGCGTGTACCGCAAATGGGAAATGTAAACTTGCCGACTCTGCCACTTGCCGTTACAAAATATGTGAAAGCAGGTCTCTCACGTTGAAAACGGCAGCTACCTTGACCATCTCTGCCATTCTCGTGACGTTCTCGTTCTCGTTCCGTTCTTTCTCTGTCCGCCTTGCGGACACTTCGCTATGACAGACATCCTGTTATCCCGGCAAATATAACTTCACAGTGCTAAAAATGTAACTCACTCTATAATACGAACACTAAAATCGTGTCTGTCTGCGTGCCGGATCGATATACAATTAAGGTGATTCCCTGGTTTTGCACTGCGCATCCCTACTGCGCATAAACATTGCGACATCAGATTTAAAAAAAATGGCGGCTTTTGTGAGGAAAGCCGGCCTTTCCCACGATAGAAAAGGACTCTGTGAGCGCTAGCGCAAAATCGAGCACGGTGACCCCCATTTTTACTGCATAAATTCAATCAGGACAGTGTTCCCAACGCAAATTTAAAAAGTGAGCAAAAATCTATGATCAGATTTTGCACAGTTTATAGAAATCCTACGAAGAAAGCCATTTTGGGTAGAGGACCGCACACCAAGCAACCGTCTACTGTTCGAGTGTTCAGTAAATTTGAAGCTTTTTGGACACGTTTTCTATGATACAGACGATTATACATATGTATAAAGTCAACTTATACGTGAAATATCAATATGCAGTGGAAATATTGAGCATATGTGACCTCACACGGAAAACGTACACTATTACGTTTATCCTTAAACGGCTAAAAAAGCGTTAGTGTCCGTTAGATATCCGTTATAAAATTTCCTGAAAACCGTGTAAACGCTTTCACCAAACCGTTTAGGCGTTAGTATTAACCGTTAGCACGAATAGCATATCCGTTAGGCGTTAGTATTAACCGTTAGAACAGTTCGCATCCGTTAGGCGTTAGTTTCTAACCGTTAGAGCGGATAGCGTGTCCGTTAGGCGTTAGTATTGAACCGTTAGAACGAATACTGTGACCGTTAGCAAAGAATTAACATCCGTTAGCTAAAGTTTGGCATCCGTTAGGACTAGCCTGAACGTTAGAATTATCCAGCACCGTTCAAGAGGTGCTGGAAAAATGACTGTTCTAGAGTTGACAGTGCCGAGTTTTCGTTTGCTTTTAATTACCTCACTTACTATTTCCATGGTATAATCTAACATCCCAGCAATACTTGTTGAAAACGGAGCGACGTTTTCGTTCCAATAACCATAATTATAAACAGTCTACGAAGAGTCGCTTTCATGATACGTTCATTATCGAACGGCAAAATAATTCTTTCCAACGGCGTTAATGTCGAGCGGCTGAACGACAGACAGGCTGGCGGTAATTCGTAGACTTCGCCAGCAGTCCGCGAAAAGACAAAGTAATAGTACTAGTCACGCTCGTTTTACCAATTATTTGAATCAAGCAAGGTTTTGACTTCAAGGCCAGGGAATGATAAACGTGATTTCTTTTATGAGACTGCAAAACATTAATTCTTTTTTCGCTGCTCGCTCGCGGAATGTAAACAACAAGCGGCCCGGAGTCCCAAGTGCAGTAGTCACGCAAAATTCATGTGTAAAATTCTTTCTGCACTTCATGTTTACTTATTGTTAAAATAAGTCTTGAATGTAACTAAAAATTATAATCGAAATTAAAGAAGTTTGGTAGCAGAAAAAAAAAATAAACCCTTTAAAGTTTGTTGTAGTTGTCGGTAAAAATAAGTGCTTGTTGGTCCCTTGGGAAAAGGAGTAAAAGCGCACTAAATTTGCATATGTCAAAACGGTAATTTGAAACCTTAAAACACGCTGGCACAAACAGACTATGCGCTTCTAAATTCTCTGTTTTCTTTGTGGTTTCGCTCGCCAAATTAAGATTAAGCTTTTCCAAACTCTCAGCCTTCATTTCCAAGTATTCCACCGCGCTAAAACATCACAGGAAGTTTGGAGTGTCTTCGGGCCGGGAATAAACATAAGCCGCGTTTGATTTCGCAAGGGTTCCATCGATCTCCATCTAAGTGAGAAAAACATTCGTCGCTTGATTCTTGCTCGTTTTAAGAGCGGGATTGTTGTCTGGCTTGAATCTCGCTTGTGTCTGGCCAAACAGATAATTGATAACATTTCTGGGAGATAAAAACTAGCTGTTTTATTATGGAAGATTATCCAGCGCAATTATTTCCTGAGTCGGCAGAATGTTTCCAAAGCTATAGCGCTCTGAATATTTACTGTCGGTACAGTCTGATAAATAATTATTCTCGGAAGCCGTTCCTTTTCGAAACAGATTTTTACTATCAAGCTATCCGTTAGACAAATTTGCCGAAGCGTTGTTAAACGCTTCAAGCTATCCGTTAGACGAATTTGCCGTACCGTTAAATGCTTCAAGCTATCCGTTAGATGAATTTGTCATACCGTTAAACGCTTTAAGCTATCCGTTAGACGAATCAACAGAAGCGTTTAACGGTTCAAGCTATCCGTTAGATGAATTTGCCATACCGTTAAATGCTTCAAGCTATCCGTTAGACGAATCAACAGAAGCGTTTAACGCTTCAAGCTATCCGTTAGATTGCTTTCGTCGACCGTTAGAACGCTTTGAAGGCCGTTAGCTACCCGTGCGTTAGCCGTTAGTTTTTATCCGTTTAACGGATAAGCGTTAGTGTACGTTTTCCCGTGTGAGGTCACATATTAGCTTCACGCGGTTATTGCCTGAAAATGCCTTTAAACACTGTATTCGTCAGCAGTATACCACTAAAACGAGCACGGTGACCCCTCATTTTTGTTGCAATTTTGGAACCTTCATGACTTGTTCAATATTTGTGCCAAGTTTCATTACAAATCTATGACAGATTCTTTTTCCAGGGAATTACCTTAAATAGGTAATAAAATGTTGTTCAGTTAATTTTGTTGTTGTATGAAAAATTTATTTATTCTTTTTACAAAAGCGAACTTTTGTCACAAATCAGAACAATTACGCTTTATTAGGGCGTTTATTGGAATCGAAAACGGAGATTTTAGTTTTCAATGAAAATCAATATTAATCAATAGAAATCAATGATAATCAATGAAAATCGATACTCACTCAACTCCAAGGCATTGATTTTTATTGATTTCCAATACCAATCAATTAATTGGTATTGATTATTATTGATTGTTATTGATTATATTGATTATTGCTTTTCATTGATTGGTACCGCCGGGATACACACTGTAACTTACATCCATGGATGTTATCGTGTTTCTTGACTGATGGCCTGCCAGAATCCCATGGAATGGCACGCAACTTCTAATTTCAGATATTAAACTTTTAAGCTCTATGTCTGCAAATAGACAAAACTACATTACGAAAATGAAAATATACAAACAAAGAAACCTCATGGCTGTGCTTCGTGTCAAAACTGCTGTAAACCCAACTTCGTAAGAGGTTGCTCCACGTATAAACGCCTACAATTCAAAGCTCATGAAACGAACCAAACAATCGGTCTTAGCTTCCATATAAATGCTTACCTTTTCCTCATACAACGTCCTTGAACTTGACTGGAAAAGAACTTCAATCAGATGGAAAAAGGTAGCCACAAGAAAATTCATCTTCGCCCGCGTGAAAGTCAAAACTGAACTTCTCACACTTTCCCATTGGCTCAAAAGCCCCACGTGACGTTAGAACTCACAATACGCATGTGCCAAACTCACGGCTTCCCTGGAAACTACCTTGCTCAACAACCACCATGGCCGGCTGTTGAAAGCTGCGTGGTATCTGAAGGGGGGAGTACCGCATGACGCCGAATTTTTAAGTGAAATCACGCATCACGGAGAAAATTTTTAAGCAATCACGCGTCACGTAAATAAGGAGTAATCCGGCATTAAAATGGTAACAAAACAACGTAGAGTCAGCGTAGGCCTACCTATTGAATGCATTGATATTGTATTCAATTTGTTTTTGGAAGGATTCACTGGCATGTTAATTCATGAATCTTAACCCTATTCGGCCTGGGCTTTTTTTTGAGTTCCTGAGCCTGGGGGGGGGGGGGGCACATTGTGCCCCCCCTTCGTAACTTCAAGAACATTAAGGCTACGACAATGAAACCTAGAGGGTACGTAGTACGTCCAAAACTGTCTCCTTTGCGGTCCGCACAATGGAATGATGACGTCATATGACGTAGTTATTAGGTAATTAGTTATAGGGCCGCCATCTTGGATCCGCCATCTTGGATTTCTGAATTTTTTTAAAACCTCTTAAAAACCGCCCAAATTGACTCAAAATTAATCAAAACCAATAAATAAACGCTAAATGACGTAAAAATATAAAATTTATACCAATAAATATTGTTTTTCTTCATTCAAAGGTACAAATATGCAAATTTCAAAAAACATGGCTGTCAAAATCTTGTTGCCATGGAAACATCAAGTCACGTGATCAAAAAATTGTCATACAAAATTGTTGCCAGATAAATTTTAGGAAAAGTCACACAGTTTGATGGCGTTTGAATACATATTAAAGAAGTCATGAACGTTCAAAGTTAGCACGGGCACTTTGTGCCCCCCCCCCCCCCCAGGCCGAATAGGGTTAAAATGAAATAAAGGGTATTGACGGTCAATGTGTTTCTTATTCAGGTGTTTTCGTGTATCTGAGACCTTCCGTTTATCAAGACTCAGGGAGCACACGAGGATGAGATTCAACATATTTATTATTGGCATTCTCAAGTTCTGACATGTTTTTCACCACTGAGAGCGAATTGTTTCTGTATGAGCTGGACTCTCTCTTGTACATTTACGAGTGGCTTAGTGCCTTGTTCTTAGGCTGATTGACGTATTAGCTTCGTTTGGCTTAGTAGCCTACTCGCTCTTCTTCTTTCATGTTCTTTGATTTGAACAAGAGATTATAATTGGACAATTATTTTCTCTTGATTTGAATCAATGTTACGATAGTGGAATTTGATTAGCGCTCCTCGTAATTTCTGTTTTGCTTGGCATGTTGCCTGCTTTCTTTAACATGGTTCCGATTTCCTTCTTGAATTCTTCATCGGGTCTGATAAGTGCGCTTTGGCGTTGTAGCATAACGTCTTTGGACAAGTCTCTTCTACCCTGTCAGCTTCGAGTTTTCTGATTGCGTTTTCTGATTTCTTGATTCTGTCCTTGTCGTGCCAGGAACGGATTCTCTGGACCCACCACGAAGATCAAAGGTCAAGAAAAGACAGGATAGACCTTCAATTAGACAATTTAAGTTGAGTCCTTTGAATGTAAGTTTTCTTTCGCAATGGTAGAGCGCGATGGCAAAAACATTTTCCGCAGAACATGGTTTTCAGTTAAAAGCGTTGCCAAATAGCGAGCGCGATGCGCGGGTCACTCGCTTGTTCGTTACGCTTTAATATGGCGGACGACTGAAGAGGCTCGAAGACCGAAGTTTTTTTTATCAAACTACCGCGTTTTAACAGTGTTTAGATCGTTTTAAAGTTATTTTAAGTGCGTCGAATGTCTATAAAAGACGTGATGTCTTATTCTTCTCGCTCTTTACAGAGCGTCTTGTCAACAAATTCGTGTGCGGCAATATTTCATTTTGACTCGTTAGATTCGCAATGGTCAGAGTACGATGGCAAAAACATTTTCCGCAGAACGTGGTTTTCAGTTAAAAGCGTTGCCAAATAGCGAGCGTGAATTACGGATCACACGCTTGTACGCTGCGCTTTGTTTCTCGTGCTCTTTACAAAGCGTTTTGCAGTCCAAACTAGACGCGCTCCTTTGCACGATCGAGTACCACCAAAGTACTTTTTTTGTTGTGGAGTAAAACATACACGTTGTTTAGCCATTTTGCCCCATTTTCTTTGTAATTTGGCTCTTTTGTCAGACGGAAGCTTTTCAAATTTAGCGCTCTGGACCGTAATGGAGTCATGTCATGGAGTAGCGAGCCAACCCCCCGGGACACTTCGTGACGACAGTCATGGAGTAGCTTGCCAATCCCCGGGACACTTCGTGACGACAGTCATGGAGTAGCGAGCCAACCCCCGGGACACTTCGTGACGACAGTCATGGAGTAGCGAGCCAACCCCCCGGGACACTTCGTGACGACAGTCATGGAGTAGCGAGCCAACCCCCGGGACACTTCGTGACGACAGTCATGGAGTAGCGAGCCACCCCCCCGGGACACTTCGTGACGACAGTCATGGAGTAGCTTGCCAACCCCCGGGACACTTCGTGACGACAGTCATGGAGTAGCTTGCCAACCCCCGGGACACTTCGTGACGACAGTCATGGAGTAGCTTGCCAACCCCCGGGACACTTCGTGACGACAGTCATGGAGTAGCGAGCCAACCCCCGGGACACTTCGTGACGACAGTCATGGAGTAGCGGGCCAAACCCCGGGACACTTCGTGACGACAGTCATGGAGTAGCGAGCCAACCCCCGGGACACTTCGTGACGACAGTCATGGAGTAGCGAGTCACCCCCCGGACACTTCGTGACGACAGTCATGGAGTAGCGAGCCAACCACCGGGACACTTTGTGACGACAGTCATGGAGTAGCGAGCAACCCCCGGGACACTTCGTGATGACACACATGGAGTGCCATTGTGTTTAGCGACAGATACTTACAGTGCCCATTTTCTTGATGCGCAGCATAATTATTTGCATATACAGAACCAGTCGGTTGTAATTGGTCAACAGATTAAGCTTTGGGAATGCTCTAGTCTCTTGGCAGATTCAACTGCTATCAATTATGCATTTTGACGCGTGATGTAAATACCAAGGTGTGATAAAATTAACAATTGCGGGACGCGCTCTTTTTAAAGCATTTTGTCAACAAATTCGTGTGGGGCAAGATTTTTTTTTAATCTTTAGATTCGCAATGGTTAGAGTGCGATGGCAAAAACATTTTCTGAAGAACATGGTTTTCAGTTAAAAGCATTGCCAAATAGCGAGTGCGATGCGCGGGTCACTCGCTTGTTCGTTATGCTTTTTTACTCAAACGCGTTCCAAACTAAAATGTGGCATTACGATTTAGACAAATTCAGAGTAAATACAAAGGTACACTACAAAAATGACTTATTTTTACGGATAAATTATCAACCTACCTCGTAAATTGGTTTTTGCACGTAGTAGTTTGTACAACCTCTTCGGAAATTAGTGGAAAATTGGCCAAAATTAAAATGTGAAGTTTTTTCGGAAAAGCCATTTCACTACTTTTTTAGTTAGATAATTTTTAAATTATAAAATTTTTAAATCGTAAAATCATGCAAAACTGATAGGAGAGTTTTCTGTTTGCAAGGAAGCACAAAATTCTTTCAAGCGAATTTGTCATTTTCAGGAATTAAATTTAAAACCTGTTCAGAATTTCTGATCTCTCCCGAATCCTAAGAGGTTTCAGAAATTCTGATCCCCCCGTCAATTACCGAACAAAAACAGCTATATACAACTTATTCTAAAAGGATTCAGAATTCAGAAATTATGATCCCCCCATCAATTAATTGAACGAAAACAACTATATACATCTTATTCTAAAAGGATTCAGAAATTCTGATCCCCCCGTCAATTAACCGAACAAAAACCGCCATGTACATTTAATTCTTATAAATTCAGAAATTCTGATCCCCCGTCAGTTAACTAAACAAAAACAGCCATATACATCTAATTTTTAAAAATTCAGAAATTCTGATCCCCCCGTCAGTTCACTGAACAAAAACAGCCATATACATCTAATTCTTAAAAGTTCAGAAATTCTGATCCCTCTGTCAGTTAACTAAACAAAAACAGCCATATACATCTAATTCTTAAACGTTCAGAAATTCTGATCCCCCCGTCAGTTCACTGAACAAAAACAGCTACCGGTATATACATCTATTTCTTAAAAATTCAGATCCCCACCATCAGTTAACCGAACAAAAACAGCTACCGGTATATACATCTATTTCTTAAAAATTCAGAAATTCTGATCCCCACCATCAGTTAACTAAACAAAAACAGCTACAGTAAACACCCGCATATAAGAACACACGATTTTGGAGGTTAGGCTGATCAGCTTCTTATTTATCGGGTGCTTAGTGAAAAATCAGCCTGAAGGTGTTCTTAAATTGTTCTTAAATTTTGTTGTTGGAATTCAGAACTGTAACAATGCAAAAAATGCTTGAGATTAAATTAGCATATTTAATGGCAAAGAAAATGTAGCACAGTACTGTATGTCTCCCTACAAGTAACTATATAATTTGAAGGGGAAAAAGCTCAAAACAAATGCAAAACAGCATCACAGCTGATGAGCTGTAGTTCTTTGGCAACAGGCCTTCTGTATGATCTGAAATTTTTTTAATGTCTTATCCATTTTATAAGAACATTTTATATTTCCAGGCTGATTTTGTTCTTATAAAAATGGTGCTTTATTTGCAAAATTTCAGCCTGATGTTCTTAATCCATGTGTTCTTATATGCGGGTGTTTACTGTACTGGTATATGCATCTATTTCTTAAAAATTCAGAAATTCTGATCCCCACCATCAGTTAACTAAACAAAAACAGCTATGTACATCTAATCCTTAAAAATTCAGAAATTCTGATCCCCCCGTCAGTTCACTGAAGAAAAACAGCTATATACATCTAATTCTTAAAAATTCAGAAATTCTGATCTCCCCCACTGTCAGTTAACCAAACAAAAACAGCTATGTACATCTATTAATATTATTCTAAAAGGATTCAGAATTTCTAATTCCCATGTCATGAGTGAGGTGCAGGATTGCAGAAAATTAATTCAGTTTTTTTAGAATGAAGCATGATACAATGGGATGTATTGTTATTCAGTGAGATAGAAATAGGACTTCCATCTCATTAAACTAGTTTTCTGCAATCCCGCACCTTCGTGCTTGTCACTTACATCATGTACATGTAACTTAAAACTGAAAGGAATCAGAATTTCTGACCTCATCACTTAACCCTTTCACTACCAGAGTCAATTATGGAGACATGTACATGTAGTGAAGTCCTAACTTTTGAGTCTGTGGAAAAAATCCTACATTGTATGTACAGCAGTACAGTGCTTTCACATGATACAGTTACCATTTGGTTTCAATATTTTACAACATGAAATTTGGGATTTTTCTTGAATTTCGATACTTGGCACTCTTGGTATTTAAAGAGTTAACTGTGACAAAAACATGAGTGAAATTTGTGGTCCTCTCAGTTTGCTATCAACTTAAGCAGTTGAAAAAACAACCTGACAAAATTCAGGCTTCTAATTAAATAAAACTAATAGAAAGATGTAGCCTGTTTCCGGATGTTTTCTTTGTATTGTGTTTTTCCTCTGATAGTCACAACGAGATGCCACTGATCATCCTTCTTTGGACATGATCAACAGAGGTGGATCAACATACTGTTATACATGTACATAAATGGATGACCTCATTTGTAGTTCTGCTAGTGATTCCATTTCCTGAAAATCAGATATGGTATTGACTTAAGTAATTACTCAAATTTAACACTTATTAATCAATTAAATTAATTCCTCGCAAAGCGAGGTTTATAAATTTGTCGGCCCTCGGGAGCTGAGCCGCGCGAATTCAAGCGAAAAATATATTTATAAGTATATATAAATATATATTTATATACTTGATGGTGTCCGGCAGTTGCCAGGAAACAAAAATCGCAACCGCTGACAATGCCGCGCTCTCATGTTAATTCATGGAGGCCGCGCTGTCGGGTTTATCCTTTACTCGTCGTCAGTGAAACACAACCAATTTCTGATGCAAATGAAAAATGAAAATGAAAAAATGAAAAATGGAGGGAAGTGCCTGAGGATATTTTGGTACCCAGTCCCATACCAGTTACAGCAACCCACAGCTCAAAAACCATTTATTTTATTTTAGGAAGACAGGGTACTTAGTACAAGTTAAATGGAAGCGACTAGGAACAACAATGTCTCAACTTTAAATTTCGGGGCCATTGCCGGCCTGCAACTCAACCTCTCCAGTCAAATCAGAAATTCCATCTCTCCCTCCCACATTGCTACACGTATTTCTAGTATTATGGTACATGTATTTCATGGCATTGAGTAACCCACCGTTCACACGAGAATCGCAAACTCATCTCCGGATAGGGGGGGGGGGGGGGGGGTGGGGGGGGGGGGGGGAGACAACTCGGGTGGGCGAGTTGTCTCGCCTCGGCAGGTAGGGTAACCCTGGCAGGTGGGACAACTTTTTCTCATATACACTTTGGCTTGCCTACACCAGACGAGACAGATCAAATTGTTCCAGGAGCCCGTGTGTTTTAGGTCGGCAGAGACCAAACATGCAAAAAAATGGCATCGCGAGAGAGATTAGTGTGCTAGAGGGGACAGCTGTTACAACTCACAACTCCATATAAATGCTCCGTAAAGTTGTCTCGGGGGGAGGGATGTCTCAGGTACCAGAGACTATATAAATAGGGCCTAAATTTCGAGTTGCATTAAGTGTACATGTACTCTTACTCGCACTGTTCTGAGCCACACTGGTCTGAGCTCATACCAGTCTCATAATCATCATCTTAGTTTTGGCTCACTGTGAAATTACTTAATTAATCTGTTTTAAAACAATATTATGTTCTTTTGGTTAAAAATACAAACTGAAAACTGCAACAAATTGTTGCATGTGAACAACTAAGTGGTAAATAAGGCTAAACTAAAGAATACCTGGCCACTTATTGTGAATAAGAATGGTTCCTTTTACATGTTTACTGTTTAGCGATATGTAAATACATGTAAGCTTACATGTAAGTTGCTGGGTATTCTGAAATCTCTCCAAGCTTTTAAATAGCAATATTGAGTGGGTCATTGGGACATTCCATTTTTTATCCGCACCCCCGTCTATGGAAGGCATGATTCAGACACCCCCTCTCTCCCCTCTACAGAAGGCATGATTCCGACATCCCCTGGTCAAATCCCATTATTTGAGAAAATTGATTTTTGTGACGTCATAGCTTAAGCACAGTCACTATACATGCATAGAGGGTTTTCACTGACGTCATCAAACTTCAGAAACAGTTTTTGATTCCAAAATGTTTATGGAATTGTAGAGAGTTGACCACTACACATCTGGGCCAAATTTTGAAGCGCAAGAGCATTTCATCTTGGTGTCCCACTTAGGGACACCAACATGGCGGCCAAAAAATTAAAGACTTTTAAGTCTTAATAACACCAAAACTCTCATCACAAAATATTATATTCACTATAAGAGGGATGAAATCGGCTAATAAGCATCTATAATTCGTTAATAACTTTCAACTAGTTCAATTTTGTTTATTTTCACGGCTTATCTGAAATAGCGTGACAAATTACGTGACACATTTACAACCTTTATAAATCGAAAACGAAACATCGTTAAAACCTGAAACTTTTTGTGAAAGATTATAACACTGGCATCCACATACCATGTTAGAAACAGCTTTGTAGGATGTATACTTTAGATTTTTTTATTTTTATGACGTCATGTGAAAACACTCTATATAATTTCCAACACCTCATGTAGACTAAAATAGTGATTCCGACACCCCCTATAGGCTCAACCTAGTGATTCAGACAGTCCCTCATAATGGACTAATTCAAGATTCCGACAGGGTCGTTTCAGACCTTACTAATTATGCCTTCCATAGGGGGTGGGGAGGGGGTGCGGATAAAAAATGAAATGTCCCATTCTTATGCAACGGTTTAATTTGAAAAATTAATAACACGTTTCCAAAAAACAAAAACAAAATATATTAACCTGGAAGAAGGGTGATCAAAAGTGGTCAACCTAACATAAGCTTTAACCATCGCATACACACCCGGCGGTACCAATCAATGAAAATCAATCATTGATTGCCAATCAATACAATCAATAATAATCAATAATAATCCATTGATTGATATTGATTGGTTCAACCAATCAATAAAAATCGATACTCACTCGCCCAGACTCCTTAATTGCTATTGATTATTATTGATTTTTATAGATAATCAATAACTGATCGTGCAATGTAAAAACCCGCGTTTCAAGGCATTTGAGATCAGATTTGCCCACTGTTACCTTGATTCCCCGGCGGCCTCAACGGAAGATGTCAAAGCAATTAGAGGTCGCAATAGCCATATTCTGTGTCGTAAAAGGATACCACCTGTGTCCTTTTCACGGGAACGAAGGAGAAATGTTTTCCGTTAGTAAGAAGAGGGGAGAATGCGGAAACGCGTTCAAAGTTCTGAATGGTCGGGGGCAGCTTGGCGACCTCTTTCTTATTTTACAGCCAAATTAGTTGTATCGCGACGCGCAAAATGCAAACATCGAAGAATTTTCTGCTTTTTCTGTTCCGTCAATCATCTCAGTGGGAGGCGGGGTTAACACAGAGCGAGTTTTTAGCGCGATGAGAGATTCCCGCAAGTTTGATTCGCAGAGTTCAATGGCGATAAATTTTATTCGAAGAGCTGACGAGAAAGAGAAAGGATGCTTAATCGAAGAAGATGGATACGGGAGAGGAATTCAGAAAGTTAATTTTGTCCGTCGATTTTTACCTTAGAAGTTGTGTCTTCGCTTGTAAATCTGATTTGCATCGGGCATATTAAATTAGTGAGCTCCGCTGGCGTTGGACGTTTTATCGGCTTCAAAAGTTTGCATCTAAAAAAATTCGACGACTAGAGATGGGGAAAACCTTCTTCAACTTCCATGGAATATTTCATTTATATGCTGACAAAATCGACTCCGCTGGCGAGCCGAGAAGTTTGAGCTTTTCCTGTTGTTTACTGTTACGGTCGACCGGTCGTGCATCAACGGTAATAATATGCAAAAAATGTAAACTGACAGTATGTATGTCGAAAACAAATGTGAAAAACGACGGAAAATAAAAGAAAATATACAAAAACAAGATGCGATGTGATTGAATATGAACTAAATATTTGAAAGAAATCATCTTGAAGATGATTTTGAAGATGAAATCACTGACAGAATTTTCGGCTATAATTTTGTCTTACGGTACACTCTTTCGACTCGGACGCAGAAATTTGATCATAATTCCGTTTTGGTCTTTTAATCACGCGCGATTACAGGTATTTTACAGTTTCCAGGTATTTCTTGCATTTAGCTCGTTTAATTTTTCATTTCAGTCTTTAATTAAAACTGCCCAAGCAAATGCATAACTCCGCCTCCCACTGAGATGATTGACGGAACAGAAAAAGCAGAAAATTCTTCGAAGTTTGCATTTTGCGCATCGCGATACAACGAATTTGGCTGTATCTTCTCTTTCAGTTGCACGGGTAAATTTTGGTCAATTTTCGCACATTCAGGTTGCATAGAACTGAATTCATTAAGTGATAAAATCAAAGCCTTTCTATGTGAAGGACTTAGCATTTTTTTCCAGATTGAAAAAGTAAATGCTTATTTTACTACTTGTTAAGTTTTAATGTTGTGCTGCCAAATGATGCATGTAAGGTATGTTTGAGAAACGTTTATCTTTAACTAGACTGCATTGACTAGTTAGAGTGCTTAAGAATTTAAATAAACTTACGACAAATATATTGTGTATAACGCAAACAGGAAATGTAAGCTTGTTGTCTGCCGTTTGCCGTCCTATAGTGTATAAAAGAAGGACTCGTCGCGTACAAATACGGCGGCTGCACGTTCGCGGGTAAAAATTACGCAATGCTTAATCTCTGTAATGAGGTAGTTATAAACCTATTAAAAACCATCGCGTGTACCGCAAATGGGAAATGTAAACTTGCCGACTCTGCCACTTGCCGTTACAAAATATGTGAAAGCAGGTCTTCTCACGTTGAAAACGGCAGCTACCTTGACCATCTCTGCCATTCTCGTGACGTTCTCGTTCTCGTTCCGTTCTTTCTCTGTCCGCCTTGCGGACACTTCGCTATGACAGACATCCTGTTATCCCGGCAAATATAACTTCACAGTGCTAAAAATGTAACTCACTCTATAATACGAACACTAAAATCGTGTCTGTCTGCGTGCCGGATCGATATACAATTAAGGTGATTCCCTGGTTTTGCACTGCGCATCCCTACTGCGCATAAACATTGCGACATCAGATTTAAAAAAAATGGCGGCTTTTGTGAGGAAAGCCGGCCTTTCCCACGATAGAAAAGGACTCTGTGAGCGCTAGCGCAAAATCGAGCACGGTGACCCCCATTTTATACTGCATAAATTCAATCAGGACAGTGTTCCCAACGCAAATTTAAAAAGTGAGCAAAAATCTATGATCAGATTTTGCACAGTTTATAGAAATCCTACGAAGAAAGCCATTTTGGGTAGAGGACCGCACACCAAGCAACCGTCTACTGTTCGAGTGTTCAGTAAATTTGAAGCTTTTTGGACACGTTTTCTATGATACAGACGATTATACATATGTATAAAGTCAACTTATACGTGAAATATCAATATGCAGTGGAAATATTGAGCATATGTGACCTCACACGGGAAAACGTACACTAACGCTTATCCGTTAAACGGCTAAAAGCGTTAGGTGTCCGTTAGATATCCGTTATAAAATTTCCTGAAAACCGTTAAACGCTTTCACCAAACCGTTAGGCGTTAGTATTTAACCGTTAGCACGAATAGCATATCCGTTAGGCGTTAGTATTCAACCGTTAGAACAGATTTCGCATCCGTTAGGCGTTAGTTTCTAACCGTTAGAGCGGATAGCGTGTCCGTTAGGCGTTAGTATTGAACCGTTAGAACGAATACTGTGACCGTTAGCAAAGAATTAACATCCGTTAGCTAAAGTTTGGCATCCGTTAGGACTAGCCTGAACGTTAGAATTATCCCAGCACCCGTTCAAGAGGTGCTGGAAATGACTGTTCTAGAGTTGACAGTGCCGAGTTTTCGTTTGCTTTTTAATTACCTTCACTTACTATTTCCATGGTATAAATCTAACATCCCAGCAATACTTGTTGAAAACGGAGCGACGTTTCGTCCAATAATCCATAATTATAAACAGTCTACGAAGAGTCGCTTTCACTGATACGTTCATTATCGAACGGCAAAATAATTCTTTCCAACGGCGTTAATGTCGAGCGGCTGAACGACAGACAGGCTGGCGGTAATTCGTAGACTTCGCCAGCAGTCCGCGAAAAGACAAAGTAATAGTACTAGTCACGCTCGTTTTACCAATTATTTGAATCAAGCAAGGTTTTGACTTCAAGGCCAGGGAATGATAAACGTGATTTCTTTTATGAGACTGCAAAACATTAATTCTTTTTTCGCTGCTCGCTCGCGGAATGTAAACAACAAGCGGCCCGGAGTCCCAAGTGCAGTAGTCACGCAAAATTCATGTGTAAAATTCTTTCTGCACTTCATGTTTACTTATTGTTAAAATAAGTCTTGAATGTAACTAAAAATTATAATCGAAATTAAAGAAGTTTGGTAGCAGAAAAAAAAAATAAACCCTTTAAAGTTTGTTGTAGTTGTCGGTAAAAATAAGTGCTTGTTGGTCCCTTGGGAAAAGGAGTAAAAGCGCACTAAATTTGCATATGTCAAAACGGTAATTTGAAACCTTAAAACACGCTGGCACAAACAGACTATGCGCTTCTAAATTCTCTGTTTTCTTTGTGGTTTCGCTCGCCAAATTAAGATTAAGCTTTTCCAAACTCTCAGCCTTCATTTCCAAGTATTCCACCGCGCTAAAACATCACAGGAAGTTTGGAGTGTCTTCGGGCCGGGAATAAACATAAGCCGCGTTTGATTTCGCAAGGGTTCCATCGATCTCCATCTAAGTGAGAAAAACATTCGTCGCTTGATTCTTGCTCGTTTTAAGAGCGGGATTGTTGTCTGGCTTGAATCTCGCTTGTGTCTGGCCAAACAGATAATTGATAACATTTCTGGGAGATAAAAACTAGCTGTTTTATTATGGAAGATTATCCAGCGCAATTATTTCCTGAGTCGGCAGAATGTTTCCAAAGCTATAGCGCTCTGAATATTTACTGTCGGTACAGTCTGATAAATAATTATTCTCGGAAGCCGTTCCTTTTCGAAACAGATTTTTACTATCAAGCTATCCGTTAGACAAATTTGCCGAAGCGTTGTTAAACGCTTCAAGCTATCCGTTAGACGAATTTGCCGTACCGTTAAATGCTTCAAGCTATCCGTTAGATGAATTTGTCATACCGTTAAACGCTTTAAGCTATCCGTTAGACGAATCAACAGAAGCGTTTAACGGTTCAAGCTATCCGTTAGATGAATTTGCCATACCGTTAAATGCTTCAAGCTATCCGTTAGACGAATCAACAGAAGCGTTTAACGCTTCAAGCTATCCGTTAGATTGCTTTCGTCGACCGTTAGAACGCTTTGAAGGCCGTTAGCTACCCGTGCGTTAGCCGTTAGTTTTTATCCGTTTAACGGATAAGCGTTAGTGTACGTTTTCCCGTGTGAGGTCACATATTAGCTTCACGCGGTTATTGCCTGAAAATGCCTTTAAACACTGTATTCGTCAGCAGTATACCACTAAAACGAGCACGGTGACCCCATTTTTGTTGCAATTTTGGAACCTTCATGACTTGTTCAATATTTGTGCCAAGTTTCATTACAAATCTATGACAGATTCTTTTTCCAGGGAATTACCTTAAATAGGTAATAAAATGTTGTTCAGTTAATTTTGTTGTTGTATGAAAAATTTATTTATTCTTTTTACAAAAGCGAACTTTTGTCACAAATCAGAACAATTACGCTTTATTAGGGCGTTTATTGGAATCGAAAACGGAGATTTTAGTTTTCAATGAAAATCAATATTAATCAATAGAAATCAATGATAATCAATGAAAATCGATACTCACTCAACTCCAAGGCATTGATTTTTATTGATTTCCAATACCAATCAATTAATTGGTATTGATTATTATTGATTGTTATTGATTATATTGATTATTGCTTTTCATTGATTGGTACCGCCGGGATACACACTGTAACTTACATCCATGGATGTTATCGTGTTTCTTGACTGATGGCCTGCCAGAATCCCATGGAATGGCACGCAACTTCTAATTTCAGATATTAAACTTTTAAGCTCTATGTCTGCAAATAGACAAAACTACATTACGAAAATGAAAATATACAAACAAAGAAACCTCATGGCTGTGCTTCGTGTCAAAACTGCTGTAAACCCAACTTCGTAAGAGGTTGCTCCACGTATAAACGCCTACAATTCAAAGCTCATGAAACGAACCAAACAATCGGTCTTAGCTTCCATATAAATGCTTACCTTTTCCTCATACAACGTCCTTGAACTTGACTGGAAAAGAACTTCAATCAGATGGAAAAAGGTAGCCACAAGAAAATTCATCTTCGCCCGCGTGAAAGTCAAAACTGAACTTCTCACACTTTCCCATTGGCTCAAAAGCCCCACGTGACGTTAGAACTCACAATACGCATGTGCCAAACTCACGGCTTCCCTGGAAACTACCTTGCTCAACAACCACCATGGCCGGCTGTTGAAAGCTGCGTGGTATCTGAAGGGGGGAGTACCGCATGACGCCGAATTTTTAAGTGAAATCACGCATCACGGAGAAAATTTTTAAGCAATCACGCGTCACGTAAATAAGGAGTAATCCGGCATTAAAATGGTAACAAAACAACGTAGAGTCAGCGTAGGCCTACCTATTGAATGCATTGATATTGTATTCAATTTGTTTTTGGAAGGATTCACTGGCATGTTAATTCATGAATCTTAACCCTATTCGGCCTGGGCTTTTTTTTGAGTTCCTGAGCCTGGGGGGGGGGGGGGCACATTGTGCCCCCCCTTCGTAACTTCAAGAACATTAAGGCTACGACAATGAAACCTAGAGGGTACGTAGTACGTCCAAAACTGTCTCCTTTGCGGTCCGCACAATGGAATGATGACGTCATATGACGTAGTTATTAGGTAATTAGTTATAGGGCCGCCATCTTGGATCCGCCATCTTGGATTTCTGAATTTTTTTAAAACCTCTTAAAAACCGCCCAAATTGACTCAAAATTAATCAAAACCAATAAATAAACGCTAAATGACGTAAAAATATAAAATTTATACCAATAAATATTGTTTTTCTTCATTCAAAGGTACAAATATGCAAATTTCAAAAAACATGGCTGTCAAAATCTTGTTGCCATGGAAACATCAAGTCACGTGATCAAAAAATTGTCATACAAAATTGTTGCCAGATAAATTTTAGGAAAAGTCACACAGTTTGATGGCGTTTGAATACATATTAAAGAAGTCATGAACGTTCAAAGTTAGCACGGGCACTTTGTGCCCCCCCCCCCCCCCAGGCCGAATAGGGTTAAAATGAAATAAAGGGTATTGACGGTCAATGTGTTTCTTATTCAGGTGTTTTCGTGTATCTGAGACCTTCCGTTTATCAAGACTCAGGGAGCACACGAGGATGAGATTCAACATATTTATTATTGGCATTCTCAAGTTCTGACATGTTTTTCACCACTGAGAGCGAATTGTTTCTGTATGAGCTGGACTCTCTCTTGTACATTTACGAGTGGCTTAGTGCCTTGTTCTTAGGCTGATTGACGTATTAGCTTCGTTTGGCTTAGTAGCCTACTCGCTCTTCTTCTTTCATGTTCTTTGATTTGAACAAGAGATTATAATTGGACAATTATTTTCTCTTGATTTGAATCAATGTTACGATAGTGGAATTTGATTAGCGCTCCTCGTAATTTCTGTTTTGCTTGGCATGTTGCCTGCTTTCTTTAACATGGTTCCGATTTCCTTCTTGAATTCTTCATCGGGTCTGATAAGTGCGCTTTGGCGTTGTAGCATAACGTCTTTGGACAAGTCTCTTCTACCCTGTCAGCTTCGAGTTTTCTGATTGCGTTTTCTGATTTCTTGATTCTGTCCTTGTCGTGCCAGGAACGGATTCTCTGGACCCACCACGAAGATCAAAGGTCAAGAAAAGACAGGATAGACCTTCAATTAGACAATTTAAGTTGAGTCCTTTGAATGTAAGTTTTCTTTCGCAATGGTAGAG
>JAJGOT010000189.1:0-15000 GCA_022457155.1 Cladopsammia gracilis
TTGTCAACACTTCATGTGGAAAGAACAATGCGTTAAAAAATAGTCTATTTTACCAAACAGCACTTTGCACATGCAATTATTGATGCAGAAACATCACAGAGCCGGTTCGTGAATATTTCGCACATTTTCGGTATCAGCCGTCGCACTTCGTGCATACTCTTTTCAAAAATGCATACTGATGAGCGCAACTGTCCCCCGCGACCTTAAAAGGACAATTTCACAGTGATTTCACTTTCTTTTTTATAAAACTATTAAATATTCAACTAAATACCTTTGCTAATACACAAAATTATCTGGAATACCAGGAGGAAAATAACAAGTGATTCACCCCGAAGGATGAGCAAACCACAATCAACTTTTAAAATTAATTTTCAGACACAATGGAAGAACTTCAAAAATCTGGCCAATTTTCTCAATCCACAGTCAAAGAAATTTCTTTATAGTTTCAGTGTAATGCAGAAATAGTATAGTGATTGGTAACAAACCTGGACCATTATGATTAGGTGTCTGTTGATACCCCAAAATAATGGACCAGTTTTGTTTAAAATTATTCTACTAGTGCTCATAGGCTCTTGGGCTGCAGATGACCAGGATGGAAATGGATCAAAACTTTTAAAAAATGGGCTAATTGTTTCAAGTATACAGCCTTGTGTCTTGAAAAACTTGCTAAAGCTCTGATTGTGGTTTATTTCTCTTCAAACATTTGCTTGACATCTTCTTCTTAGTGTTCCATAAGCATTTCGTGTATGACTTATTTATTTATTTACTACATTTGTGTATGACAACGATACTTAGTATTAATTTAGGGTCGTTTTGACCCCAGCTTATCTAAAATCCCCATGACATAGCTCCTATAACCACTGGATGAACATATCCACTTGTTAATTAACCGAAAAATGATACTAAAGTAACACCCGGGGAAGCAATGAAGGCCCTGATTTTTACTTCCCAAGAAAATCATGGAGTATGGTACCTGGAAGAGAGCCTTTCCTTTGCCAGGGTGCTTCTCGCTCACATCTTCCTTCCACTTCAAAAATGCTTCTTCTTCGAACACTTCAGTGTTGTACAACAACAAAAACATACGCAGCAGCATACCTACAAACACACATGAATGTAAGCCAAAACTTCTATCAGCAAAACATTAGCTTGGTTTTTCATCAATATGACAGGTCATTTACATTGGTTAAAAAAAAATTTCACCACTAACCCAATGTGTTTTCCCGCACATGGCGTACATGGCGCACATGGCGCCTGAGCACTAATTATTTAATTGCCATTAAATTGTAATTAAGCACTAAATTCAATGGGCTCTAAAATCACTGTGTCGAGGTGATTTGAATCAAAACTCCATGGATAGTTATATGCCGCCTGTAAGAGGCGAAATTCATCATCAAACTTAAGGACCGATGCCCATTGGTACTGGTTTGAAAGTTCCATCACCTTAATAGTATATGCTAAGTAGTTCTGGACATCAGCTTGAGTGTTTAGTTTCCTACTTGCTAGCAAATTATAAAAAATTCTGGTATTGCTAACCACCCACTGGGACATAGTGATTTGTTCTAAACGAGGCTTTTTAGGCCCATAAGATACAACTAATTTGGTGTTTCCACCATCCGCTATTGTTCGTTCCTCGTCTTTGGGGACAATATTGTCAACAAAGTCTACAATTCTGAGTGCTTTCTCACCGGTTTGAAGTTGCGCTGGCCTCAGAAACATCTCGGAAGCTTGTGATTCAAGCCAGGCGTTTGAATGGATTGGTGGCGGCTGAGAGCTTGCTGGAACTGTACCGAAGTTGGAGTAAAGCTGGCCTTGCATGGGACTGTTCCATAATGGCTGGGCTTGATCCGTGGCACTGCTAGAACTGGGATTTGCGTTGAGGATCCCATCCAATGGTGTGGGTATGTCGTCCGTCGGAAGGAGTGTGCGCAGCTCTTTAACATTCGACGGGCCGTTAGGCAACTCAAGATCTGCCCCATCGCTGGCAGCCAACTTCGCCCGTTTTTCTGCAACCTGTTTCTAGAGAAGTGTTATTCAGTTTTGCTTGGCTCTCCTTTCCTCCTCGAGGTTTAACTCTGCTAACTCCCGTTCCAGATCCGTGATCTGTTGGTCGTCGTCTGCACTAGCGATTGCGTCAGATTTCTTGTTTTTCGGAGAACTGATTTCCTCGCCTTCACAGTATTTGCTTGGAATTCCCCATGCATGATCAGCAAGAGGAGTTCCACATCCTGGACATTTGGCGACTCTCCTTTCCGAAAGCGATTCTTGTGACATCTGATGATAGCAAAATAGAAAACTTATAACTGCTAAATTGCTGCTTGCTACATGTAGATAAGCGTAAGGATTAAGTGAACACGAACTCCTATGTCACGATCTTCTATAAATAATTCTAAGTTATCAATACCTAAAAATACTAGCGTGGGCTATTTTAATTGGTTCTCTTACAGTCTTGTGATATGATGCAATCAAAGTTGCTCAATCTGAAATAAGGACTTTGAACCCTGCCTGTTTCCAACCAGGCCCTCTCTGTTGCTGATGTCTAGATTCATATTAATGAGATTAGTATTCACATTAAATTGTAATTAAGCACTAAATTTGCTTGAATTGTGATTGGTTCATTGGGATTCTCTGCATCTGTTTGGATTAATTACATGTAGAGTGATAACTCAACTGAAAACACAATATCAACTAGATCGCTTGCCCTCGGTTTCTACATATTGTGTCAGTTTCGGCTCTGGGCATCGTCCCTTGCCAGTGGATAGAAACCTTGACATTGCAGTGGATTTCGAAAGCTGCTACATTTTGTATTTTAGACATATGCAAACATGGATCATGCCTAAGCAAAGATAGTGTGTCCAAAGCTGTTACATACCTTTAGGAAAGTTATGACTATGACAAAACACTTGAAGTGCATAGAGCACACTGACCTGGAGAAAGAAGTAAAAGGGATTAATGATAATAATGGTCCAATAAAACAGAGGAGCAGACGAGTGAGCTCACCAGTACACCATCCTGGGTTTGATTTTCATAGTCAACACCATAATATGTAGGCCAAGTTTGTTCTTGGTTACTACGGTTTCCTTCCTCCACAAAACCGTACACTGCCATTCTGTGAATACCCACTGAAATTGCCATTTATTTATTTATTTATTTATTTATCTTATTTTCCGGGTAAAAATGTCTTTCTTGGTTATAGGAAATAACATTTAATATTTAAGACAAAACAAGAAACAAGCAACTTCAAGAACAACATGTCCAAGCATAAAGAGAAGGGACATTTTGGAAATGGATAGGTTATTGTTGAAGAGAGGGGAGGGTGTGGGACAAAAGAGCCAGTGGTAGGGGACAAAAGGGAAGTCTTTTGGGCAGGTGTAAAGACAAGGGAGTAAAGATGGAGTGTAGATGAGTGGAGTGTCGAAGAGTGTAAAAGAGAGGAGAGGAGATAGTGAAAGGTGGGTGGATAGAGCAGTTATGAGGGGATAAAGTTTGGATACAGAGAGATGATGAGAAAGGAGTGGAAGTGAAGAGGAGTAAATGAGAAAACAGGAGTGGTTGGAAGGAAAGACGAGGATAGCACGAGTGATGAGAGAGAGAAGCAGACAAGAGTTGTATAGGTTGGAGGAAACAGAAAAGAAGAGAACAAAGAGCAGGCTTTACAACTCACTTGCAAGTCAACTTTCTAATGAACAAACTTTTCCACCAATGGCAGCAGCTTCTTCAGAGCTGCCTTCTCTTTCTCTATAAGGTCTTTCTCTGGAGCCTGTGAGAAGTCCATACCATCAGCTAGAGTACTGTCTTTGGTGGAAAACTTCAGCAAGCTGTCATTCAAGAAAACATATTTGGCATCAATTGATTGACGATGTGGCAAATTTGTCATGACCAAGGTCCACTACAAAGATGAAACTCTTTATCACTAACTGGAGTGGATCACACGAATTTCTACACACTTGTGGGTTTCTTTAGGAACTGATATACAGGAAGTCTCATGTGATGCTACCAGTGGTGGATCCAGGGGAGGGGCCTCGGGGGACTTCCTTCCCTCCCCCCTGCCCTATACCCAGTCTCTAACATTTTCACTCCATCATTAAATTTTTTGTCCCTGAAAAGTTAAACTTACCAACCATTTACTAATAACACAACTAAGCTAAACATTTGCCATCTTTCTTTTAATAATAACTTTAAACCATTTCCCACAGGAAAAATACACCTACAACTGATTTAGTTCAGATGTTTACAATCTACTTTATTTATCTCCTTTTTATTTTTGTCCCTGAAAAAGTAAACTTACCTAATGGTAAGCACATTGATAAACTCGGGGTTTGTGTGCCAGAAGGATTCTACATTATCCTACAAAAAAAACCATAATATATTATATATATATATATATATATATATATATATATGTATAATTCAGGGATCGACTTGCGACCTGTGGGGTTGCCAATGCGACTGGATTTTATCCACTGGCGACTTACTTTTCACTCTTGGTCGCCAGTTTGGCCACTAAGATATTTTCATTTAGAATTTGTTTTACTTTATTAGTCTAACAGAAGAATATACATTGTACTTTTTCACTTTCACATATGAAACGATCAAAAGTATTTTTCTGATTGTAAGTTGAAACCCGATCGACACAGACTCTTTTGGGCTCGTCACGCAATCTTTCCTAAAGCGACATTTGTTGCTAAGATTAGATTTTTGCAAAAAAAAAAAACAAAAAACGCACACACATTTTACTGTCTGAAAGTGTATATAATAGATTTTTGGATTCAAGAATAATCGCATATTATAATTTATTAAATTTGTAGCTTTCCAAAAGATGAACAAGATTGGAAATTAGATTCAATTTTATATAGTGAAGCGATACTCCGATAATGACTGTGTGTGCTGTGTTTTCTCGACAGTAAAATCGCAGCTTTGTAATTTTTGCAGTCTTAATTTTCATTTTAGCAACTGTAGTTCCTAAAAATATGTGAAACAAATAAAATAGTTGTCGCTAATGCTATTCATAAACTGAAAACAACCATTACCGTAAAACAAATTATTGTCGATATCGGATTTCGCCTAGCCTGTGAGCGTGACTGGCCCATTACCCTAGGACCGGACTCGATCAAGTAAATTCATCTTATTAGTGTTACGATATCAGCAATTTATAGAGTAGGACATATAGATTGATATAAAGTTAACTCTTTCGTTCAAATTCATTAAATGTATCATGAATGAAAATAGCCCCAGTGCTTTTAAACATTTGCAAGTTTGTTTACAACTTCGCATCGCTGGCTGTCAAGTGTCAGTATAAAAAAGCGTGAAGGTCGATTTTAATAAACATTGATTTTTTGACCCAGCCCAATCTGACTTATCAAAATGTGTTGGACTACAGCAGATTTATAAAAAGGGTCTTTATAAAGAAACTACTCGAAACTACATGTACTGTTGATAAAACAATTTTGTAACGTCTTACCAGTGATTGAACAAATCGGATGGCGTATTGTACACGTTCATACATATAGCTTTCATTCGCTGCGACCAGTGAAAAATATTTCGCATCAAAAGTTTGTAGGAAAATTACAAAGAAGAGCGGTTTTGCAAAACATCGGTTGACATTTCATTTAAAATTTATCCAAGGGCCAGATATAAAAAATTCCCATAGCATGCATCTTGTACGTGATGTGCATCACTGAACATGAAAAGCCTATCTATATATATATATATATATATATATATATATATATATATATATATATATATATATATATATATATATTATATATCAGCCTAGTGCTTCCAGCCAAAAAAAGCAGTAGTGTAATACAAAGCAAACAGTGGCATTTACCAGACTAGAAATAACTTTTCTTACTTCATATTGATGGAACAAAAAAAAATTAATTATGAATTTGCCATATGAGTTGGACATCTTGGCATCTTGAACTTTTAGTTCAAGATTTCATCCACAGACTCAAGATTAATAGCAACTTGAGGAACATGATCAACAATACAACAGTACAGGAAAGCACAATAGCGTGCAATTGAATGATCACACTTGAAGATTTCATTTACAAATATGTGTATACAGTAATGTTAGAGTCAACTTGGACAACATAACAGAAATTAATCAACAAAAAGGTGAAAAAAAAAACGAGTCAATTTTGTGTCGACTCTAGGAACTGGGTAGACACAAAGCCATAACCTGGTTCCACTATAATTATACTTCATATAAGATGAGTTTTGAGGTTGCTCAGAAGGTTTCTCTGAAAGGTTTACACTTACACATCATAGTACATGAAATACATAAAGCGTGAACTGTCAAATTAATGATGCAAGGGCTAGGTCACAAATGTCAACTATAAATCAAGTAAGTAGGTGTATGGAAGGTCGTGAACTTGAATCCCATCTGGAACTCAGAAATTTTTTTTAGCTCTTTTCTCTCCACACATGTCATGCTATTTTCATCACTTAATCTGAGTGTTTATTCTACATGACTGTGTGATGCAGTTAATTGAGTGTGTTCATTGACATAATGTGACTTGCGAGATGCAGTCATTGTCACATAACCCACAATCGACCATTGCTAATCTCTGGAGTTCCCAGTGGCTCAGTGGCTAGAGCATCCGACTAGTGTACAGAAAGGTCATGGGTTCGAATCCCATCTGTAACTTAGAGTTTTTTTCAGAGCTCCCTTCTCTCCACACATATCATGCTATTTTCAAGTTTGAACATGCCTTGTTAAATTTAGCAATAATTAACAAAGTATGCTTAACGTCATAAATGAATGTTATTAATACTAGAAGTTTCAATGTGAAGGCGAGGCCTGGCGAGGGGAAAGCTGTTTCTTTGATAGAATAAAAGTTCGTGGAAGTACGTAGAGAATTAAGTTAGTTGAATAACATTGTGAGCAATTTGAAGGGTGTGAAAGAATTGTGAACAGTGTGAAGCAGTGTGAAGGGTGTGAAAGATTAATTTGGAGATATGTCATAATTAGAAACTCCATAATATTCATCGTTTTCTCTCAAAACAACAATTTTATTCGCCATGTGATTGTGACGTTTAATAATTCGCTATTTTAGCGTGCGCTAATACAGTTGTTTTTCTCTATATAGCACGGCATCCCTAAAAGTAACCAAAGCCGCATGCAATGACCAATGCGAACGCGAACTTGTCAATAATGATTGTGACGTCACATAAAAGCCAGTGCGCATGTCTTGAAAGAAAGCGACTTTCATATATAAATCTCCTGCCTTCCTCGCTGGAATAGCTCGCTGGAAATCAACTCGAACTCCGGAAAATTACTCTCACTCTGATCTGATATATCTTTTCATGTGCAATCATCGCAAGCGTGGATACCCCGGATAATTAAAAAACTAATCGCTAACGCTCAAGATCGAACTACTATTCATTGATGATGTCAAGCATACATCATTAAATAATTGTTCCTGAATTTCGCAAGGCGTCTACTTATCTGATTGATAATTGACATTTGTGACGTAGCCCTCGCGTCACAAATTCCGACATCCAAAAAAGCAAGAATTTTCACCCCTTTCTCTCAAATAGCGTGCTGTCTCGCCAAGGCTTGCCAGCAATTATTTGTCACACTATTCTCTTAGTTAAAAGCTGTAAAAAAAGGTCCAAAGAATGTGTCACGCTTGAGAATTACCTAGAATAAACCAAAAAAATAAACATGCTTTGAACAGTACACATGAAGGAGCTATTTTCCAAATAAATTTTCCTTGTGATTGGGTATACATTTAGGAGCTATTTACCTTGACCCACTTGTAGATGGCTGTTACACTTGGATCTTCTTCAATCTTGGAATAAAGGACAGCTTGGATATGCAGTAGGGGAAACAGGAACACCAGGCTCTGAGGAGGAAATCATAGCTTGGTTAGCCTGTTTTACCTTTACAAGTTAGGTACATGTAGTGTTTTTTATTATTATTATTTTTTTTATTTTGACACCATGTGACCTACACATACATTTTCCAGTATTATACAAAACAATAGTATAACAGTTAAACTAAGGCAATTAAGTACTATACTTACCTTTACAAAAGAGCTTAATTACACACTAAAAAGGCTTATTGATATAATAAACTAGCTCAAGGGTCAAATTATGGAGTCTAAATAATGATTAAATAAGTTTTCTAATTATGCCTAAGCCTAGCTTTTTTACTCTGAACGTGGTGTAAAAGCTAACGCATTGCTTATGCAGAGAGTGGTCCACTTCGCTTCATACTTTTTGTTGTTTGAGTTTTTAATAGCAATTTGTCTTTCGCATTTGATTTTACTTTCCAATAAGGCAAGAAAGACCTTCATGCTAGGGGTCTCCGATTGGTTTCTTGCGAGATATAGATGATATTTAGCTATAAGAAGATAGTGATTAAATGCGTGAAACTTGGTATTTTCAGGTTTGTATCCATAAAGGATTTCGCAAGAGTTAGGCTTTAAGTTGTCCGAGCGCCTTATATTCCACCATTTTATAACGTCTTCCCAAAAAGACTTAACTTTGGGGCACTCACAAAACCTATGAAGGAGTGTTTCGTTTTGGCCATGGCAGTGGTCGCAAAATGGTGACTCTTTTATTTTCATTCTATGGAGTGATAGATTGGTAGGTATGATGTTGTGTATGAGTTTGTATTGGAAGCTCCTCATTTTACTTTCAATGGTGACTTTAAATGGAAGTTCATAGACATCTTTTACGTTTGACACTAGATTACTTAGAGTGATTTCGACTGTTGGCGGAGAAAAGGACTTTTCCACTAGCATCAGGTGGGCTTGTTTCGCGGTGATGGTGTCATGGTCAGCGTTGGAGGGTTCACTAACATCCCTGGCAATACTGCTTGTGATTTCGTTTTTCCACGCTTTAGGGATTGCTGCTATGACGCCACCATAATCGAGGAAGGTGCATCGAACGTTGAATTTGCGTTTAAAATTTTCAAAAGAAAGGAATTGGTCGTGATTGTCCAAGAGATCACTTATTTTTAAAACGCCTTTATCGACCCACGCTTTGTTGTACATCGTTTTACCGTTTGTCTTTATAAACCGGTTGTTCCATATAATTTCTTGTTTAAATTTGTTTACATTGAGCGGCTTTTTGCGATTCAGTTCTTGCCACGTCTCGAGGATATTTTTATAGAAAGAAGGAAGATTATTTAGGTTCAGCATTTTCAGGTCGTAGTTACATTGGACTAGAAAAGCTCCTCCGACTTTAGCTAACAAGGAATCGAGACGAGCGCACCAATGACTGCCGGTGGATTCGCAGTAGCTTTTTACCCAGGTGATCTTAAGCGATTTTGCAACATCCACAAAGTTTACCATGTTTAGGCCGCCTTTGCAGGCTGGGCCAATCAATGTCTTTCTTTTTATTTTATCAGGCTTAAAGTTCCAGACAAAAGAGAATATGTTGCTGTTGACCTCTTTTACAAAATCGGCAGGAATGTTTAAGACCGGGGAGCAAAAAACGAGTTTGAAAATTGCCAAATTCTTGACAATTGCTATTCTGCCTAAGATGGTTAGATGTCTCATACGCCAGATGTTTAGAACTTTTATAAGTTTAGCGAGCTTCTCATCAAAGTTCAATTTGATTCCTACATTAGCAGTGTATGGAAAGGCAATTCCAAAAGGCTCATCTTTTCCTAATCTTTTTTTCCAACGACCTAGCCATAGACCCTCAGTTTTTGTTTATTAATTTTGAGACCTGAGCAAGTACTAAATTGATCAAGGAGCGCGAATAGAGACGCTGCTGAAGAGTGGTCGCGGACAAAAGCAGTGGTGTCGTCTGCATACAAACTAAGTTTAGTGATCTTATTCCCGTTTTCGAGGCCTTTAATGGCATTCGTAGTTCTAATCTGGTGTGCAAGTGGTTCGACCGCGAGAACAAAGAGCAAACCTGAGAGAGGGCACCCTTGTCTGACTCCTCTTTGTAAAGAAAAAAACTCGGACGAGTGTCCATTATTGATGACGCAACTAGAAATATTGCTGTAAAATGTTCGAATCCAGTTGAGGAAGCTTGGGCCAAAGTTCATAATATTGAGCACCTTAAAAAGGTAGTCCCACTCTAAGGAGTCGAACGCCTTTTCAAAATCTAGGAAAAGTATCATACCTTCTTTATTTTCGTGTTGTTCAATTATGTCTGTAAGTAGACGGATGTTTTCACCGATAAATCTGCCTTTAATGTAACCCGTTTGGTCCCTTTCTATTAGCAGAGGGAGTACCTTCTCTAATCGCCTTGCAATACATTTGGTAGCTATTTTATAGTCAGTGTTTAAAAGAGAGACTGGGCGCCAGTTTTTGAGCAATAAATATCTTTGTTCTTTTTCGGAATTAAAGAAATGATTCCTTGTCTCTGAGAAATAGAAAGCTCCCCTAATAAGGCACCATGGTTGAGACACTCAATCAAAGGGTTAGATAGCTCATTCCAGAAACGTAGGTAGAATTCAGCAGATAAACCGTCCGTTCCCGGAGATTTATTATGTTGAAAAGTTTTTAGAGCGGCAAGGCATTCTTCTGCGGTTATTAAACCTTCGCAAATGTTTTGTTTTTCATCATCCTGTCTAGGTAGAGATTCACAATCGCAGAAGGATAGTGGGTCAGTAGCATCTTGCTGTTTTTGAGAGGTGTAAAGCTCATTGTAAAAGCTTTTCATAGCATTTAAAATGGGTGTTGGGTCTTTAACGGTAATACCCTCAGGCGTCTTCAGTTCTTTAATATGTCGTTTTTCATAACTTCTTTTTTCTAGGCTATAGAAATATCTGTTGCATTTCTCACCCATTTCATACCATCTCACTCTGCTCCTAATTATGGAGCCTTTGGTTTTCTGCACAGCAATTTCATCTAATTCTATTTTGAGCTTCTTGGCCTCCTCTACAAGGGAGCTATCTTCCGGAAACGCGTCAATACGTGAGTTTATTTCCTCTAATTTTTGAGAAAGATTTTGTTCGGTATTTCTTTCTTCGTTAGCTTTCCTTTTAGCGACCCAGATAGTGAAAATCCACATTTCCATTTTTAACATTTCCCAGTAAAGCCTTTTGTCCGTAATGCCTTTATGTTTCTCGACGGCATGCCTGATCATGAAGCTCATTTTCGTGACAAATTCCTCGTTTTCCAAAAGAGAATTGTTAAACTTCCAGTAGCCTGGACCTCTTTTTTCCTGTGATCCATCAGGTTTAATTGAGATACTAACAGGAGAGTGATCTGAGTCATAGTACGCATCAATGTCGGTTTTTGAAACCCTGCCTAATAACTGTTTCGAGATGAGCCAAAAGTCTAGTCTACATTTTATCTTTCCCAAGCAGTTTTTCCAGGTTTATCGCCTGTCATACGGATGTTGCTTTCTCCAAGAATCGACAAGGTCATAGTTATTACAAAGTTCTTCAACAGAGTTGATAACATTTTTTTTTTGCCTGAACGTCTTTACCTCCGAATTTATCTAATGCGGACATCGGGCAATTGAAGTCTCCGCCAATCAAAATTTTGTCGGTTTGGCATTCACTGATGGAAACGGTCATCTTTTTAAAGAAAGCAATTTGCTGGGTTTGATCATTTGGGGCGTAAATATTAACAAAGCAAAATTCGTCGTCGCCAATGGTGGTATTTACAATCAGAAATCTGCCGTTTTTATCCCTCGTGACATTTGTCACCTCTTTACATAAGGAGGGTTTGAACAGGATCATAACCCCTCTGCTATGTTTGGACCCGTGCGCGAAGAAAATTTCACCACCCCATTCCGTTCGCCAGAATGCTTCCAGACTGGCGTCGCTGTATGTCTCTTGTAGGAAAACTATGTCAAATTTGTTAAGATGGAGCCACCGAAATGGCTTTCTTCTTTTGATCGCTTTGTTAAGGCCTCTTGCGTTAAAGGAAACTGCATTTAAATCCATGTGTACTTTAGACTTAAGAATTCTTTTCCAGTTAAATGTTTGTGTACCGCACTCTGCAAACATTCGATAGCGTTTAACTTTGCTGTTAGAGCCTTTATAATAATGGTGTACTCATTGCAATTCATCTGGGAAAAAGTTAGACGAAAATGGATTATGAAAGATAAAGAAAATATACAAAAACTAACACATAACGTAATAGTAACACTAATTAAGCTGCGAAGCAGCTTATTGTATAGAAGAGAAAAGCTAACACTTTTGAATAACATCGATTGTTACGTCGGGATACAAAAACACCCTCCCACATACTCTCCGCTGAATTTAGCTAATTTGTAAAGCAAGAGACAATCAAAAGATAGGTGAGGCGCTAAAAAAAGGAATGCTTATATATTTACATACTTGAACAGGGGAGAAAGAAAAAAAAATTCATAACGGTGTTATAGTGTTATAGCATGAAAATGAAGTAAATAAAGAATGACAAATGCTTGGCGAAAAGAAATAAACTCTTCAAAATCGACAATGTTTTATATGTGTTTGGTATTGACAGATGCAGTCTCCTTATTAGAGCTAAATAATCAGCACCTTATGCTTCCACACAATTCTTCTAAAAAGACAGTTACCTGTTGCTCCAGGATAGACATGAACTTTTTGCTTGTTGTCTTCCTCTGAAACAAACACAACAAATTAAACAAGTCAGCAGAAAAGTTTGATTTCAAGATCAAAGAAAAAAAACAGAACCCATTCAAGTGCAACAGTTACTGTCATACTACAGCACGCTGTCCAATTACTTATTAAGCACGACATGTACACTGTCTTATACATGTAAGTGCTCAACTCAGGGCTGTTAATAGCCAATCAAATTTGAAAATTTTGTTTTTGTTATGGCCAGGCAGTATTAGTCTCCAACGCAGACATCCTTAGGGTTCGTCATGCCCTTCCTCCCCACAAACGTCTGCTTTTAAAATAGAGCCACCATAAGCAATCTGGCATGATGTGCTGTGAAGCCAAAGAGCCAACCATCTCTGTCTTGTAATTTAAACCAACTCCCGCCAAGAGCATAGGTCATGAACAATTTTATGTACAGGTCTGAAAAATTTAACAACACTTTGTTCTTGACTTGAGATAGGTATGGGAAGCCCTCCCCTCCCACTTACTAAGGTTTTTGGCCAATCAGTATATAAAAACTACTTTGTAATTTTATACAAACCTGGTAAAGTTGACAGTAGATCCAGTTTACTGTCTGTAAATTCTTTAACCAGCCACTCCTGCGAACGAAACAGAAAAATATCACAGGTTTATTAAAATCCACTTTACTATTAGGCACAATTTTCTAGTATGTACTGATGGGTGCGTGTGCACAGAAATACTAGTACTGTACATACACCAACAGCACGATGGCTTAAGCCTAGTTTTCATACATCAGGAAAATCCCAGACAAAAGGGGATTGGGTTGTTTGCTAGCTACCACATACATAAAAAAAGTATGTTCCCAATATTCCAACTCACAATTGGCCTGCTTTCCAGTAAAGCTTGTTTAGCTTAAATGTATAGTGTTGCATGTAGTTATTGTTAAGATCATGGGTTTTGACTAGTTGATTATATCATGTTTTATCTGCAGCTTAAATCACGGCATCTGATAGGCTGCGGAAAAAAATTAAAAAATATGCGGAAATTTGCGGGCATTTTTCAGCTTAATACGCGGGAAAATGCGTCGACTATGTGGAAAACACGCTCGATTATGCCAAAATTTAAAGTGATAATTGGGCCTTTCCAATGTATTTACATCGAACGCGTAATGCACGAACGTCAAAATACCTGTATTAAAACAGTGCTCGCTATCTTTGTCAGACATTTTGAAGCTTTTACCAATGAAGGAACACCGAAGACGAACGAGCGGCCATCTTGGTTAACCTTAGTAACCAGGCTAACCACAAAACTAGTATCCAGGCTCATCACCAACAGACGCGTGGAACGCCTGGAGGTTAAAAATCGTTCGTGAAAAAAGCGGCGTGTTTTCGTCGATGTTTCACAGGAAAAAATACCAGGTTCCCATTTTTGGATATTTTAGGGTATTTAAAAAATACCCATATAAATCCCAAATTTGGAAGAGTGAGACAAGCCCCAACCAGGGAATGTGGTTGGGAATTCCCAGGTTGGGACTTGTCTCACTTTGCCAAATAGTGTTCTGTAAATACCCTAAAAAATCCCAAAATGGGAATCAGGTATTTTTTCCTGTGTTTAGGAGAAAAACTGTTTCAGAATCATTAATCTCTTCAGCTTTTATGTTTATGAGGAAGGTTCGCAGCTGCTTTATTGCTAATATTGGGCAATTCTTTTAGTCTTATGCGGAAAATGCTCCGAAAGATGCGGATGATGCGGAAATTAGATGTTTAAGAGACTGTTCGTTATTTATGCCTAAGGGGGGGGGGCCGGTGTTTAGAGTGGGGGGGGGGGTAAAATTTTCAAAATCAATGAAAAAGGGAGGCGGTGTTTTTTAAAATACAGTTGAAATAAGGGGGGGGGGGGGGGGGGTAAGCTTTTAGAAACTGTTGTTTCAACACTTGTGTAGCCGTTTTGCAGACATATTTAAAAAGTTGAACTCTGTATCGAGAATTCTATTTTTAATACAAAGCGCCTGGTCTTTATAGTTTGAAAAGCCAAGAAAATGTGACGTGGAGTAGCGTTATTTAAGGTTCCAATATATATTAACTTATTAAATCCCTTTGCATGCAATCTGATGTTTAATAATAGCAAAACCCACACACGTGTCATTTGCCGGGGCCAGTTGTAGTTGTAATACAGTATTGTCAGTGCGTATATAGAAATCCTCAAACAGCAAAACTAGAGATTGGTCCAGCTTGCCAACGCCATATAGGAGTCATTTTTGCGGATATGGAGATAGACTACGACAAACTTGCAGCCGCAATTTTCCGGCAGCAGCAACAACAACAGCTCTCTGTTGTTCCTGATGCTGCTATATCAAATCCTTCAGAACAGGAGAGAGGCGCATCATCATCGAACACAGGTAATTTTTAACAAAGCACAGAGCACAGAGCACACAACGCAATTTGGACTCGTCACGCAATCAAGGAGTGCGTGACGAGTCCAAACAAAGGCATCATTGAAGGCTGCTG
>JAJGOT010000189.1:20000-297500 GCA_022457155.1 Cladopsammia gracilis
CGCTTCTAGCTCTCGTAGCTCTAATTTCCTTTCCAGCCAGAGCTTGCCATTCATCGGCAGTTGAAAATGAGTTAAATTTTGCATAAAACCTTCTCCTCTACGTTTTGCTCTTCGAGCCGCCATGTTGGATAAACACGCCAAGACCGTGAGTAGTTTGTAAAGAGTCTGGGCGGGAGAATGAAATAAGCCAATCGCGTTTAGAGAAAAACAATGCTATTGTTTTGGGCCATGACGTGCTAGAGCCCAGACTCCTTTTTTTGGATGTCACAAAAGAATCGAGGATTCTGTGCGCGATGTGCAAGGAGGCTGAACCCAGTGGTCTAGTGGTAAGAGAGAGATGTTAGCATGCAGAGGTTCCGGGTTCGATTTCAGGTAATTATATTCCATTTTTCTTTTTCTGATAGAAAAAATAATTCTAAAATTGGTGAAAATTTTTTTAAGTGTCGCTAAAATGGCAATGACCGTTTACGAAAGGGAAATGCGGCGAGGGATCTAAATGTAAAAAAAATCTGATTTGAATGGAACGCAGATTAAAATCACTATTTTACTATCTAATAGCATATCTGATAGATAAGTCTGACTCTGGAAGGGAAAAGAATTAGTGAGTTGAAGAAAGAATTTATAGTTTGTTACTTTCAACGGCAACAACGGGGAACTCGATCAAGGTGCGTTGCGAACTGCATAACCAGATGCCCATGTGAGAGAGGTGTCCATCTGATAAAGACTACTCCAACTTAATTCCCCGTTTTGGGAAGGTGTCCGCCTTAGAGGGTGTCCACGATTGATTACGGGTGAACGAAACAGTCCATACATTCTGTAAGTCTTTTCTGTTTGTCCGGTCCATTCCTTTCCAAATATGGTGTTGTCCGAAGCAGACTGAGTTCTAGTAGTTTGTTGTCGCGTCCTGTCGCATCAACGAAGAGTGTTGGTTTTTTATTCAGAAAAGCGCCAAGATTTCTTCTCCTGAAGGTAAGATTATCTATTCAGTGTCTTTTTAGGTAAACTAGCATTCTTTAGGGGCTAGGATTAATCATCATTACTTTCTGTAAAATCTGTGATAATTAATAAACAGTTAATCAGAGGCAAAAGGAGACCGAGTTTTAAGCAACAAATCTTTCCCGATTGCTAATCACTCGATCATCCAAAATTCGCACATTTTTGTGCAAAATGTTGTCCTGAATTTTGCAATTTATTTCCCTGAAGAACACGAGGATCCGTGCGAAACAAAAAGTGATATTTGGGAGTGGAAATGCCACCAATAAGTTCGTTCTTTAAAGGGATGGTTTCACGGTTCGGCGCATGTGCACAGATTAAAATGCTTTATTCGCTTTCTTACCATTTTTATCGGTTAAAAAAACCACTCACATTTACTTCAATAATCACACACTATAAACAGTCCAAACAAAGCGAAGGATGACCAAAATTTACAGAAAATTTCAACGAATAACACCGACAAAGTCAACACTGAATAATAACTTTGACCTGAAGGATTTATTCCATGCCCTGGTGGCTTTCATGGTGCACATGGGTGTGCATAGTCACCCATTCAATCAGCTGACTGACCTTGACATTTTCATGGGCAAATTTCCCACTAGAGTTATCTACTAGCTTCCGATTGGTCTAAACAATGAAATTAAATGGGTTACATCATACATGTAGCTTGCACATGTGCCGAACTGTGAAACCCTCCCTTTATGCACCTATCGGTGTCAAGCCCGGTGGGGGGGGAGGGGGGTTGTTCGAGCATATGCGGGGCATTTGAACTGTCGTTCTATCTCCACACTCGGGAATTTGACTGAGAGTCAGGGCCCCAGGGTGGGGATGTCTGATTTTTTTCTGAGGAAGACTGAAACCGGAAAATTGGCTGAAAATAGCCTAAAACATTTCTTGAAATCTTGGTAATCAATAGTAATACAAGATTTAATTAAAATTTTAAGCAAATATTTCAGTATTGTGCGGATTTTTAGGAATTGTGCAGGTTTCACTGAATTGTGCAGTCCCGCACCCACGCACCCTGTCAGAATCCTTGTATCTACCTTGAAATAATAAAATTTATCCCGTTTCAAGTCAGTGATCACGGTGGCCGAATGGTGTAGAGCCCCAGGTTCGAATCTCGCTCGTGTCGTTCTTCTTTTTTTTTTTTCTGTTTTTTCCCTTTCCGCTTTGGACTGAACATTATAAAAGTAATGTACTGTATTTTTCTTTTTGTGTTAGTCAAAAATCCTTATGTTTAATTTTAAAAAAAATATTGAACCATGTCAGTGTGAAAACATAAACTTACCACAATATTGCGTTATGCGTTAGCATTTCTTATTCACGGGTTGGCTCTTAGGAGCCTTTGATTGGAAAAAAGAATGGCTACTAACTTTTTGGACTTGGTGACCACTTTGGAATATTTAGGAGCCAAATGTCTCCTTGAGAAAAAAGTTAATTTCATGCACTGTAGAGATGGAAGCAATTGAAGGTTACTTTAAAAGTGGATTCTCTTACTGCATTATTTTAGACTTTCTTGACAAGTACCATAACATGCCAATATTGAGATGTAAAACGACTGATTCCAATAATGATTTTTAAGATTACTTTAACCATGTCTTGACGCTTCTTAAAGGCGAACCTGCAGTATAAACGGGCAAAGCCCCATGCCGAATCTAATGCAAATGAGCAAGAACAATAGATTTTGCTGATGTGCATGAGTTGGACAGTCCAGCCGCCTTTTAAACTCATCACTAATAGATTAGCTTGGGAACTGGTGCCTTAAAGGTTAGCGGGGGGCCAAAGCAAGGTGCGGAAATGGAGGTATCCATGGCAACCCTGGAGGCAGGAACCACCCAAAGCAGCAGCTGTTAACCGGGCACTATCTCACTGAAATAAATTCAGTGGAAACAACTTACCTGAGGGGATACTTACCTAGTTACCATCAGACAAGGGAGGGAGGAGAGGGAGCAAGAATCCACCAAGATTTACTAGCAAGAGCTGTGCTATGTGCTATGATCCGCAATGATCCGCAATTAAACTGCACACGTAACTTGACAAGCAACAAAAGCCCTGCAAGTCCCTGTGGGCCGCCCCGCAGGTCAAGTACTACGGAGAAGACCGCTGGCCACATTAGTTAGAGTTATATTTCGGGTTTGGCTTTATGTGATTAAGCCCAACTACTGGAAGGAAGCTTTGAATCTATTTTCCTACTTAATAGGAGTTGCCTTTTAATAAATATTACTTTTGCTTCTGCAATGAATGGAAAACTAAAGACATGGAAATCTGGACTTCATTTTCCTTTTTAACCCGTGCATATACGCACATGCATAATGAACGACTTATCGGTAACGGCGACAGATATGCAAATGAGTCACTCACTCGCTCACTCCTTCCATCAGCTGTAAACTTAGTGACGTAATGCTTTGTTACGAATGCGTTTTGTAACAAGAACAGCGTGAATCCAGCGATAACAATAACTAAATTGGTGTAAACGAATATAAACAACAATAAGCTTAAAGATGTTTCGCATTTGGAGTCTTTAATACAACGTTAAAATCGATCTAAAAGGTAATTTTCAACTGAGACACACGTTTTGATGGTTATCTACCTTCAAGTAATGAAATTTATCCTATTTCAACTCAGTGGTCACGGTGGTCGAGTGGTTGGTTTAAAGCGCGGATTTACAGCCGAAAGGCCCAGGTTCGAATCTCGCTCGGGCCATTCTTTTTTTTTTTCCTTCTTTGGACTGAACATTATGAAAGTGATGTACTGTTTTTTTATTTTTTGCGTTTGTCAAAAATCCTTAAGTTTAATTTAAAAAAATATATTGAACCGTGACAGAGTGAAAACATAAGCTTACCCCAATATTGAGTTACGCTAGCATTTCAAATTCACGGGTTGGCTCTAAGGAGCCTTTGATTATCTCTGCCCGTAGGTACATGTAAATAGTAGTAGTTAATAAAAAGCTGTGGGTATGAAGCCCAAAAAGTTCTTTGTTATATGACTTTTTAGCGCTTTTTCCCTGGACTGTGAACTAAATTAATTTATTTTGAAATGTGTTTTGCAACTGACCAATAGGAACCCTTCTGTTGAAGTATTCAGCTATAGTGTGTGGACATAAAACAAACGATTGTGCACAGTTGAGGTTGTGGTACTTTCAACAAAAATTGCAGAAAATTATGAGGTTACATAAGCAGTTCCTCGTTTAATTATAGCCATAAATCTCAAGGGAATTCTTACAATGTACATATTTTGGTAGCTACCATGCAATTGGCAACAGTCCTAATAAAAAAACTAGAAAGACAACATGACAATTTTAATTATAACAATTATTGTTACAGTGTATGCAGATCTTCCAAAATCTGTGGTTACAACAATTATTTGTTATTCATATTTGGACTAAGAAATGAACTGATCCTAAGCAGCGAATAATTCCTACTTAATCGGCTGCTACCTACTGATCTTGCAACTCTTTCAAAGTGAGCCAAAGAAACTGCATTGTTCTGCCAAGAGCTAGCAAACAAACGATGGCATAACTAAATGAAGGGCCGGGGGCATAACCAGCCTATGTTGCTTTTCGAGCGTTTTCATTTTTTTCCTCACCCAGATTTGCCATAATTTTTTTGCCTAATCTGTTCCAAGGAATTTTTTAAAATAATTTTACACTTTCCTCTTAAAGTGCCAAAAGTTTTCACGTTAAAAAAATGGGGGTCACCGGGTTATTTTTTAGTTAGAAGCCCCAAAAGCTAAATTGTAGGTCTGAATGATTTCCACCTTTCATTACCATAGTAACCATCAATGATGGAATAACTGTCACTTTTGGTAAACAACTAAATGTCCATTCTAATTTCACCATAATTTAATTATGACCTTGGCCTGATGTTTTGTTATAATTTTTCAAAGTTTATACAGTCAAAAAGCCGAAAACTGTTACAAGCTACCTTAAATACAGGCATTTTGGAAAATCGGTGATAGAATTTAGAATAAATTTACAATATCAACAAGATTGATCAAATAATTAACAGCCAGCCATAGCGTGACATAAATACGAGATGGGTGGAATTTGAGCATGACTCCATGATATAATGCCTAAGAATTATTTACTCAGCAGTTCTTTGACTTGACGGGACACGTTTTGTTCAACGATTTATTCCTATTTAAACTCAACCGTTTGACAACTAATTTCGAACGAACGAACGTGAAAGGTCAATGTTTTGCTCCTTAGCCTGGGAAGGGCTCAACCGAAAATAGCTCTTATTTCTACAGAATCTTGACAAATTCGGCCTCAAGTCACATGCTGTGTACAAAAACAACGTTCACCTCAATGGGAGAAATATGTGTGTCATGCGCATGCGTAAGAAACATTGTCATATATTTTATGTACCATAACAAAAGCAGCAATTTTTCTTAAGCAACAAGACCATAAGAACCCACAGTTTCCCAAGAATTATCCCTTGCACATAATACACATCTGTGTACAACATGTTTCTATTTTCAATTGCTTTTATAAAGAAAGCTACCACAACAAAACCAGCGATTCGTCGGTGCCTTAAAAAAGGTGACTTGAAGGTAAAGATAAGTGTAGTATGGGTTGGGGTTGGCGGCATTAAGGCGTAACCGTGTGTCGCTGCCGTGACGTCGTTTTGATGACATCACTGATTACACCATTTCTGAAAACAGGAAAAGAGTAAACTAAGTATGGTGTTGGCCGAGGGAAAAGCAATTCCTGGGGCAGGTTACCCAACCAAAAAGAGAGGGTATTTTAAGAACAGTATCCAATTAACAATGAAGAGCTCATTTACAGTGTATTTTCATGAAACAGAGAATTGGAGATTAGGAATCTGCCACCTCTGGCCCTGCACCTGAGGCATTTGACCTGCAATAGTCTCTGCATAGTGGGGAATTTGACCAGTGCTGGTTTTATTGAGACATTTTCTATTTTGGCTCAGTGGCATCAGTAAAATCCACATTAACTGCTATCACTAAAGCAGCCCAAATAAAAAAATAAGTCAAAATAAACAGTAAAATCAGAACAGACACATGTGATGTTAAGAAAAAAGTCTGTACTTTGTAATTTGTGACAGTTGAAGGCTCTATATTCAGTCATAATCAAATCACCAAACAACACTGCACCCGCTAATTAAGGCTATGCACTATATTATGCAATGCAAAAGCTACATTTCATGAAGCTGAGAAATGAAAATATTTTATGAGTGTTGATAGGAGTCATGCAGGCTTGCCATCTTATTTTAAAAACTCAAAGGGTTTCAGTTTCTCTGTTCAGTTACATCATGAGCTATAGGAAAAGTGCATTTCAATTAAATAAAGTTTTATTTATCTCAAAAAACTTTCATTGCTCACATGTGTTTTCTGGTGGTTTCTCTCTTTATATTTTGTGGACAAAGCTTTTAAAACAGTGCATTTGATTCAGAAATAGTGCCATCATTACTCATGGGCGAAGCGGCAAGAAAGGTTTCGGCTCCGTTTTTCTTGTTTTTTTTTTATTTTTTGAGTCACGATTTTGCATGCAAATTTATGCACGCATATTTTAACTTTACACTTCCGGTTTAGTGACTTCCGGGTACTCTCACTTCCGGCAAAACAGCGTCACTGAAGTGTCATGACAGCGTCTCCTACATCCCTACTTGCATTACTATTGTTCACGTCAGGTATATATAAGACGTAGACGAATCACTGGCTTCATTGTGGTACAGTCTTCATTTACCAAACAATCAATAGTAAACAACTTGGTTTGCAGGAACGATGACTGAATGAAAGGAGTAACTCTTCTCCATGTCGGACATCTTCTTATCTTGTTTAAAATATATCATAAAACTTTCTTTTTTTTTTTAACTTTTTTTCATAAAACTTTCTTACGCATGCGCATGAGTATAGGCTGCTGGGAGCCTCTTGTTTGTAAAGTCTTGGTAACCAAATAAGTTTTTCGGATCTGAGGTGCAAGCGCTAAGCGCTCAGTGTTAACTCATTAAAACCACTGGGTGGGAAACTCAGGGCCTCTTCATATGAAATTGAAATCTTTTTCATGTGAACACATAAGAGAGGGTCCTTAGATTTGCCTTTTTTTGGACTGGGAAAATGGGATTGAGGTCACTGGGACTGGGAATCCTAAACACAACATTGGGAATGGAAACACGTCTATACATTACACAGCATACAGTTGAACTTCCTCTTGGTCCTGAGGGTGTCTGCTTACGGGAGGTTGAAAAAACATAGTGCACTTGAGGGCATATAATTCACCAGTACATGATAGTCTTTTGAGGCTTTTTAAGACCACTTGTAGTTGTATTATCCATCTCATGGTCGTTGGATGTTGCTTTTTGTATCACATAAATTTAACACTAATTAAAAAAAACTACGGTTCAAGATTAGTCTAAGATTGAAAGACTTCAGCTAAATAAATGTACATATCTGTAAACATCTCGCATTGCAGTCACAAGAAGTTTTGTAAGCCATTTAAAAACAGTGAAATACTCAATCCCCCATGTTTTGGAGGTGAACAGAATAGAAGAGGTACAGATTTCATGTACATTGCATGTAGTTATTTTCTAAAATGCAAAGTGTCCTTACATGTAGGTGCATTATTACAGTAAAGCGGATAAACAGAGCAGCAGGTTGAAATTGCCTTGCAAGTTTAAATTTCAAGAAGATACAATCATTTACGTGTGACTGCAAAAAAGGAAAACTTTGACGTACTGTGATGAAAAAAAAAGCTAATTGTAATTGAAATAAGTAGTAACTTACATGTAGTTGTACTGTTCAGACTTTCACTTAGCTTTTGTTTATGTTATGTACAACTAAAACCATTAAAACCAAACCTATTTTGTTAGAAATTTTCTTTATATTGTTTCCTGTCCGCTTACGGGAGGTTAAAAATGTAGTGTTGGAGATTCTATAAAGCAGTCGGTAAGCAAAACATTCGGTGCCAGTACTAGGGTCTTTTTCGAGTCGTTCCATTTTTTATTTCGCTTCTGAAATGAAGTTTTGCTATTGCTTTTCTTCATCTCCTCCAATATTTTTTTGACAAGGTTCATGTATAACCTGTAGTAAAACAGACTTTTCCATCCTATTGCAGTATTTTTATGTTATTATTTAATTTTAGTTTCTGTAACTGCACTGCTTAGTGCAAAATTAGCTTTGATAGATTCAAGGACTTTTTTCTTTATCTTTTGTCGCAGACAAATGTTTTTAAAGTTCTGTCTGCTTTTTGCTCTGTGTGTGGGATAAATCTATTTGAAAATTAACATGTTTCTGTTTGTAGAAAGGATTGTTTAAATCTACCTTTTCAACAGGCTTTTCGTGGTAATTGTAACCATTGAGAACCATTTTGTAGGTAAAATAAGTTGATTTACTGATAAATAAAAAATGTTTAAACACCGCCTCCTGGTTAGCTCAGTTAGTTGGGCGCCAGTCTGCAGAGCGGGAGGTCGCGGGTTCAAATCCCGGCCGGACCACTAACCAGGGTCTTTAAATAACTGGTAAGATCATACCGTCTGTGCTCAAACACCTTGTCTTAGTTCAGATGATTGCGTCATTGGGCGGTGACGTTAAGCCATTGGCCTTGCTGGCCAATCCTGAATTGTTTTGTCGATGTACTAGGGACTAGTAAGTTAATCAGATTAAAAAATATGGTTGAACATCCAGTCAAAGACGCCTAAGTTTACCATTAGTGGGCATTTCTCCTAAGCAGACACTGAGTTGTGATCCCAGTCACACACAAACTGTACATTTTAAAAAGTGGCAATTCACATTTTAGAGCTCATCTCAAATCAAACGATTCTTATCAAACTGAATGTTCATTTGGGCAAGTAAAGTTATAAGAAACAGGAAAACTTCTATTTATAGCATTTGTATCCCAGGTTATTGAGGATAAAATGGATCAAATGCAAATTGGTCATCTAGGGTACTCGGTTACCTTAAGAAAACTTTCTTTAGCAGCTGGGATGTAACATGTTAACATAACTGAGCCGGCAGCCCATAATTAATGTCTTATTTTTTATTACCTTTCAGCAAAAAGAAAAGTTATAAAAAAAGACAAATCACGCCACAATTCCAGAATCATTGATGCATAAAAAAGGCACCACAAAAGGTTATCGATGCACACAGTGTGACAAGCCTTTTAACAGATCAGGAGACCTAAAGAGACATGAAAGGGTCCACACTGGGGTAAGGCCATATGAATGTAAACAGTGTGGCAAGTGTTTTAGCATAGCATCAAACCTAAGGGCACATGAAAGGGTCCACACTGGTGAAAAGCCATATGAATGTAAACATTGTGGCAAGTGTTTTAGCATAGCAAAAAAACCTAAGGGCACATGAGCGACTCCACACTGGGGAAAAGCCTTACGAATGTAAACAGTGTGGCAAGTGTTTTAACCAAACAGGAAATCTAAGAATACATGAAAGGGTCCACACTGGTGAAAAGCCTTATGAATGTAAACGGTGTGGCAAGTGTTTTAGCGTAGCAGAAAGCCTAAGGACACATGAGCGACTCCACACTGGGGAAAAGCCTTACGAATGTAAACAGTGTGGCAAGTGTTTTAACCAAGCAGGAAATCTGAGGAATCATATAAGAGTCCACACTGGGGAAAAGCCTTATAAATGTAAACAGTGTGGCAAGTGTTTCATTTTAGCAGAAAGCCTTAGGGTACACGAGCGACTCCACACTGGGGAAAAGCCTTATGAATGTACACAGTGTGGCAAGTGTTTTAACCAAGCAGGAAATCTAAGAACACATGAAAGAGTGCACACTTGCGAAAAGCCGTATGAATGTAAAAAGTGTGGGAAGTGTTTTAGCCTAGCAGGAAACCTAAGGGCACATGGAAGAGTCCACACTGGGGAAAAGCCTTATGAATGTAAACAGTGTGGCAAGTGTTTCAGCATGGCATCAAACCTAAGAACACATAAAAGAGTCCACACTGGTAAAAAGCCTTATGAATGTAAACAGTGTGGAAAGTTTTTTAGCCAAGCAGGAGATCTAAGGAGGCATAGAAGAGTCCACACTGGTGAAAAGCCTTATGAATGTAACCAGTGTGGCAAGTGTTTTGGCGAAGCAAGAGACCTCAGGAGACATGGAATAGTCCACACTGGGGAAAAACCTTATGAATGTCAACAGTGTGGAAAGTGTTTCAGCCGAGCAGCAGACCTAAAAGTACATGAAAGAGTCCACACTCGTGAAAAGCCTTATGAATGTAAACAGTGTGGCAAGTGTTTTAGCGTAGCAGGAAGCCTAAGGGCCCACGAAAGATTTCACACTGGGGAAAAGCCTTATGAATGTAAACAGTGTGGGAAACGTTTCAACCAAGCAGGATATCTAAGGCGTCATGAAAACAAACATTTACACACAAAGGAAAGTCCGTCTAATAAATTCAGAGGTACACGTAGAAGAGCAGGAAATAAAAAAGGTTGTGATAAGTCCACTCGGTATAAAAGGACTGATTTTCCATCTCAGTCAAGTGTAAATAAGAAAAGCTGCTGCAGCAGAGCATTAGCTCACACGGGTACTAGTAGCAATGATTGCATTTCAACACCAACAGCCACACTGCAAGACAGTCATTCATTCATTATTGAGAAACATAGCTGTTGGATTTGTCAAGAGGAGATTAGTAGTGAGGCGCTACTTCTTGAACATTATGACAATCATATGAGATATGTATCTGAAGACACTTCTTAATACCTAATCTTTACTTAGTAAACGTTTTTGTTGTTTCAAGGTTAATTGGTATGGTTAATTGGAAAAACAAACAAAAACTACAGGGAAAAAGAAATCCTCACTGTGATTATTGTCTATATTCTACCACGCAAGTGTTGCATTTGATCACAGCAGATAAACAGTAATATAAACACTATGCCGATTAAATGACAACATTCATCAGTATTTTTTAATTATCCTTACATCTCGTTTTGCTGGGTTCATGCCTTTCATAAGCTGCTGTTACACGTAACAATTTTTCGTGCAACTTGTCTCGCAAAAAGAAAGTTGCTGCAATTGCACGTGTGACATCCCTTCATGCATCTATTTTTTTAAATTTGCAAGAAAAATTGAATCGTTATCTACTTTCTGGAACAAATTTCTTCAAGATGCACGACAAAAATTCGTCTAACATGGCTCTTGCAACTTGTTTCGCCGCACTTTTTACGCAATTTTTTTTGCAAGACAAGTTGCATGACAATTGTAACGTGTAACATTGTACTTGCAACCTGCAACAATTCTTTTGCAAGACAAGTTGCAGGAAGAATTGTAACGTGTAACAGCAGCTTCAGGTTGCGTTATTTTCAAAACAGTACTAAAACAATAATTAATGGACCAGCAAACTTCCTTACTTATGCTTATTGTGCTACCGTGTAGCACTTTTATTTTGCGGGGTTTAATTTTTGCGGATGGTACTTGATCCGCAAAACTAAGTTCCAGCAAAATTAAAAACCGCAAAAATTTACTCCTGTTAATATAATCAAAAACGGCTTTTAATCCACTTGTGTTACTATATATCATACACTGGGGTGAAAAAGAACGTTTATTTTGATATTTACATTGAGAAAAAGCATTCGGAGCTTGCTACAAACAAAACGAAACGATAAAAGGCTAAGTCAATACTTTTCCAGTCTCTGAGGCACAAGAAACGAACTCAAAGCAGTCAAAAGGTCACGTTAAACTTGCTCGAATGGGTCATCCGAAGGGACACCATTTTCAAAGACCTCTAGGATGCACATTTTTTTCCACCCGTTCTCGATGATTGTGGGGTTTTTCTGCACGTACTGATAAAAATCGACCAGCCAGTGCGAGGTATGCTCACGCATAACCGGAATGCCCATGTCAACTGCAATGTCACTTATGTTTTGCCCAACCACAGAGGGGAGTCTGTATAGGCCTGTCACGAACCTTTTAACCGCTGAGAAGTATACCGTCGGTACAGACTGTTGTTTTACCTAAAAAGTAATAAAAGTTGAAAATATTACATTTCCTTCCTTCTTGATGGCTCGCTGCTTGAAAAGGAAACCACAAAAATTAGTTCCCAGTGGATATTTCAGTTAATTCGAGCCGCAAAAATTTGTTCCCGCAAACCTCAAAAAATCGCCAATCCGCAAAATAAAAGTCCCGCAAAAATATCATGCTACACGGTAGTTAGTTGTGCACAGGGAGCCTCAACGGACTACGTTTATTTTACTGTATTTTACTTTATTTTCACTCGACAAATTATGGCCTAATATGACCTCCGTGAAAACCCTCTAGGGCAACACTACTTTACCTATTTAGGAGGAGGGAGTCTTGCATTAGAAAGATCTCTCTGCTTTTTTTAGAGTAGAACCCTTTCTAACGTAGGACCTCCCTGTTAATTTTTCGGTCACTTTGTCACTTTCTAATAGCTTAAAATAAGACAAAAACAATTGGAAAGTGACGAGGAGTAATTGTTTTGGATTTCAAATTATTATTGATAAGGTTTAATTAACAGTGTTTTTTGGCATTAATACCGTGATAATTTGTTGGCCCTACGGTGGTCGTATTAATCAATAATGCACTTCTGCTGCGATGGTGTATATTCACTGCTGTCATTGGAGAGAAAAAAGCGATAATGATTATAGACGCGGTAATTTGTTATTTGTTTACCTGCGATATTGACTCTGTAAAACCTACTATAGACAGTTGACTTAGCGCTTACAAGTTCGATTGACAATATTCGGGAATAAGAATAAACAGAATAGTCACTAAGAATTGTTTGTTTAGGCACACTTGCAGTATAAATAAGGCAAAACACGCTTATAGTACGGTACGGCAATAGGATAACTAAGAATAAACAAAATAGTCACTAAGAATTGTTTGTTTAGACACACTTGCAGTATAAATCAGGCAAAACACGCTTATAGTACGGTACGGCAATAGGATAACTAAGACTCTAAGAATTGTTTGTTTAGACACACTTGCAGTATAAATCTGGCAAAACATGCTTATAGTACGGTACGGCAATAGGATAACTAAGAATAAACTGAATAGTCTCTAAGAGTTGTTTGTTTAGACACACTTGCAGTATATATCTGGAAAAACACGCTTATAGTACGGTACGGCAATAGGATAACTAAGAATAAACAAAATAGTCACTAAGAATTGTTTGTTTAGATACACTTGCAGTTTTAATCTGGAAAAACATTCTTATTGTACGTTACGGCAATAGGCATCCTCGGAGACCCAGGGGCAGTTAGTCGGGGACGAAGTAAAAACTCGGCAAAAATCAGCGCGACGAAAGTTTTCAAGAGCGAGCGAACGAGCCCCTGGGTTTCTACACTTACAGTTCCACGACCATTTGAAATCCCCGTCTCCGATTGGGCAGAAAATTCTGGCATTGTATTTTTCTACCCAATCAGCGAGCTGCATCTTTCGCGCCATTGTCGTGCCTTTTCACAAGATGATTGTTTTTCCTTGATCGCCATTGTTTTGCTCGTTCAACTGAGGCGGCTCGCTTGGAAAGTTTCTAAAAAAAAATTATGGCCTCAAAGCCGAGAATAATCGCGAGATTCAGCGTGGCCGCATCGAAATCAAACACTCACTGTCATATTCGAATGTATTGTATCCTTTCAACTCGGTAAGTTGTTTTTTTTTTTGGTAGACTCGAGAAACAGTCTGCATTTCGTGGTAAATCACACGCCGAAGATACACTAAAAGTTTTCGAAATCTACTCCATGCAGAGTTCTATGAAACCTGAAATATGAATGAATTACTGATCATAAGCCGGAATTCTATACGCCAAAGACTACGATAGTATCCGCAGCCCTTTGAAACCCACGCCATAAAAAGATACACACGAATTGGACACTGGCGCTCGAAATCATTAAAATTGTTTGGTTGACCAAAAACAAAATTCCCCTGTTTTATTAACCCCACCCTTCAGGTTAATTGTACGTGATTCCACTTGAGTGAATGGGCCTCTCTTGGTGTTAACAAGGCATTTAGTTGGGCATGGAGGCGTATTTCAGCAAGGGCATACTTTGTCTTCCCGCATACCTTAAACAGCAACATTAGAAATTTCCAAATTTACTCTGTCTTTCTACCATCCCCTTCTTTGACAGAATCTTGAAAATCTCTGAAGAGGAGTCCACTTTTAAGGTTGTTGTGGGAGGAGTTGGGAGTTGTCATGGGAGTTGAATATGCCAGCCTCATCTATGGGGTTAGGTGGCCTTTTATCTGGACTGTTGTCTTGGATTCTCACTCCATTGACATTAAGTTCATGGTTGTTACAATATGATTAACCTGAAGGGTGGGGTTGGCAGAAATGTAGCCATTGACCAAGTGATGGAACATAACATTAGGGAAACCAAAGACCTGATGTATGCACATGGACCAAACTTAACTTTCAATTCTGCCCAAGTATTCAGCAGGGCATCCAATCCAATTAAAGACATTGGAAACAATTTTGACAGCGAAAACAAACTTTGAATGCATTCAACAAATCACAAGAGAAGGGATGATGACATTTATGTGGGTGTGAACACCAGCTTAAAGGAAGTTGATGCTTTGCAGGAAATTCCTGGCAGGACACACCATGGAATTGGAACTCGTCTCAAGCCTTGAGTTTAAGGACCTCCGGCTATGGTTCGACAAGCATAAGGGACCGTTCATTATTTATGGGATGTGTGTGTGTGGGGGGGGGGGGGGGGGGGGGGGGGGCGGGCGGGCGGGGATGGGTGAGAAGAAGACCTAGAAAAATATAGAATATATAAAAATCATGAAATGTCTTATGTAAAATAAAATCCCGACCACTTACCAACAGTGTATTTTTTTTCCGATGTCATGCGGTGAAGGTTTTCGGATTTAAAAGATCCATTTGCCCTACTGCTAATAAAATTCATGGTTTTCGCACGGCATGAAAGCAAATAACAAATATTCCGTTATAGAAGTTAAGATTATTGTGCAGTTTGTACACGCGCGTTAAACCCGGAAAACGTCAAGAGAATTAGAATTCTCAGATCGATGTTTAATCCACAGGTTATCATTTTAAGCGACAGCTACTGTACATTACGAAGTTATTCTTCGTCTGTATTTGGCGACTGCTCAAATTAGGTATGGTTTTGGCTTTTTAAGTAATTTTTTTAAAAGAAATATTGCATCAGTGGCGTATACATGTGATTTTTAATGAAATGTTTTTTTACAAAATTAGTCTCTGTTGCTGGAACTGGTAACCTTACGGTATAGATTTTGTATGATCAGCAACGTTACCTTGTGTTAATAAAATACCTCTTCCTTGTGTTAATAAATTACATCTTTTGCCCTTGTTCTCCCACTTTAGTAAATTAGGTGGCGCCACTATCGATAATGTAGCACTACAAACATTTAGATAGTGCTATTGAAAAAGCACATGTTTCTCTTTGCAAACAAGTTTTAGGTGTAAACAAACAATGCCCAAACGTAGCCTGTAGAAATGAACTTGGTCGATTACCACTAAAAGAACTTATTGATTTAAATGTTTTAAAATTTTGGATTCACTTAGAAAATCAACCAGAAGATAGTATTGCCTGACAATATTTCACAATATCAAAAGAACTTGCCATCAAAAATCAGGTCTGTCTTGCGCAAAAAGTAAACAAGCTATGTGAAACGTACAATTTAAATACAGCAAATTTAACCAAAAATGACCCTTCTGCATTCCTTTCTCAAATACGTCCATCTTTAAGCAAGAAAATTTCCGAACATCAATTAAATTTGATTAAATGTAACAAAAAGCTTAAGTTTTACTCGCAATTCAGAACAGATTGCCACAAAGCTGATTTCTTGAAGACAATCAATAATCCCATCCATAAAAAGACCTTGAATAAATTCCGACTTGGAAATCACCAATTATTGATCGAGACTGGCAGACATACAATTCCTAAAACGCCAGAAAATCTCAGAATTTGTCCTTTCTGTCAATTAAATGAAGTTGAACATGAATTACACTTTATACTTTCTTGTCCACTTTACAATAATCTACGTTCCAAGTTTTTTGACGATATAAAGAAGAGATATCCCAATTTTAATAACTTAGATAATAATTCAAAAATCATATTTCTCTTTAATAATGTTGACCCTTTTATATGCCGACTTACGGCTGCTTATGTTCATTTATGTATGGAATTAAGAAAATCTTTTGTAATTTGATGTAATACATACACACATTTATTTATTTCTCTTTTTATTTCTATTGTAATTTTATTAGGTAATACCATGTATTTATATGGGAATACTGAAATAAATTGTTGTTGTTGTTGTTGATTGGTCCCCCGAGCAGTCCGAACACATTACTGGGGTTGTCATTGTCGAAATTTCTTTTATTTTTATTTTTAATTCTAATTTAGAGTTTAGATTCCATACTCGGTATTGTTTTGCTAAGATATCAGCTGTGAGATATTACACTAGGGATGAGCCGACAATTTCAGCGATTTCATGGCGACCACAAACTGGGTCTTAGTTTTATAGGTCTTAGTTTTCTAGGTTTCCGAAAACCATGAATTTTATTAGCAGTAGGGCAAATGGATCTTTTAAATCCCAAAACCATCACCGCACGACCGGTAAAAAAAATACACTGTTTTATATTATACAAGACATTTCATGATTTTTATATATTCTATATTTTTATATAGTTTTCTAGGTCTTAGTTTTCTAGGTCTTAGGTCTTAGGTCTTAGCTTTCTAGACACCAGCGTGCAACGGACTAGAGGTCAAGCAAGTGTGTAGGTTGTAGTTTTAATTCCGTGGTGCCCATTTGCAGAGTACGGCAAGACGTCCATTTCGCACGCCACAATCGCAGCATTGCACACGGCAGCTGTAAAACTGAGAAGCATGAAGCTTTTGAAGAATACTTGTAGTTACCTCTTTTTAAGCAAAACTGCAATGAGATGGCGAGCATTGCGTCCCGGTGTTAGTGTCTCTTACTTACATAATGATGCCAGCTGATAGGAGTGATAGCCTGTTAATAAAATCGTTCAACGATTCAAGAGAACTAGGTAAGCAGGGGTTTCATTAAGATTTTGAACAAGAAAGCAATGAGTTTGAGCAGGTAGGTACACGATTGGAAGGGCCGAAGGCCCTTCCCCTCTAGGGGGATTCCGGGGGCATCTCTCCCCGGAAAATTTTTACATTTTAGTCTCCTGGAGATGCTCTTTCCTGCATTTTGAAGCACAAACTTAAGCATCTTACTGTTGCTTGAAACACTGGATTTGTTTTGTTTAATCAGCTGAATACAGATATCTGTAGTCATGGACATCAAGTTATCATGTTCATCTTAATGGAGTACAATAATATTGTTTAATCGACCGTTCTGACTTTTTTCCGGTCGCAATAACACACGTGGAAGACTCGTGGAACTTGTTTGCAACTCAGTGACATCATGCAGAACATAATGCAGAGCACTAAGCTGGCAATGCATTGTGGGGTGTTTGTCACGTTTCTACTGTACAGGCAGCAACGGGAGGTGAATAAGCAAGAACTTAGTTGTTTTTTAAGTTGAAATATGCTTTATTTTTTACAACACACATCAAAAAGGTCAAGTTAGTAAATTATTTAACTTGTTGGCGAAAACAAGAATGTTTAGATGTTCAAAGCAGCCGGGCAAAATCGTGTTCGCAGCCGATCAATTTTCCCGGTGCTCGGCCCTTAATGAAATCCCTGCCGGCGTAAGGATGACACTATTGATGCAAAGAAACTCTAAATATAATTTCATAGATATAGTAAAAACGTTTCATCAACTCTTTTATAATATTGGCATCAATGCATTAATATGAGGTCTACTATGGCATCATCAACCATGCACGCGTGAGTTCCGGACTACTATGGCGTTATATCCCCGCCAAATTTCGATGTTCAAGTTTATTATTTGACCTTGTTCTTCACCATGTGACACTTGTTGGCCAAAACAGGACCTAAAGGAGAGCCCATAGCCACACCGTCAATTTGGTCGTAGTGTTGACCATTAAATATGAAATGGCTCCTTTTTGTGGCAAACTCAAGTACAAACAAACAGCTTAAGACCTGCATTAATAAATTTTATGGCTGCATTGATCTTAGGGTGATTTTCCAAAACGCTCATCGCATTAAGTCCTTTTTTCCCTACAAAGATAGGTTCAACCGTTCCCAAATGTCAAAAGTTGTGTATAAGGCTAGTTGTTGGGATTGTCAGGATTTTTACATTGGAAAAACAAAACGAAGATTGCATGACAGAAAAACTGAACATTTTAAAGGGATCACAAGTACTTGTCATGCATCTGCTATCGCAGACCACGTCACATCAACTGGTCACAACTTCAAATGGGACCACTTTGAGATATTGGCAAAAGGTCGGTCTGATACTCACTGTAAGATTAAGGAGACTCTACTTATTCAGGAACTCAGACCTACCCTTAACGATAATGTCAGCAGCGAAAAGCTAATTCTTTATTAGTTTGCATCTTTTATATGCAAATTTTTCTCATCTTATGTTATTGTTGTTGTTAATTAGTTACTTATTATTCATTTAAATTTAGTTGTTACTTGTATTTTAAACGGTCACTTCTGAGGATGTATGTAACATACGAAACGTTAAGTTAATATTTTGTTTTCCAACATGCGTTTTATTGTCATGGTTGTCACTGCAGTTTGTGTGCTATTTCTTATTAAGCTACGATGGCCAAGGAGAATTAATTTTTACTATAAAATCGCATAGCATTGCAAAATAGGCGCCATAGAAGTGTGAAGAACAGAATAGACCACGGATGCGCGGTCAGCACTGGGTACCAGAGTAAAATCAAGGACAGGTTGACAAAATTTTAAGACAAACTTAAACATGCCCTTCCCTGTTGGGCTTTGATTTAACTCTGGTACCCAGTGCTGACCGCGCATCCGTGGTCTATTCTGTTCTTCACGCTTTTATGGCGCCTATTTTGCAGTGCTTTGTGATTTTGTGTAGCGGCTTATTCGTCATAATAACAAGGGATGTTCAATTTGTTCGAAGAAATGCAAAGATGCCAACTCTCCCGGATAATCCGGGGGTCTCCCGGATACGGAACGAATCTCCCGGTCTCCCGTACGGGTCACCAAATCTCCCGGATAAAAGCGACCTTGAATCTTTTCTCTACATAGGCTAAGATTGTAACCCAAATTTTCCCAAAATCCAAAAATATCTCATATCTTAACTTCACAAACGCTTTTTGGGTCTCAGGAATGCAATTTTCCGGACCCCCTACATGCTCACGACCAAAAATAAAAACGTCGTGCGATTCACGCCTTCGGCGCGAAAACATTTCACCCTCAGAATTCACCCTCAGAAAAAACTCCCTATTTTCAATCTCCAGAGGTTGACATCTCTGGAAATGTAATTAAACGTTATTCTGCTGTTAGGACGACCAGTCAGAATGGGAGCAGCACCTATTTTTATGCGAAAAATGAGCCATTCGTGGACACGCGTCGAACGCCGAAGGCTATCGAACTCTCCTTCCTTTCAGTTATATTGTACAAGGTAAGATAAATGGCCTAAATATCGTTCAAATAGCGTAGAAATACTGTATAAAGATAGAACACAACAGTAATAAATGTTTCAACGATTTTATCCAGCAATTTTGATTTTATATACTGCTTAAAACGTTCAATTCGAAATTCCATACAATATCTTATATTTTCAAATACATTAATATGCAAACAATACGCTTGGGTTTCCTGTGGTCTTGGTCCAGAAGGACGTCGGACTCGTTATTGAGACTTATATAACGGAGTAACTGGTTAGCTTTCAGTTGAGGTTAGGGGTAACAGTTTATATAGTTAAATTTAGGACTAATAAATATATAAATAAATAAATAAATAAATAAATAAATAAATAAATAAATAAATAAATAAATAAAAGCAACCCGAGAAGCTAGGTGGAACAGTGGTACGGTAGGCGATGTAAGCCTAAGCCTAGCTGAGTCTTACACTTAAAAATTTATTGACAATAAAATTCTAAGTGTCGACATTACGTTATATAAGTCTCAATAAGGTGTCCGACGTCCTTCTTGATTTAGGCACAATCGACTCCGTCTCAGTCTTCCGCTGCAGGACGAAAAAGTTGGGGGAGGGGAGGGTGCTCAAAGTGGAAAGTGAGAACTGAGTATTCGCAAGTGAGAAGTGAATATTCGTAAGTGAAAAGCTGTAAATAAGACTTCACTTTTTACTTTGCTAAATCGACTTTCGATTTTGACTTTCGACTTAAACATTTGCTAAAACGACTTTTGATTTTGCTGGCCACCACAGGAAGCTGAACGACAACTGTCTGACGCTAACTTCTACCAACAGCTAGAGAGGGACTACACTTTGGATTTTAACGCCAAGGTTGAGTCGGAGGTGAATGCTTTTATAGAGAGAAGCGAACTACCGGTGACAGCGACTAACTTAGTGGTCGATAATCCTCGAACCTCTAACTTCTATTTACTACCAAAGATCCATAAACCTGGCACACCTGGCAGACCCATTGTATCAGCATGTGGTTGTCCCACAGAACTGCTCGCGACATACCTAGACAGGATCACCACTCCTCTTGTCGAGAATCTGCCTAGCTATGTGAAGGATACCAACGATATGCTTAGAATAACCGAGTCGTTTACCTTTGTTGGTACAACTAATTACGTGTTTACTATGGATGTGAAGTCCCTCTATACTGTCATCCCAAACAGAGATGGTCTTCAGGCCTTAGCTCATTTTCTCGACAAGCGCGAAATCCAACAGCCACCCACGCACACCCTGGTTCGCCTGGCAGAGTTAGTACTTACCCTGAACACCTTTACTTTTAATGGCAAATTCTACCAACAGATCGGCGGTGTAGCCATGGGCAGTAAGCTCGGTCCCAACTACGCTTGTCTCTTCATGGGGTACGTCGAAGAACGCATCTTCGAACAATACAGGGGAACCAAGCCCAACCTTTACAAGCGCTATATCGATGACATAGTTGGGGCGGCTTCTTGCAGTAAAGAAGAGATAGAGGAGTTTGCTTCCTATGTTAACAACTTTCACCCAGATCTGAAGTTCAGCTGGTCGATTTCCGACGAAGAACTCCCCTTCCTGGATCTCCTTCTCCGACCTACTGCGACCCGACTAACAACGAGCATCCATTACAAAGATACGGACTCCCATTGCTATCTGAACTACAACTCTTCACACCCTGTGAAATGCAAAGATTCCATCCCATATAGCCAGTTATTACGCCTGAAACGTATTTGCAGCGACCCCACCGATTTCGAGTGTAAAAGCAAGGAAATGGCAGGATATTTTCTCCAGCGTGGTTACCCAACGCGTGTGGTCAGAAACGCCATTAATCAGGTCTCTGCGGTTACCCGTGAAGCAGCGCTTCAACCGCGAGACGAGGTGTCTGAACAACAAGAAACCATCCCGTTCGTTCTAACCTACCACCCTAACAACACGCCCATTCGTAACATCATGGTGAAAAACTTCTCAATCCTGCTGAATGGGAATGACACTAGAAGCTTATTCCAGCCAGTGCGTATTTTGTGTGCGTATCGCCGTGACAAGAATGTTCAGGACACCCTAGTACACAGCTCACTCAATGTTACTACAGAGGAAGATCGAGGCACCTTTCCTTGCCAGCGCCCTCGATGCAAAACTTGTGCCCACACCAACTCAGCGCCCACCCTTGACACCCCAGGAGGACGAATCACCATCCAACATAGGTTCTCTTGCACCACAAGAAACCTTGTGTATGCCATCTCCTGCCGAGTGTGTGATAAGGTCTACATTGGTGAAACTGAGCGACTATTGGCAGAAAGGTTCAGAGAACATCGCCTCTCGGTGACCAAGGAAAAGGAGAAAGACGCATCTGGCAAGGAACTTCCGGTCGCACAACACTTCATATCAGACGGACACAACGTTGACGATATGCTGGTTTCGGTCATTGTCTCCGGACCCTGGAGTTTAAAAACCAGACGCCAAAGGGAGGCCCAACTGATATTCAACCACAGAACTCTGCGCCCCAATGGGCTCAATGTCGAGTTCAAATTTCAGTAGAACTGTATGTGCGCGCGCGCCTTACGCAAGCTTTTTTTGAGTTGTTAGGGATTTTAAATTTAGCACGCGCATATACTTGTTTTTTGACAGTTGCGTTTAAACTCACTGATGAAGAGGCAGCAGCCTCGAAACGTCTGAGAAACTAATTTTTAGCGCTACATTTGAAAACATTTTTATCTCCTGTAAGTTAATGTTTAACTTACAGGAGTTTATGTGGGCTAACATGCATTCTTTATGCATTTTTGTTAGCAAAGAATGCGTTAGATACTATTAATAGACTTTTTAGTGAATTTGTGGGGACATTCCTGTTGCATTTTTGTTAGCACATTACTGTTCTATCTGTCATCAGTCCTACGTCACTACGGAGTTAGATAGATTTGTGTTAGATATTATCAATAAGAAAACAAGAGTCGAGTTGCATATTTTTTTAATACAGTGGTTTATTGACTTGACCTTCACAGTGAAGAAATATGCGTGTTAAAATTTCATATAAAATCTGCCACGCTGTTTGCCTATTTCGAAAAATGTCTCGGAATATATTTTTTCAGTTAGGTAACATTCCTACTGTTTGTTATCTCTTTTTCGTAGCGATGATTTTTAAGGCGTACGATTATGAATTCTATGTTTTTTTGGGAACATGTTGCAGAATACTTTCATTGTATCAAGCGTCAAAAAGTGTAACGTAATGTAATCTTATCTCACCTAGTGTAGACTGTGCTCAGATATTTGGCACGCTAGAAGCGCGCTTGGCTAATATCCTTTACGATGTCCAGTCTGGTTTGTCAAACTGGTTGCTTCAAGACATTTCAGTGGTATTATCATATTATAGCACTGCGTTTTAAGAAAGGGAAAACCGGAGAGTTTGAGGTAAGCTGACATTGCTGATTGAGAATGGTTGTATGCTGTACGTTTACAATGAAGTTTTGTTGAAATAATGTGTTTGTTAATTTCCATGTTATATCGCCAAATGTCACCAAATATACAACTAAATTGGATTAAAAGATTCTCAAGGAGAAAAACAGAAGCAGTAGTTTGGAGAAAAAGTGCGGAATTAGAAGAATGGATCAAGTTGATTACGGTTAAGCAATTTTGATTACATGACATGCGGTCAAGAAATATTCAAAGTTTCGATTCTGGTGGAATTTTGTCGTTATTTTGTCTTTTTAATTCATATTTTTCTGCGTTCATCACTTTTGGCTATTTTTTTCTTCCTATTTTCGGATGCCAAGCAAGCTAAAGCAAGCTCCTGGCCATAATCATGAAAACACGATATTTCTGTCGGGACAGTGTCCCTTTAGTTAAAAATGTCCTCGGTTAATTTACCTCATTTGCAAGTTATAGAAGCTGACTAAATTAAACAACAATAGGTTTTAACGAACCAGTGCTTTCAATTTCCTTGTAGGTTGAAAAACAAATATAGAACTTTTTGTATAAGTGTGCTTGTAAAAGCGATCAGAAACAATTTCACGAACGCTTTTGTAAGATGTGAATAAAAGAATTTTATTTTATCAAGGGGACTGTTTTAAGCGACATTATTTTATTTTTAGTGAGTCATCGTACAGTGTACTAAACAAACCTGTTTTTTTTAGACATATCATTAGAAATGATTAAGCAGAGTTTTGCAATACTGTCATCAGATTGATTTTCCAGGTCAAACAAACCAATGTCAAACAGTTAGGTTTCAGTGAGGTTCGGGGTTTTAGTTCATTTTTGTTTTTACTTTATTAGGCCTCATTTTGGTTCATTTTGATCAGAAAGATTCGTGCCCAATTTAGTCTCTGCTTAAAGAGATAATTGTGGTACGGATAGTCCTTAGATTTTTCCTATCGATGGTTTTAATATATCTGGTATTCGAATCTATAGCTGGGAAATGGCTTATTTACGCGTCATACGCTCTTAAAAAGAGGTAGGCCAAACACGATTCCCACTAGTCGCAAGAAGTATTTAAAAGCCTTTAAAGTAGCTTTCCCAAGTAGGTTTACGAGGTATTTGTCCCTTGCTATAGATCACTGTTAGGATGTTACAAGTCGCAATTATCCGCTTTGCTCTATAATATTGACCCACTGATCTTTGGATAATTTCTCTAATGACAGGATCAATCCCGGAGGATTTCATGCCATAGCCATGACTATAATTATTTTATTTCTTTATGTATTCTCTACACTGTCCTGACATATATTAGGGCTTCTTTGGCTCAGACTCGTGTTGCAAAATAAATGGCAATCGGCTAAAGATTATGTTACCGCTGTGGAAATATTAGGATCAGTAAAGAGGCTGTGATAAGTGTCCACAGCCTGCGGCATGCAAGACTTGTGAGAAAGTGTTTCTTGATCACGGATAAGTGTCTATTAAAGATCCAAGAATGAAAATGCAATCATTTTCAGGAGTTATAAACTCCTGTCATGTTCCCATATTGGAATCACGACTTCTTGCAGGTAGTTTTAGCTCTTTAGTTTATTTTTTTGTTGAGTAGTGACCTGGAGCTAGACAGAACTTCCGTTGTCTTATCAAGAGGCATTGCGATCACTGCATCCAATAGTATATCCTCTGTACGCGAAGAACAGCTTCACTTGTAGAGCTGTACCAATGTATTTTGAATTCATTGAGACATACACGAGACTACACTACGTATCTTTTGTACAACAAGCGTGTAATTCTCGTGAAGTAATGTTGTGCTCCATGCGTACCATAATAATGGAGTAATTCCATAGCAATGGAGTAAATGGAGTAATGGAGTAATGGAATAAATAAAAAAAAAGCCAACCCGGTTATAGGCCCATCGGTAACAAAACATTACTCCGGTTATACCCATTAATTCCTTATTCCTTTCTTAATTCCTTAACAGAAATTCTTTACAAAAGTTTACGCCTAAATGAAATTAACTCAAAGAACGCTTCTTTATGGCAATATTTTTGCTTGCCAGCCAAAAACACCCTACGAAGTTACATAAGCCCAGGGCTTATAAGCAGCATTTTACGGTATAGTCTCTGTAAAAAAAAATCACAACGAAGTATAAAAAGAGACAGGCCAAACACGACTCCCACTAGTCGCAAAATGTATTAAGTAGCCTTTAGGATAGCTTTCCCGAGTATACCTGCAAGATATTTGTCCCGTTGGATTACATTAGGCATATATTAGGGTTTCTTTGGCTCAGAGTCGTGTTGCGAGATAAATAAGTTTATGTTATCGCTATGAAAATGTTAGGATCAGTAAATTCTTTGTTCGTGATGCAGTGCTTAAGTCTGCGACGTGCAAGGCTTGTGAAAGAATGTTTCTTCGTCACTCTGAGATGTATAAGTGTGTAAGAATGAAAATGTCAAAGACGACCACGACAGCTCTAGCAACTATGTTTAGTTCATTTTTGTTCTTGGTATAACTGTTTGTTAACAGTGACACTGATTCAAACAAAAGTTAAGATGAGGGGATGAATACTGAGTAAGTTTACAGGAACTAGATTTCCACCTGAAACAGATTTTGACGATAAGATTGATGATGATCCCAATAATGAAAACAGAGAACAAAGTTGTAAAGAATTTTACTTGAAAGGGGGAATGAAACTTTTTCGCAGAATAAAAGCTAAATCATTCATTTAGTTATGTTTAATAAAATGGATGCTGAAGATTAATTGCAGAGAGCTCTTGATGCCGTATCCCATGTAAAAATAAGATTTCAGCAAGTAAAACATGTTATATTCGAAAGGAAAGAAAGGAAAACTCTTAAGAAAAAGCCATGGGAGATCCTGAAAATAAGGAACGTGATCAGTTAGATACTGTAGCTCCGTCTGCCCAACATAACGATGAGCAGGATATAAGTGAAGAAACACGGCAATACAGTGAACTGTTTGGTTGTTTTAACCCATGTTTAGATAACAATCACCAAGGGAACAATCTTTCAAGTAATGCTGGAATTTTTTCTACAGCAAATGATAATGAAAAGCTGGTAATTAATCGTATGGATGATAACAGTTATAAAGAACTTGTTCATTCTTTGAACAGAGAACAAATGGAGTTTTTTATCATATGTTACTCTCTGTTAAAAACGACGAGAAGCAATTGACACTTTTTAATTGACACTTTAACCTAAATGTCCAATTGCAACATCAAAAACAATATTCGGACATAATATGACAGCATTGCATGATGGGAAAAACTTACAGGAGATAGCCCAGAGGGCACTTTGATTTAGGCCCCGTCCACACGTATACGTTTACGTTCGTAAACGCATATTTTTTAATCTAAAACGCTCCCGTCCACACGAAGCCAGCCATCGTTTACGATTCGTTTTCACCTGTCCACACGTAAACGCTAAAACGATATGTAAACGCTAAAAGTCTGCATGGAGCATGCGCTAGATAACTTGAGCATGCGCCATAAACAGCTGTGACATCAGCGTTTACGAAAATATCCGTTTACGCCTGTCCACACGTAAACGGGTCAACGGCGTTTTTGAAAATATCCACTTTGGAGAGCGTTTTCGAAAATATCCGTTTAGGGTGACCGTTTTCATCGTTTACGTGTGGACGGGAGGCCTAAACGCATAAAAAAATATGCGTTTACGAACGTAAACGTATACGTGTGGACGGGGCCTTAGTCTACATTCACCGTAATGTGGCCCGAGACAAATAGTCCGGCTTACACCGAGTACTAGCTGTTTTGTTTGAAGAGTAGTCGCGTTGTATCGCATCAACAAAGGTTGTTGGTTTTTTATTCAGAAAAGCTCCAATATTTCCTCTACTGAAGGTGAGATAATCCATTTAGTGTCTTTTTAGATAGACTAGCATTCTTTAGGTGCTAGGATTAATCAACAAAGGCGAAAAAAAAAAAACAGAGTTGTTTCCCGCGCCATGTTTTGTTTGGACTTTCAACTTCAAGAAATGTTCCTCTTATAGTCCTTATAATATAGTATATAGCCTTTGATCACTCGATCATCCAAAATTCGCCCCTTTTTGTGAATTTTACGATTTATTTCCCTAAGAACATGAGGATCCATGCGAAACAAAAAGTAATATTTGGGAGTGGAAGTGCCACTAATATGAAAGTTCGTTCTTTAAGCTTAAGTTATAATTGGTTTACTGTAACAATGAAGAGCTCATTCATCTTCATGAAACGTGGAATTGGGGATAAGGAATCTTCCCCCGCCGGCCACCAAAGGCATTTGACCTGCGATAGTCTCTGCATAGTGGGGAATTTGTCCAGGATGGAAGCCTGCTGGAAGTGTGCATCGCCTATCACTAAAACAGATCAGATGCAAAAGTAAGTCAAAAATCATAGGTAGTAAACAGAAAAATCAGAACAGACACATGACCTTGAGAAGAAAGTCTGTTTTCAATTTGTGGCTCTATTAAATTATTCAGTCATAATCAAATCACCAAACAACACTGCACCTGCTAATAAAGGCTATATACTAAACTATGCAATGCAAGAGCAACATTTTATGAAGTTGAAAGTCCAAACAAAAGCTGAGAAATGAAAATATTTTATGATGTTATTTTTAAAACTCAAAGGGTTTCAGTTTCTCTATTCGGTTACATCATGGGCTATAGGAAAAGTGCACAATTTTCCACTAAATAAAATTTTATTTATCTCAAAAAAACTTGCGTTGCTCACATTAAGTAGTCCTATGTTTTTCTGGTCTTTTCTCTCCTTATATTTTGTAGACAAAGGTTTCAAAACAGTTCATTTGATTGAAAAATAGTGCCAGCATTTTAAAATCTTGGTAACCAAGCATTTTTTTTAATCTGACGTGCGGGGGGCTAAAAGCGTTCGGTGTTAACTCATAAAATCCACTGGGTAGGAAACTTAGGGCCTCTTCTTATAAATTTTCCATATGAACATCTGAAAGGTGCAGTTAGCAGGACAATTTTTTTCATGGGTTTATTTGGAAACTTTCAACACATTTACCAGGATGAAATTGTGTATGTGATAGCATACACAAAATTTTTTCTCGTCAGAATCGCATATGTATTTGAAAATTGTTCATCCAGTTAATTGGGCTGGCCTGTTCATATGGGAAAATTTGAAGCCCAGTTACTGAGATCTGGCTTTGACAAACTGCGATCTCGGTAACCGGCAGGGCTTGAAAAAAACTTTGATTCCAATTTGCCCTTTGGACAAGCAACTTTCAAATTCTGCTTGCCCCAGGCAGTTATGTGCTTTCCAATGTTTACTTGTTTTAAAATCATTATTTTGTCAGAGGGTGGCAATGGGTTTTTGCGTGACATGTGATGGACCCAAAATTAACAGCGTGACATCTGATTGAGCCAAAATAAGCCGTATGATTTGTGACTGGACATCACAGCATAATGCATGATTTGCTTTTTTACAAGCATGTGATGTGTGATTTACCTGTTAGATTTCTGTGATTAGTGAATGTTCTTTGACAGCCTTTGACTTGAATTAAAAAACTATAAGTCCTGGAAGGCTACATGTAACTTTCAAAGAAACTACTGTCTACAGCAATAAAAGTTAGTAAACCGTGGCAGCCATGGCACCATTTTCTGGTCTTTTCTTGACCTTTGATCTTCGTGGTAGGTCCAAAAATCGTGACACAATAGACATAAGTTAATGTAGTTAAAATTTAAACAAGATACATGTAGATTCCGCGTTTAAAGGACAGGGATTACAAATACGCCAAATTTTGCATATTTTTTTATGCCAAAAATTCATCCACGACTCCAAAGAATTCCTAAAGGGAGTCATTTTGACTCCAGAGTAGAGTCCAGAAATGTTCAGCACAATAATTATTATATTTTCTGCCAGCAAAAATTTTAAAAAAATTGTTAGATTGCTAATGAAACAATACAAAATCAAAGGTATTGGCAGTCTTGTAACAACATTTCTTTGCTTGTTTCTTGTAACAACATGTACTTTTTGCAAAAAGATATACATTGGCGAAACAGGGAGGAGACTGGGTGACCGTTTTCGAGAACATCTCCGAGACGTTGAAAAAATGACAAAGACGCATCCAAACCAGTCGCACGTCATTTCAATCTTGCTAACCATTCTAAGCAACACATGACAATCTGTGGCGTTTCCCTACACCAGGGCAACACAGAAGGCCGTAAAAACTTAGAACAAAAAAATCATCTTTCGAATCGGCACTCTCAAACCCCACGGAATTAACGAACGCTTTTCATTCAACTAATTTACATTTGTTTTTCACGTCACCAAATTTCCACCAGTGGCGGAGCTCCTCCTACTATATAAAACCACACACTACCCACAATCCCTTGATTCGCTCCGACGAAGGGCTAGCGCTCGAAACGTCAGCTTTCTCGAATCTTTTTACAGTGGCTAATTTACCTCATCGACTCAGTCGATAAAACCAAATTCTTGTGCTTCACCCCCACCAACGCAGCACCACAGTTTCTCTAGAAACTAACCCCATTCATTTGCTAAATGAAGTTTGTCCATAGTCGTTTTGTGTTCTTTGGGACTGCTCATTTTAAGCCACCATTTTTGAATGTAAATCTGTTTGGTCAGTGGTTCTCCTTTGCCCAAATACTTCATGTAATGGTGCTATGAAGTACCAACCTTCCATGTGGCAATATTGCGTCCTCGTCCTTATCCTCGAAATAAAGATGCCTCCCAGAAACATCACAGCAGGCTCCCAAAAGGAAATTTTGCACGGAATGGCAAAAAATAATTTAGTTGGCTTTGCTTTAATGACTCGTGAGCAGTAACAGAACTTAAATTTTGTCAAGAAAATAGACATTTTCAGATTACAGTGTACATGTAGTATCAAGTATGCCTTTGTGTAGGAAAATGTGCTTTGCTACATGTATTAAAACTAAAGTAACTTCCTTGCTTCTCTTCAAAAATGAAGTTTTATTTGTTAAGTTCCTTGTACATACCATTACCTAAATGCTCCTTGACCTGACATTTTCGAAAATGACTCCCAAAATTTGCGGAGAAGGAGTCAAGTGACTTCAAAGAAAAAGATAAATTTGTAATCCCTGAAGGATTATCATTGTAGTGCCTATAAATTAAGCATGAATGTTGAGTGAAACGGTAAACAGAGAGTCAAGAGATGTTAGAGTTCTGGTATCATTTTACACAGCCCAAAATGATAGCAGCATTAGCAATGAGCCACTGCACAAGGACCAACAAGGAGAAATTTTCTCAAAAATGTTGGATACAACATAATTTGTACAATATAATGTATCAAATAGAATGCAATCTTTTTTTTTATATATAAATATAGAATCTTGCCATTTTAGTTGTCTTCATTTAGCACACTTACTCCTTTTATGTGATTAGTTAAAAGTGTTCTCTGTGATGCATGATTTAATCTAAAAATTCAGGGTGATGTATGATTGGTACCCCCCCTGGATGACTGGACAGGATATTTTGAAAGATTTTGTAAAATTTGAACCAGAATTAGGGCATTTAAAAAAAATTGCATTTTATTTTAGCATTTAAAAGAAACATACAGGTGTATATTCATATAGTTCTGATTTCTTAAAGAAGAATAGCGACGAAGCTTATAAGCATTCCTATTAGCAGGGGTTCTGACAGGGTGTGCGGGTGCGGAACCTCACAATTCCTAAAAATCCGCACAATCCCGCACAATACTGAAATATTTGCTTAAAATTTTAATTAAATCAGGTATTTCCATTGAGATTACCAAGATTTCGAGAAACATTCTAGGCTATTTTCAGCCCATTTGGCTTCCAAACAATCAAGAAATCCCTCGCTTTCCTCGAACAGCTCGAGCAGATTGGTATAAAAACAAAAAGGCATTCTCTTCGCCGTCCTGGGAACTAGTCTCAGTTTTACCTCAAAATCCGACTTCCTACTGAATTTGTCACACATTTTAGATGTCGTTTTCCAGGTATTATGCCGTTTTTCTTAGCGGCCTATTGATATTTTTTCGAGCGCTTTCACTTCCTCTTTCAGTGTCATATGTTCGGGACCGAAGAAATGTACCGTCGTGCGAAATGAATGTCACTGTGAATTATTTTTGCAAAGAACTGAACAAGTTTGCGAATCGACAAAAAAAAACTATTTAAGTGCTGGAACTTCGGATTGATTTTTCAATCAAGTAAAAGACGTTTTCATTTTCTAGCTCTTACATTTAGCACGCAATTTGCATACATTTGGGGGTTGTGTTTTTGCGGCAAACTTTCAAAGAAATTATGTGAACCTTTATTCTCGCTACATAAAATGTATGGATTTTTCATAAAGGAACTCGCTCAGATCGGAAACATTTTATTTTGAGGTGGTGTTTCGGTTTTAACCGATCAAGTTCATTGTGGCACGCAATGTGATTTTGTTGAGACAAATAAACTTTGGTGTAGAAAAACAGTCACAAACTGGTGATTTCTGGGTACATTTTAATCCCCAAAGTAAAACATCTACAGTATTTGTCATTTATGCAGAATTTCCTCCCTGTCATATTTTCCTAGCCTGGCTAGAACACTGGTGATTGAATATTTGGTTGGTCACAGGATTGCACAATCCTGCACAATTTCCCGCACAATCGAAGTTATTTCCCACACAATTTGCCCCAAAACTCCGGCACAATTTCAATTTTTTTTTCTTGCACCCTGTCAGAATGCCTGTATTAGTATCTGGATCAGTGATACAGTATAGCTGTTCTGTATCAGGATTTATGAACCTTCATTAAATATTATAGCCTGTGCCATTTTATTGCTCTCCTGACACTTGCAGAGATTCCCCTTGTTGGGGGGGGGGGGGGGGAGGGGTGGTGTTCCCATGCATTGATGATTAGTTCTTCTTTTAACTATCCTGATCAAAACATAGAGACTGCTTGTAATGTAAGACATATTACAAAATACAGCTGAGCATTCAGTTACAGAAACGTAAGTCTACCCTAAGCAGACAAAGATTGTTTTACAATGGAAGACAGATTGCAAAATACAACTGAATACATGATTACAGATTTCTAAGTCTACCATTGTTGGACACTTTTCCAAAGCAGACATTGAGTTGTGATCCAATGGTCTTGTGGTTAAAACAGATGACTATATTGATGTTCCCCAAATACTCTGTGATATTAAACAAATGAAATTGTTAAAATGCGCATATTTCATTTATTTCCCGTGTCTGCCACCAATATCATAATTTTATCAAAAGCTTTAAAATAATCTGTAACTCTACAGATCAGCTTCTGTTTTTTTTATATTGTCTAACCTTTATTATTTTCAATTACATTACTTTTCCCTGCCTCGAATAGCGTTTTTGCTAATTTGCAGGGGAACTGTATTTAAGTTTATATGTCTAATAAAGTTTTGTTTGTTGTTTGTTGTTGTTGTTGTTGCTCCTCTCTCATTCTGTACAGAATTAAATATAGTGCACTGGACAAAACAATTGAGAACTGGGTTAAATGGTAATAACTTTTTTAAGTGCTTTATGTAAATGTCATTATGAAAAGGCAATGTAAGAGACATGAGAATTCCACACATGTAAAATTATTATCAAGAGAGTAAACGTTAAGACCAGAAAAGGGAAGTAAAACGTGCGCACAATGTGTAACCACAACGGTTTTCGTGCCAAAACTTTGCCATATGGTAAAGAATATCTACAATGCATTTGAAAAATAAACTGCAAAGAAAATAATTCTTCGGCTCTTAGATTGATAGAGCTGGCAATTGACAGTCATTGAAATAATTGCTACATTTACCAGTACATAATTCATTCTATCAAGCAGTTGGTAAGCGAAACATTGGTGCTGGCACGTGGGTCTCTGTTGAGTCGTTCCATTTATTTCACTCCCGAAATGAGTTTTGCCATTGCTTTTCTTCATCTCCTCCAATACTTTTTCGACAGGTTCATGTATAACCTGTCATAAAAGAAACTTTTCCATCCTTTTGCAGTATTTTTATATTATTATTTAGGTCTACTTTCTGCAAATGCACCACGTACTGCTTACCGCTAAATTAGATTTAATTTGTTGCAGACATGTGTTTTAGTTATCTCTGCTTTTTCCTCTGTATGCAGGATAAATCTTTTTGAAATACATTTCTGTTTGTAGAAAGGATTGTTCAAATCTACATTTTTAAAAGGCTTTTTGTGATAATAAATTGTAACCATTGAGAACCTTGTGATATATTGTAGATAAAAGAAATCGATTTATTGATAAATAGAAAATATAAACATTGCACAAATAACCAGGGTGATTTTTTGGCAAAAACCTTTTCTGCTCTTTTCATGATATTAATGTAAACATTGAGGTATTTTAAAAAATTTTCATGTGTGAAATTTTCTTGTCTTTTATGTTGCCCTTTCTAATGGAATTTAGTTAAGGCATTTAAAAGTTGTTATCATTTATTCCAATCCTCAGTTGGTTTGTCCAGTACTAGAGACTGCTTGTAACATAATCAGATTACAAAATCTGCATGGTCAAACATCCAGTCACAGACACCTAAGTTTACCATTGGTGGACACTTTTCATCCCAGTCACAATCTAACAGTACATTTTTCAAAGTGGCAATTCACATTTTAGAGTTCATCTCAAACCAAACGATTCTTATCAAACTAAATGTTCATCTGGGTGAGTAAAGTTACAAGAATCAGAAAAACTTATTTTTATGGTGGTTGTGTCCAGGTCGATGAGGATAAGATGGTTCAAATGCAATTAAGCAGCTGGAATGTACCATGTAAACATAACTGAGAACATCGTTTTTAATGTCTTTATTTTTATTATGTTCCAGCAAAAAGAAAAGGTGTAAGAAAGGACAAATCACACCACGATACATAAAAAAGGTGCTACAAAAGCTTATCGATGCACACAGTGCGACAAGTGTTTAAACAGATCAGGAGATCTAATGAGGCATGGAAGAGTCCACACTGGGGAAAGGCCTTATGAATGCAAACAGTGTGGCAAGTGTTTTAACCAAGCAGGAGACCTAATTAGACATGAAAGGGTCCATACTGGGGAAAGGCCTTATAAATGTAAACAGTGTGGCAAGTGTTTTAGCGATGTAGGAAACCTAAGGAAACATGAAAGAGTCCACAATGGTGAAAAGCCTTATGAATGTAAACAGTGTGGCAAGTGTTTTAACCAAGCAGAACACCTAACTAGGCATGAAAGGGTCCACACTGGTGAAAAGCCTCATGAATGTAAACAGTGTGGTAAGTGTTTTAACCAAGCAGGACACCTAACTAGGCATGAAAGGGTCCACACTGATGAAAAGCCTTATGAATGTAAACAGTGTGGCAAGTGTTTTAGCCAAGCAGGAAACCTAGGAACACATGAAAGAGTCCACACTGGTGAAAAGTCTTATGAATGTAAACAGTGTGGCAAGTGTTTTAGCACAAGATCAAACCTAAGGAGACATGAAAGAGTCCACACTGGGGAAAAGCCTTATGAATGTAAACAGTGTGGCAAGTCTTTTAGCGAAGCAGCAGGCCTAAGGAAACATGGAAGAGTCCACACTGGGGAAAGGCCTTATGAATGTAGCCAGTGTGGCAAGTGTTTTAGCCAAGCAGTAGGCCTAAGGAAACATGGAAGAGTCCACACTGGGGAAAAGCCTTACGAATGTAAACAGTGTGGCAAGTGTTTTAGCCAAGCAGGAGACCTAAGGAAACATGAAAGAGTCCACACTGGTGAAAAGCCTTATGAATGCAAACAGTGTGGCAAGTGTTTTAGCCTAGCAGGAGACCTAGGAACACATGAAAGAGTCCACACTGGTGAAAAGCCTTATGAATGTAAACAGTGTGGCAAGTGTTTTAGCATAGGATCAAACCTAAAGAGACATGAAAGAGTCCACACTGGGGAAAAGCCTTATGAATGTAAACAGTGTGGCAAGTGTTTTAACCAAGCAGGAAATCTGAGGAATCATAGAAGAGTCCACACTGGGGAAAAGCCTTATGAATGTAAACAGTGTGGCAAGTGTTTTAGCCATCCAGAAAGCCTAAGGAGACATGAAATAGTCCACACTGGGAAAAAACCTTATGAATGTAAACAGCGTGTGAAACGTTTCAACCAAGCAGGACATCTAAGGAAACATGAAAACAAACATTTATACACAAAGAAAAGTCTGTCTAACAATTTCAGAGATACGCATAGAAGAGCAAGAAATCAGAAAGTTTGTGGTAAGTCCACTCGATTTAAAAGGACTAATTTTCCATCTCAGTCAAGTGTAGATACCAAAACCTGCTGCAGCACTGCACTAGCCCACATGGGTACTGGAAATAGTAGCAAGGATTGCATATCAACACCAACTTCCACATCGCAAGACACGCATTCAGCCATTGTTGAGAAACAAAGCTGTTGGATTTGTCAAGAGGAGATGAGTAGTGAGGCGCTTCTTCTTGAGCATTATGACAATCATATGAGATATGTATCCGAAGACACTTCTTAATACCAAAGCATCTTTACTTACGTCTTTGTTTTGTCAAGGTTGTGTTATGGTAAATTGGCAAAACAAGCAATAATTGAAAGGCAAAGGAAATCCTCACTGTGTTTATTGTCCATGTTTTACCACACAAGTGTTGCATTTGTTCACAGGAGATAAACTGTTAAATGGACACTGTGCTAATAATATGACAATATTCAGCAGTATTTTTAATAACAATGATATTTATAATTTTAATAATGTTTACTTCTCGTTTTGTTGGGTTCATGCCTTAAGGTTGCGTTATTGTTAATAAAACAACAATTGATGGAGCAGCAAACTTCTTGCTTGTGTTTGTTGTGCTAGTTATGCACAGGGAACCTGAACGAACTATCGTACGTTATTTTACTGCCTGGATTTACTATATTTTGCTTTATTTTCATTCGACCAATTTAATATGGCCTCCGTGAAAACCCTCTGCGTCAACACTACTTTACATATTTAGGAGGAGGGGGTCTTGCATAAGAGAGAACTCTCTGGTTTTCAGAGTAGAACCCCTCCCAACGTACGACCTCCCTGTTAATAACGGTCACTTTTCAATGGCCTAAATGAAAGCATGGTCATTGTTTTGTCTAAATTGACCACTCGTTGTGCATAAGGAAAGAATAAAATACAAACGGAAAATGACGAGGAGTGAAATTAACAGTGTTCTGTTGCCATTAATATAGTTACAATTGTGTGGCCCTATCGTGGTCGTATTAGTTAATAATACAGTTCTACTGCAAAGATGTATTTTCATGGCGGTCATATTATAGAGAGAAAAAGATGATAGACGTGTGAAACCCACTTTTGACGGTTGACTTAGCGCTTACACAAGTTCGATTGACCATATTCGGGAATAAGAATGAACAGAATAGTCACTAAGAATTGTTTGTTTATACAGACTTGCAGTATAAATCTGGCAAAACACCCTTATAGTACGGTACGGTAATAGGATAACTAAGAATGAACAGAACAGTCACTAAGAATTGTTTGTTTGGACACGCAGTATAAATCAGGCAAAACACGCTTATAGTACGGTACGGAAATAGGATAACTAAGAATAAACAGAATAGTCTCTAAGAATTGTTTGTTTAGACACACTTGAAGTATAAATCTGGCAAAACATGCTAATGCCTTATAGTACGGTACGGAAATAGGATAACTAAGAATAAACAGAATAGTCTCTAAGAATTGTTTGTTTAGGCACACTTGCAGTATGAATCAGGCAAAACACGCCTATAGTACGGTACGGCAATGGGATAACTAAGAATAAACAGAATAGTCTCTAAGAATTGTTTGTATAAATGAGGCAAAACATGCTGATAATACAGCAATAACAGATGTTTTAAAGTTTTTTATTAGCACCTAAATCCCGAAAAGAAAATTGTTACCATTTTTCCTATTCTTATTTCGGAATACATTCAATGAAACGCACCTTTAATCTAAAGAGAGCAGAGCTGTTCATGAGGATTTTAAAGTCTTTTATATCAAAATATATTAAAACAGTTCTTGTTAGTTAATGACGGGGCGCCTTGGCTCAGAGTTGGACAACTTGACATCGAAATTGTTTGGAATGTTGACGATTGCAAATAAAACGGACTTTTACACTGTAAGTTTTTATACCACATTAAATGTTGTCTATCTGTTGTGCATTGAATATTTATTTAAATGCTTTAAAACGTGCGATAAGCAACATTTTATGTGTCCTGAATATTAGTTTATATCGCCAGTAAAGTCCATTAACGATGAAATTCCATATAAATCCTCACAGGTTGGTCTTCAAAATGTAGTGTTGTGAGCCTGGTCTCCCTGTGGTATAACGATTGCTTTAGTATCAGCCAGTTGAGTTAAAAAAGTAAGCAGACATTTGGTTTTTGCGAGTAGAATGCAGAACAGTTCTGGTTTCTTCCTTGTAGGTTTTGTTGTTGAAACTAACACAATTTTGATACTTTGGCAGTCTGCTTGTTATGGTTTGCATTTTTGGTTTAATTTCTGTTTTCTTTAGTCTTGTTTTTTTTTCACATTAAACCGCAACACATATGATGCCCAAATAACCGAATATTGTAGGAAAATGTTGGCTAGATCCACTAATTTTTATCCCATCTGATGCAAACACTAGAGGGAACCGAACGGTCATCAAAATATTACTCTGACAATGTATGTCTGTGTAAGTACGTCGCAAACCGTTATAGCCCACAAAAGGAAGTCTGTTAAAAAAAACGCACTATACGTTTACGTTTACATAACGTTGTAGCGGTGATTAAGCCGGATGCTCAAAACCAGTGAAAAAATATCCCAACGCGGAGAAATAACTAGAAACATATTCTCCTAACCTATGCAGAACCACCTTAAGCCCGGTTTCCATATGATCGCTACGATCGCTACGATCGCTACGATCGTTGCGATCGCTGAAAACAATAGTTCAGCGATCGCAGCGTTTGATGGTTTCCATATGATCGCTGCGATCGCTACGATCGCTGAGAAAGTGAATGAAGATCGAGGGGACCTGGGTCTGACAATATCGTTTCGCCTCATTCTTGAAATTCAACACAGCGGCTGTGAATTGTTTTTAAAATTTGATATAAAGACAGTCGTATCCATATGATCGCTACGATCGCTGAACTTTTTTTTCAGCGATCGCAGCGATCGCAGCGATCGTAGCGATCATATGGAAACCGGGCTTTAATCTCAAATACGACGAAAAGTTTTGTATTTCTTTTCCGCTTTCTTTAACATACCAAATGAAAGTATTTATCCCTCAGACGAGACATTTGCTCCGGGCGTGAGCGCTATTGTTTTGCTTTTGGATTGTTTTAGCTTTTGTTTTAGTTTTAATAACGCTATGCATAACTAATGTAAGGGGTTATACGAAATCTTTACGATGTTAATACTATCTTACTTGTTTATGTAACCTTGAAGCGCAGGGTTTCCTTGATATAGCCGTGATTTTCGCTTTTCTTCTGATTTCCCTCGATCTCACCGCTGAGCCATGCACTGACAGACGAGCAAGCGAGCGTAAACACGATGCCGACCAAAGGAAGCTAAAGGTGGCCACATGTAGCAAGGACATGTCGCAGCGACATGTAGCACGGAGTTCAACTTGTTGAACTTCTTGGGGCACGTCGCGGGGACAAAATGTCTCCAAAATTGGTGTTGCACAATTGTGAAATTAACAGTTCACACGAGGGGACGGTGTCGCTGCAACATGTCCCTAAGACAAGTCCCCCGCAACATTTTCATGTGTCTGTAAGCGCTATGATTTTGTCTCTGCTGCATGTCCCTTAGAATGTACTACACAAATTTTTCTCGCTGCTGCATGTCGCTGGGACACGCCCCTGCTACATGATTCCAGTTTTTCCAAAACCGCGTGTGGATGTTGACATTGCGCCTGTTAAAATGAGTTAGAATAAGATAGAACGCTTAAAGCGATGACCGCGAGGTCGAACTCCATACAAGCCTTTATAAGAAATTGTTCACTTCAAGGTCAAAATGATGGTACTTTTTTTTTAAGTTATTAAAATATTGTAACGTTTCAAGATAGAATAATAACCATAGTACTGGAATCCAAGTGTGGATTTTTGATTTTCCTTTCAAAAAATGATCCTTTTGCTAGGATTTTAGGGTCAAATTGGGAGCCTGGTGACGAGTGAAAATGCTATATAGGCTTTTTGCCATGCAAATGTATCTAATAGGTTTAGACAAATGCGAATTGCTATAAATCGGATTGATATATTCTTACACAGCCCAGAAATAGCTGGCCGAAAACCCACGAAAATCACGTAAAATCCGACCGCCATTACTCCGTTCATAAATCCGAGCCCACGTTCTACTGATTTGCGATCTGGTACACGTGACTTGATTTGCTAGCGGGCGCGATCCATTCAACTAAAATTTCCGGACCAAGGTTCGAAAAAAGAGGTCCACCTCAAAAGGTGGACCAGTTTTTTCGAAACTTTTCCGGTTGGACCAAACCGATCCATTGAGGTTTTGACCTCCGGGTCACAGACAACAAAGTCAACAAAGCCAAAAGACACGTGTTGAGTTATTGACGTCACAAAATCTTTAGGCCAACTCGATCCAACTCTAAGGGTTCGGTCCCGGTCACTTTTTGATTGAGTAATGGCGGCAAGCCGAATTCGAAATGTAAAGTTAAAATAATGGCACTTCCCGTACGAGTTTTGACTTGAAACTTCGCAAGGTAGGTAACAAGTACTTATATTTTCAAAATATGAAGACAACAGAAAATGTATATATTTTTTTATCATAGTGGCACTTTCATGCTGCATACAGTGCACAATATTCAAAAAACAAAATGTCCGAGCAAAGTTCTATAGAGGCTGATTGGCGTCAAGTGAATTATGCAAATCAAGGAATAGTATTAACAGGCAAAAGCTGTGAATGCCAAATCCCTTTTTTCTCTCATGGTTATTCAAGTGAGTAATCAAGCGTACCGTGAATGTCATTTGTCGCGAGAAGACACGACACGCGTGGGATTTTATCTAAAAACACGAAAAAAGCAAGTGACACACTCAAACACCAACCCCGCGCGCGCCGCGGTCTGGCCAGCACCTTACGCATGCGTACAGCCATATCACCCCAGCAATGGAAGTCAGGCAGGGTCTCACATAAGAATTAAAATACAAACTGCGGTTATAAACATGACAAAAGGACGCATGTTGTAAAAAAACTTTGATTAATGACTTGACGTTTCGTATGCTTCAACATACATCTTCAGAAGTGACGGTTGGTAGCCTGCAGAACAGGCGTTCAGGTCATTAAACAACACGATACCGCATCTCTCAAAGAACTTTTAATACGGGCTGTCTCAGGTTTTATATTTGATTGAAAAATTTCTTGGATTTTTGATTTCAATTCTGCAGAAATATTTGAGGTAAAATTTCAGATCTTTTTTCTTCCAACAAACACTGTTTGAAAGGCACGATTTTCAAAATGGCAGGGAGCTGAATTCCTTGTGAACTGAACAGATCCAATCCCTGTATTCTGTGAGTCCGATCCACTTCAGTCTCCAAATGTGGTGTTGTCCGAAGCAGACTGAGTTCTAGTATTTGTGAAGTCGCATCCTGTCGCATCAACGAAGAGTGTTGTTTTTTTGTTCAGAAAAGCGCCAAGATATCCTCTACTGAAGGTAAGATAATCTATTCAGTGTCTTTTTAGATAAAGCAGCATTCTTTAGGTGCTAGGATTGATCAACAGAGGCAAAAAAGACCGAGATTTAAGCAACAAACTTTTCCCGCCCCGTTTGCTATCACTCGATCATCCAAAATTTGCACATTTTTGTGTAGAACGTTGTCCTGAATTTTGCAATTGATTTCCCTGAAGAACACGAGGAACCATGCGAAACAAAAAGTGATATTTGGGAGTGGAAGTGCCACAAAATCAAGACGCTGTGGGAGCGTATACTTGGGCGTCGTTGTATTACTAATTAGGCTTATTGCGTTAGGGTTAAAAATTGGGCTAAATTGCGGAATGCCCCGCAACTTATTAGCATCTTATTGAATAACAATAGTGCCTGTTGTTTCATGCTCGTTTTTCCTGGGTTAGGGTTAGGAGTTTGTTAGCAGTTGCGGGGTATTCTGCAATTGCTCCAAAAATTGAAAATTTGCATGCACGCCAGTTCAGGGTTTGATGATAGGAAGTACTGCGTATTGGGATTATTTAGTCTTGTATGTCGCTGACTGTTGGTGCACATTTGTAAAGTGGAACACCTGAAGTGCGGTTGCGCCTGTAGAGTTTGGAAAAGCTTAATCAGGTTTAGAATTTTTTTTTTTGTCACAAGATGAAGATATCTTGTAGAGCTGAGATCTATGAGCTAAATGGACAAGCCACAAGATTTTAGGTTAAAGCAGAAAAAATGCACAATAAAAGTAACTGATTTATCTATCAGTTCCAAATTCTTTACAAACCACACACCAAATCTTGTTAACAACTCTGTCGTCATTGTGCTCTTTCCCCAACTCGATTTCAAGCTCCTGCTCTCACTTCCAAACCGTTTTTAACGAGGCTGTTTGTGGAACACCTGAGGCTTTTGCCTTTTTAGGCATCGGCTCACTACTTTCTCCATTGTTACTGCTTGTAGCAGCACCAAAAAACTTCGTAATGTCTGACATTTTTCACCGTTTCACGAAAGCAAGGATCGCTTGGGGATTCTGAAAGCTAGTTCCTAGTCCCACGCAATATTTGATGTAAACAACATGGTGGCCAGCTGAAACTCGGCTGAAGACAAACACGTTTTCTACTCTTTCAGTTTGCTGCAGTTTGCTGCCTTTTTAAAAGCCCATTTACCAACAGAGATCAGGTTGAGACATTTTGTTATTTTGAAATTAATTTTTCTACACAGTATACGAGGCAGTTGGCTAGAAAATGTGAGTGATTTTTTTCCACACTCGATAATCGCAAATTTGGCTCGCATTTAGCGAGTTAGCTTGTGGGAATTTCGAACCCTGTTAATTGTAATTTGGCGAGCAAAACTGCAACTGATTCATGGAAGTGCACAGTCTGTATTCAGGTTTCAAATTACCCTTTTGAAACTTTTTCCTGACAACTACATGTACAACAAATTTAAAAGGGCTAAATTTGTTTTCTGGTACATACCTTTCCCTGCTGTCTGACTTTGATTATTTTAGTTAGTTTCATTCAAGATTTATCTTTACAGTTGGTAAACATGAAGTTCAGAAAGAATTTTACACATGAATTTTGCATGACTTATGCACTGGCACTTGGGGCCACTTGTGTACATAATTTTGTTCGCCTTCTGTCAGAAAACCCGCTCCATTCGAAATTTCCGTAGCCATTCACAGCCAGCCGTTTGAAATTTTTGTTCTGTTTTGCCATTCACATACCCTGGGTGCCAGAGGTTTTTCTTGCGCGGTTTCCAGTTTCGGTTATGTCTCTATTGTGACCGTCACGAAAAACCTCTGCAGCAGAGTGCCATTGCTTTGATAGCGCCGAGCCAATGCCAAGCCCGTTTAAATTGATCTCATCCAGAATTTGGACAAGACAGCTGATTGGCTCCCAACGACCTCCCATGGGCTTTCTAATGTAACCGACTCCGTGATTGGTTTACAAGAGTAGAGTACACTGCGGGAACGAAGCCTGTGAAATGTGAAATTATTTCTGTGTGATGAGGTGTTGAAATGTCGGATTTTGAGGTTGTTCTTCAGATACTGAAAGATTTGAGAAGGCTCTGGAGGAAGCCATAACAAAGGTTCTTGAAACCTTCGACGGTGTCGATATGTTAAGTGCCAAGCAAACAGATGGTATTTGCAATTTTATACGCCGCAAGGATGTTTTGGCGGTTTTACCAACTGGATTCGGCAAATCCTTGTTGTTTCAATGGGTATCGCCAGCCGACGAACAACGAGACTTCTTTATTCCTTCACCAGGCGAGGTGGAACATCGCTTTGATTGCGTGCTATCCACTTCAGTTTTCCAGCGGGCCACATTTCCCTTGCAATGTTCTTTCAAAGTGGTTAGTTCTTTGATAGTCGCTTAGTATTTTTCAATTCGGCGGTAGCACACTTGCATAATGCAGCCCAACAGATAGATTGTCTTCTTGGGTGCCGGCGAAAATCACCGAAATACGTCCGAAAATGTTCAGTTTCTTTGCTTTACCGTTAATTAGGCTGTAGTAGCCACCACTGAAAATGACATTCACTTCGCATAAACGGCACAACAGCAAAGGACAAGAGTTGTTTTAACTCCCGCGAAAGCCATAAACAAACCCCATCATTTGGCAGGCCAATTAGCTCCTGTCAAAGCTGTCATATCTTCACATGCCAGTGCATTTGAACACAGTAGGAGATCTTCGCAGTGATTGGTTTAGATATAATTAGATGAAAAGGATCAAAGTTCACTGAGAACGGTAAATCAAACCGCTTTGGGCCAGAGGTTTTCTCGCAGCTTCGCCACTCGTGTATCCGCTTTCGGCCAACACCGACCAGCCTTCGGCTGGCAAGTCACGAAGCTCCCCGCGAGAATACCTCTGGTACCCTGGGTACCGTTTACAGCGAGCCGTTCAAAATAATTCTTTATCCGTTCAAATGAAATTCAATCTGTTAACAGATCTCGTTGCCAAGCACATGATCAAAATCTACTGTGAAGAAATTGTTCTTTCTTTTTGCACCTTTCTCGATGTAGTGCGAAAGTTATTTTATTGTTACATGTATATCTAGAACTAGTCGTTTGAAGCTGTATTTTTGTAATGGACAATTTTATATAAGTGACGATTTGTCTGCCTGATTAAGCGCACGGATGAGAAAATAATGGTCATAAATCGGACCGTTCCATTCTGAAGATGTACATCTACCTTTGAGAATTCATAACTCGAATAATATTCCATCGATTCAATTAAGGCATTTGACCTGCGATAGTCTCTGCACATTGGGGAATTTGGCCAGGGCTGGGAATTTGATTTTTAATTGAATGTACACTTTCAACAGGCTTCCTGAGGTCATTTCACTTGGAAGCCTGTTGAAAGTGTACAATGACAAATGGTTTTATTGAAAGACATTTTCCATTTTGGCTCAGTGGCATCAGTAAAATCCACATTAACTGCTATCACTAAAGTAGCTCAAATGCAAGAATAAGTCAAAATAAACAGTAAAATCAGAACGGACACATATGACCTTAAGAACAAAGTCTGTTTGTATTTTGCGTCCGTCAGTTGAAGGCTCCATATTTAGTCATAATCAAACCACCAAACAACACTGCACCCGCTACTTAAGGCTATGTACTAAACTATGCAATGCAAGAGCAACATTTTATGAAGTTGAAAGTCCAAACAAAAGCTGAGAAATTAAAATATTTTGAGTGTTTTTTTATGAGATTTCATGTACATTGTATGTAGTTATTTTCTAAAATGCAAAGTGTCCTTACATGTAGGTGCATTATTACAGGAAAGTGGATAAACAGAGCAGCAGGATATGGTCAGGTTCGAAATGTGGTATGTTTTATTCTTTATTGATCCCGTTTTTTACCTTTTTTTTCTGATCCATGATCCCAAAATGTCAGTGATTTGTGATCCCTGATCCAAGATTTTTCAGTGATCCTGTCCCAAAAAAAAATGATTCCATAAAGAAAATCGCTCAATTCATACTCCAAAAAGGAATAATGATATCGGTATATTTTTTAATCAAAGATATATAGTAATTGTGCACCTGATCAATCGCAAAGATCAAATCGATGCAGAGAACTAATCCGTATTCGAAGAAAATACCTGATATCCTACATTGAAGAAATTAATGCCAAGTGCAAAGAAAGATGTCGCGGGCAGCGCCAACTGTCGGAAAACGTGCAAGAGTAAGTCACAATTCATTCTAATTGGCAAAGAAAGTGGTGCAACTTTGGATTGACCAATCACATACATGTAACGATGGTTGTTATAAAAGGTGGCAGGCCTAGCACAAATCCTGCTCTTTGCCAAAAGCATTTTAGCCTAGCTTTAGAATAAGGCTACCCCAAGTATGTGCTTGAAAGATTTTTCCTTTTAGATCAAAATAAAGATATAACAGGCCTGTTGTTCTAAATGTTGTCGTTTCTCTGAAATCTCTAGCTGTGAAACTGACAGGAGGAATTTACGCTTTCCAGAGCCGTTTAGAATATTTAGTTATGCTGTCGTTTGTTTGCTAGCTCTTGGCATAACAATGGAGTTTCTTTGGCCCACTTTGAAAGAGTTGCAAGACCTTATTCGCTGCTTAGGATCAGTTCATTTCCCACTGAGTCCGTGATTTAATGTGAGCGCAAGTCTGCGGTTAGCATAACTTGCAAGATAGTGTTTCTTCATCACGGCTAAAAGATTTTAAGATCCAAGTCTTATGCGATAGTCATGGTCTATATTGGAATCTTGCAATTGTTTTTAGCTCCTCAGTATTTATTCTGCATTTAAGTTGACATGTTTCATGGAGTGAAGCAGTACCTCCATTGTCAGGCGTATGGCATCATTGCATCCAGCTTGAAATATTGAAATCTCCAGCATGTTAGCTGTTTTGTTATTCTTACAGATGCAAGTGGTTACTTTTATACACTCTTTAAGCAAGACTCAAGTTTCGGTTCTTCAGTGGTGAACCTCATCAGTTGCTCCCATGTAGAAAGGTCTCGTAGAATGATTTGACGTTGACTTTAAATTTCAAGAAGATACAATCATTTTCCTGTGACTGCAAAAAGGAAAACTTTGATGTGCTGCAATGAAAAAAAGCTAATTGCAATTGAAATAAGTAGTTACTTACATGTAGCTATACTGTTCAGACTTTCACTTAGGTTTTTTTTATGCACAATTAAAACCATAAAAAGCAAACCTATTGTTAGAAATTTTGTTTATACCGTTTACTCATATCCGAGTATCTATTAGTATTAGTACTAATAGTACTCTCATCTAATCGGTCTAATATACAGTCAGCACTGCATTGTAGTCCCCAGTTGCGATTAACTGTTATTCCTTCTTGTCTATTCAGGCTGCTGTGACCCTTAAGCCAGTTGGCTACCTGGACAACTTTATGTGGTCTTATGTTGAGAGACAGTGCTGAGCTTTTGTATTGTCAGTAATCTTCTCTTTAAATTCACCTTGATTATACCAGTTTCAGTGGGCAGTCTAAGCTCGTAAAACAAATATCTTTTTCAAAATATCAATTTTCCGCAGTTCATATAATTATGATTTATTTCATATATATCATTTCACACTCACTCCTTTCACGGGAACATATGAACCTACAATTGACCTGCTCCCAATGTCAGTGGCTTCATAGCTCAGTTGGTAGAGCATCGCACCGGTATCGTGAGGTCATGGGTTCGAACCCCGTTGAAGTCCTGAATTTTTTTCAGGCTTCTTTTCGCAATTGCTTAAATTGCATTCACAACTGCGAGGATCATTCTTCATTTGAATAATTACTATTGATAGCTTTGTGTAACTCATTCTCTGAATTATTTTTTGCTAGAATTGTACAAGTTATTGCTTTTGAAGAGAGGAGAATGCAAGCCTAATCTTTGTGTCCTGTTACAATGTTGGTTGTCCTGTGTGATAGATACAGAAAAATTCTAGATTTTTGTAAGGATAGTAATTTGGCCCCCTGCTCATTTCATCCAGGGGCTTGTCTCGGTCAGAGAACTGGTATGCATCTTGACCTCCTTTTCAGAAGATTTTGCAGTGATTTTACGTTTTACTAGTGCTCTCGAGTGCACTTATTACTACTAGTTCTATTACAGGCTAAACGTCTTGTGTCCTGTTATAAAGGTATACATGTAACTCATTCTGTTAAACTGCATCACATACAGATGTAAGTAATTTTATTGATAGCATTGTGTAAATCACTTCTCTATGGTTAAATAATAATTGCTAGCGTTAGTGTTGTAGAAGTGATTCTGTTTGATGACGTTAAATGTATTTAACTTAGTTAACAACGAGGAGCAAGCGCAGCCATGGTGTTCTGGCGTTTATTTGTGGCGTTACCACTCTGTTGAGTGACTCCGGCGTTTTCTAGGGACTGTGCAGTGTTGGCGTTCCCCGTGCTCCCTTAGCGTTCCCAGCATTGTTGTAGCGTTCGGGTAGGATTCCCATTGTGGCTAGCCATGTTTGTTGTGTTCCTGCGTGCTTGTTGGCTTGCTTTGTGGCCAGGCAGTCAGCGGGTTCCGGCGGCTGTATGCGCGGGCATTCCCATGTGCGAAGCTTGTGTATGCCTTCGAGTGTTTGGCGTGTGCTGTTTCTCGTGTGTCTTTTGCGTCCCCTCCCTCCCTCCCTCGTTTTTCTTTTATTCTGTTTTCTCCACTGACTTATTCAGTGTAACGGGTGCTCAGGGGTGTTACCGTGGGGGGGCTTGTGGCTGGGGTGCGGGTAGGGATGGCCACTGGGGTGGTCTATTCCCCCGGGCTGGGGTTTATGTGTAGTCCGGGGGGGGGGGGGGTAGGGTTTGGGCACCCAACCTCCACTTGTGACTTGCGTTGTTAACCGTCGTTAGCATTGTATAACTGTTACACTTCATTGTCATTTTATAGCATCAGTGAAACTAAATACTTGAGTTAATCTTAATAAAGCATTAATTTTGAATAATTGTTCAGCCGTGTCTGCTAGTCCTTTATGTTTTTCCTGCTACATGTATATGTTGTAGTTCAATTTTAGCCTTGGTTCAAATTACATTTTGCTTTGTTTAATATTCATTATTATATATTAGCATAGAAAAGAACAAGGATAAACTTGAACTACAACATATACCCATTTCTGCACGTGCATGCATCCCTTTATTTTGGGAAATTCTTGTTGCTTGACTTTCCATAATTTCTGCAACATACACAAAACCAAAAAATCCATAAATCTACATGAAACCAGGGTCCTGACTTTTAAAAGTTCCATTCCCATCAATAAAAAAGAAATTTGTTCAAAACGCAATTACATAACTGCTGAATTCAGCTATGATCCTAGTCACAAACAAACTGTACATTTTTTAAAGTGGCAATTCACATTTTAGAGCTTGTCTCAAATCAAACGATTCTTATCAAACTGAATGTTTGGCAGTTGTGTCCAGGTTTATGAGGATAAGATGGCTCAAATGCAAAGTGGTCATCTAGGGCACTCTGTTACCTTAAGAAAACTTTCTTAAGCAGCTGGGATGTAACATGTTAAAATAACTGAGCTGGCAGCCATTACTGATGTCTTTATTTTTTATTACCTTTCAGCAATAAGAAGAGGTATAAAAAAGAATACAAATCACACCACAATTCCAGAATCATTGATGCACAAAAAAGGCACCACAAAAGGTTATCAATGCACACAGTGTGACAAGTGTTTTAACAGATCAGGAGATCTAAGGAGACATGAAAAAGTCCACACTGGGGTAAGGCCATATGAATGTAAACAGTGTGGTAAACGTTTTAGTGAAGCAGGAAACCTAAAGGTACATGAGCGACTCCACACTGGTGAAAAGCCTTACGAATGTAAACAATGTGGCAAGTGTTTTAGCCAAGCAGGAGACCAAAGGAAACATGGAAGGCTCCACACTGGGGAAAAGCCTTATGAATGTAAACAGTGTGGCAAGTGTTTTAACCAAGGAGGAAATCTAAGAACACATGAAAGAGTCCACACAAGGGAAAAGCCGTATAATTGCAAACAGTGTGGGAAGTGCTTTAGCATAGCAGGAAACCTAAGGAAACATGAAAGAGTCCACACTAGGGAAAAGCCGTATAAGTGTAAACAGTGTGGGAAGTGTTTTAGCATAGCACAAAGCCTAAGGGCACATGAAAGAGTCCACACTGGTGAAAAGCCATATGAATGTAAACAGTGTGGCAAGTGTTTTAACCAAGCAGGAAACCTAAGGAAACACGAAAGAGTCCACACTGGGGAAAAGCCTTATGAATGTATACAGTGTGGCAAGTGTTTTAGCTTAGCAGAAAGCCTAAGGAGACATAAAAGAGTTCACACTGGTAAAAAGTCCTATGAATGTAAACAGTGTGGCAAGTGTTTTAGCCAAGCAGGAGATCTAAGGTCACATGAAAGAGTCTACACTGCCGACACACTAGCCAAAAGGAAAACTGGAAATAGTAGCAAGGATTGCATATCAACACCAGCAGCCACATTGCAAGACACTCATTCAGCCATTGTTGAGAAACATAGCTGTTGGATTTGTCAAGAGGAGTTTAGTAGTGAGGCGCTACTTCTTGAACATTATGACAATCATATGAGATATGTATCCGAAGACACTTCTTAATACCAAAGCATCTTAACTTAGTAAAAGTCTTGGTATTTTCAAGGTTAATAGGTATGGTAAAATGGTAGAACAAACAAAAATTGCAGGGCAAAAGAAATCCTAACTGTGATTATTGTCTACATTTTACCACAGAAGTGTTGCATTTGATCACAGGAGATTGACAGTAATATTAACAATACAATACAGTACAATACAATACTAAAGAAATAAAAAACGTGCCGAGTGCATTATTGAGTTATATAAGCACGCAGGAATTTTTAAGAACATGAGAGAAGTGCAGAGAAGCACGAGCCAAAGGCGAGTGCTTCTTGCACTTCTCCAGTGTTCTAAAAAATCCCCAAGTGCTTATATAACTTAACAATGCACAAGGAACAAGTTTTTTTATTTCTTTTATAAAATAAAATGGTTAAAATGAACCTTACATTGAACCAATCATAGCGCGCATTTCCTTGAGCATTTTATAAAGTAAGTACAGTACAGTACAGTACAATACAACATGACCATACAGCCCTGCTGACGCAATCCTACAGAAAATAGGATCGCAAGTGATGTGAGCGGGGCCGAACGGGTTGACCTGAGCCGGTCGGGGAAAAGCCGTCCGGCCCCGGCTCGAGTTCAAGTGACCTCGCACTGCACAAGTTTTCTTGTATTTTCTAGTTGTATTATAAAATACTTATTGACTGAGTTGGGTTGGGCCGGACGGGAAAATATTTGGCTCTCAGTCATGGCGCATGGACCTCGCTGTGCTCGGTCCGTACGCCATGACCACGAGCCAAATATTTCCCCATCTGGCCCTCCCACTCAGTCAATAAGTGCATAATACAATACAGTACAATACAGTACAAAACAATATAATACAGTACAATACCATGCAGTACGATACAGTACTGAACAATACAATGTAGTACAATACAATACAGTACCACCCTTTTTACGTGTTGGGGGGGGGGGGGGGAGGTAGTGTCGTCACCTAGTCCGAAAGCAGTCACACAATACAGTTCAGAAATTTCCGTTATATGTTTACATAAACTGTCAATTTTGAAATGTTACTTTTTCCCCGAACATGAGCATAATTATATTCAATCAGTATATGCCAGCAAACAAGTGTTTGCCGATTGTCCTTTACACGAGTTCTGATTGGCTTCTCAAACACAGGATAATGTGTGGTATATACTGAAATAATAACTATTTCCCCTTAGTGTCGGTGAACAGTGAAATATTTTATATTCCCTTACACGTCGATGAATAATTTATTGTTGTACACCCTCTAAAAGACCCTCACCTAAGTGATTTAGAGTAGGTCTTTAATGCTCTCGAGCAAGGTGGAAGATAAGTTGACCGCTTCTTCAGCAGTCTTGGCCACATTGAGATCATGCTCTTGCATTATAATCTATACTAAGTGATTAAACTCCTCAACGAAACCACTTTTTGGAGACCTGTGGTAACAACTTCCCTCTGTAGCATTGACATCATCAAGGTGTACAAGTTCATTGAAGTCTTCTCCTCCAGTAACTTCTGGTACAAAATAGAGCATGTCAGGTCAACCACTCGGCGACTCAGCTTTATCGAATGCAAATTCCACAGTACAGCTACTTTATGAAGCTCATGACGAATCACAGGCATAAAACAAAATTTAAGACATTCACAGTAAAGGCCGCAGTTCCTCATGTCTTTGAAAAAGTTGATCCACCAGTCGGCGCAGCCCCTCCTAAGTATACCCCACCATGTTTCAATACGTTGATTGGAGACTGATTTGCTATACAGAAAACTTTTATCTCCAGCCATTGTGTCATTCCTGTCACGCCTAAAGAAGCGCTGCAGAGCTGCGACATGTATTTTCTGCCCCACAATCCGCTATAGCTGTCAATTTCGCCGTGTACACAAAAGCTGAAGTGCTTTAACTTATCATATCTGTCAATGTACTAGGTCAGTGCAGTGCAGTCAAGGCGTTCAGTCCTGTTTTTTTCCTCCAAACACTCGACCGTAGTAAATTTTTCCGCTGACATTTAACAGGTTTTATGGATGTTTTACAGATGATGGAAAAATTCAACCCCCCTAACCCTACCCCCGCCACCCGGACAGATTAGTAGATTGGTACTGCTCAGGGTTCAAAATATAATTGTTAGAATAGTCACACTACCTTTGGTAACGCCTAGGGTACTGTTTATTAACTTTTATCAACGTTTATCAGGCACAGCTTCAGTGTAAATAAGTGTAAACTTTCTGAATTCTGTGTGAAATAAAGTTTTTATTATAATAATCGTTAAAATTAGCGCGGTAGGTTTTAGGGTATTTAGCCAAAAAATATGGCAGAACATGAAATGCTTTGTTTTAGAATTGCCACCTCTTAGGGGGGAAAATGAATGTAAGTTACACCCTCAAAATAAGATTCTGGTACCTTTGAGGGGTTGTATCAAACATTTCCGATGATCACAAACATCGTCTCTATGTGACGACATCTCTCAAATTTTTACAGAATAAAAATTTGTGAATAATGTTTGGAATTTTTTATTTGTTTTATATTTTTTTCAGAAATGATTAATTGACATCGAATGTTAGTTGTTTACGTTACAAATTTGTAAGACATTTTCAAAATGGCAGATTTTACCTCAATTCCCCGTCAGAATTGACAAGTCATTACATTGTATCAAGCTGTTTCAATTAACCGTTTTCAGCTTTTATGGGAATTTATAAAATACTCAAGGAAATGCGCGCGCTATGATTGGTTAAACCGAGTTCATTATAACTCGATAAAGCACGCGCGTGATGTAAGGTTTGTTAGAACCGTTTTTATTTTATAAAAGAAATAAAAAAACTTGTTCCTCATGCATTGTTGAGTTATATAAGCACTTGGGTATTTTTAAGAACACTCGAGAAGTGCGAGAAGCACTCGCCTCTGCACTTCTCTCGTGTTCTTAAAAATTCCCGCGTGCTTATATAACTCAATAATGCACTCGGGGCGTTTTTTATTTCTTTAGTATATATGCCTTTATAAAATTATTATTGTGCAGAGACTTGTAGTGAGAATTCACAAATCAACACTGAAACTGGTTGCAAGTAAAATAATGCAGTTTTGGGAAAACGTCAAAAGCACTACCAAGAAATGGGTTAGAATGTCCTAAGTAGCTTTTTGGAAAATTTTAACTGCAATTGTGGACTTTTGGGCATAAATATGACTGAAAGAATTTCAACCAGGTCAAATCTTCTATCTTTGAAAAGAATAAAATTTTATCTTGAACAGATACATAGGGTCTTCTGAGGCCCAAAACATAATTTTTTTTTCAAAGATGTGGATTTTCGTCCCCATTTTGGATCTGTTTTAAGTACCTTAACAATAGTAAATCATTAATTTGACAAAACCATGCTTTTAAAGGCCTAAAAAAATACAACTTTAGTGAAAGTTGTGAAAAAGTCAATGAGGACATTCTTGTCCGGAGGCCTTCAATGGCTTCTTCAGAGTGTAATTTTTTATTATTGTGAGATTGTTCACATGTAATGTTGAATAATGACAGTAACAAGTATTACAGCTGGTTTCTGGCAAATAAACTGGTAGGTCAATGTGCAAATAAATATATTTTAATTTTCTTTCTTTAAATGTGATGTTTTATACAATCTCTGGGATAACATCTGAAAGGCACTGCATCCAGACCATTTAATTCCATTAATGATGTGTAACGGGGTTTCAATATGGAGCATATCACAGACAGTATGCATCTTCTTGCATATTCAAATATTTTGTTCCATTTTTACAACCAATGAGAATACAAAATTGAAAACCACTTCAAGTCTCTGAACTTGTCAAATGTACATGTACGTATTACAGTGCATGCAAACTGCCTCGAGTTCTAACAGTTTTCTTGAACCAAATGAAAACTAACCGCCCAGACTATTACAAAACTGAAAGCACTACATAACTTCATAAAACATTAACAGGAATATGTAAAGAATGAGAACACTAGAATTAAACATTTTGCAGTGCTTTAACTGGCAGGTAGCAACCACATAAATGTAAACAAACCAAAAAATATATTTAACCTGTTACAGATTGGTCGCAGCAATATTCTACAAATAAGCTGATGGAAATCTAAAATATTAAACTATGCACAATGAAATGTACTCATTTGGTATTTTTCAAAACAACTTAATTTTCCTAGTTGGTACTGTGAAAAAAATAGGTATGGAGACTAGTAAGGAGAATTTGAATCTTGACATTTTGGTGTACATGTGTAGAACGGTTTTCAATTGAGCAGCACATAACCAAAACCAAGGTTAATTACCTTGGCCAATCAGAACAAAAGCTGAAACCAAGCATGGGCATGGAAAAACGGGTGCGAGCAAGTTACAATAAATTGGTTTTAAGTTGAGAAAGTAACTTTTTTCAGCCAAAGTGTAAATGCAATTTCTTTTACTTTCAACACTCATTTGAAAACCGTTCTACGTGTACTGTGGTATTAACCTTGAGACTGAACATATATTAATCAAAAATAACTTCATCGAGCGCTTTGGCATAGGTCATGGTTCGTGTACGACGACTGTGTTGTGATGTATTGTGTTAGGAAGTGTTAGGTTGTATTGTATTAGGTTTTATGACGTCAGTCAGGTCGTCGTACATGGCGTCATCGTCGTTAATCATGTATTTTTCCCACCGCCCTTTTCGTGTAATTGTAATTAATGGGTAAAAGCCTTATCCGTGCAAAATAAACTCTAAAATAGATATGCTTGACACGTGTCCACAATTTTGCCATCTGAAATCAGTGGATGGAGATACTGAGTCAGTTTACTGGTAATATACCCAACATGAAACCAACCGGTACCATGATCCATATCAATAGCAATTAGCATTTTTGTCCTTCTCAGGTCTCAGTTTCACCTTCACTTAACATTGTTCTCTGTGTAACTTTCTTTCTGCATCTTCCAAAAATGTTTGCCTTGGCTTTTCATGTGCAGCACCAATACATTTGAACGCCAACATGTGTTCCACACTTTCGTCATCATCATCTATGTCACTGTCGCCATAAGAACTGTGAGTACAAGACTCAACATCACCGTGACTGTAGAAAGGACTGCGCTGTTATCATCAGATCCACAGGAGTGCACTGAAATTAGAAACAGAAGGGATTGGGGGAGGGCTGTGTTTTCTTGGGCGCCCATTTGGGGTGGGCCACAATTTTATGGGCCCACGTTTAGGGGAGGGTTACAATTTCTGGGCGCCTTTCATTAAAACGTTGGACGATGTGCATAAATGGGTTTTGTGCCATTGACTTTGGCATGGCAAGAGAATCTTCATAGAATCGTATACTCAAAGCTTAATTTCACAGTGAAAAAGCTCACACCTAGAACAATTAAAACATAACTTGATTTATTTCTGGTATACGGGTGTCCTTAGTTTAAGATTACACAACCTTATCCCGATATCAGCTATACTCCACATTGTGAAATTTGCTATAATACCCTACCTTACCGTTATTGCCAGACTGTCTGGCATTTTTGATGTGCTTCCGACTGCACAAAATTAGAACGAATCCAAGAACGAGCGTTACGCGCTGTCTACTGTGATAATGATTCAACGTACGAAGAACTCTTGCAAAGGGCGAACCTACCCATACTGAGCACGCGAAGGCTACAGGCAATAGCTATATTAACTATGTACAACGTTAAAGGAATGGTTTGGCGCCCCATATATAGTGAACTTATTCGTTGTCTCAACTGCTCATTGCAATCTTAGAAACCCCCGACTTTATATTATTCCGAGATTTAGGACAGTTACACACGGAAAACACAGCTCATCATACCTAGGCCCCGTCCTTTGGTCTAAACTTAATAAATATACTCGGCTGTCTGACTCGCCAGAAATTTTCAAAAAACGTATCAAAACAGTTAATCTTAGCAACTTATTAGACAACACATGTAAAGACTGCCTGTTATGTAACACTTACGTTATTGACATTTTAGCTCATAAATACATATTTTATCTATTTAAGTAAGGCCCCGTCCACACGTATACGTTTACGTTCGTAAACGCATATTTTTTAATCTAAAACGCTCCCGTCCACACGAAGCCAGCCATCGTTTACGATTCGTTTTCACCTGTCCACACTTAAACGCTAAAACGATACGTAAACGCTAAAAATCTGCATGGAGCATGCGCTAGATAACTTGAGCATGCGCCATAAACAACTGTGACATCAGCGTTTACGAAAACATCCGTTTACGCCTGTCCACACGTAAACGGGTAAACAGCGTTTTCGAAAATATCCACTTTGGAGAGCGTTTTCGAAAATATTCGTTTAGGGTGACCGTTTTCATCGTTTACGTGTGGACGGGAGGCCTAAACGCATAAAAAAATATGCGTTTACGAACGTAAACGTATACGTGTGGACGGGGCCTAACTTTGTAACATTTAGTTTAGGTGTCCTCAATTAGCGGTCAACGCGCGCTAGCGATAAGACCTGTTATAATTATTACCGGTATATTATTATTATTTAATACTATAAAACTCAATCAGTCTTAAACAGTAACGGTATCAAACATATTGTTTTTTTTTTCTTTTTCAACAAATGCGACGTAGTCTTGAAACAGTTTGCCAATGAATGTCCAGTGAAGATGTATAAACGATTACTCAATGGGTTCCCAGAAAGGAGTGCATTCCAATGTGTTCCAAAAGGGGCCTATGTCTTCTGCACTGCTGCTGTCGTATTCCACTGCAGTAAAGGCACTTCCAGATTCCTCCTCCTGACATTGTTCCACACTATCATCGGCCCCGTCATCGCTATTTCTTCCACTGTCATTGATGCTACTTGGGTTGTCTTGGTCGCTACTTTCATCGTCTTCACTTGCATTAGAGCTTCTCTCATTTTCAGAAAACACAAACAGTGTTCTAAGCTCTGATTTCGCGCTGTCATTTAAAAGTTCACACTGATCAGACATCAAACCGATCGCCCATTTCTGCTCTCTTTTTCCAAGTTCTTTTACGTTGTTTCCGCGCAAATCTTCCTTCTGACAAATGGTACCCTCTGACCAGTCAGGCGCAATCTTCTTTAGAACCTCAGTCGTCTATACCATGCCTAGAACAGAAATTCTATTCTATTCTATTCTATTCTATTCTATTCTAGAATAGAATAATAAATAAATAAATCCTATTCTATTCTATTCTAGAAATTCTATTCTATCCTATTCGGATATTTAACGTTAGTACGGCCCCCGTTTGCCCTCACTTATATTCTTAGTACATTAGTACGGCCCCCGTTTGCCCTCAATTATATTCTTAGTACGTTAGTACGGCCCCCGTTTGCCCTCAATTATATTGTTAGTACGTTAGTACGGCCCCTTGTTTGCCCCCACTTATATTGTTAGTACGTTAGTACGTAAGTACGGCCCCCGTTTGCCCTCAATTATATTCTTAGTACGTTAGTACGGCCCCTTGTTTGCCCTCACTTATATTGTTAGTACGTTAGTTCGGCCCCCGTTTGCCCTCAATTATATTGTTAGTACGTTAGTACGGCCCCCGTTTGCCCTCAATTATATTGTTAGTACGTTAGTACGGCCCCTTGTTTGCCCCCACTTATAGAGTGTGTTCGCTCACGTGACCTTTGAATTACCGTCCGCCATGTTGGAGGAGTGACTTTGATGGGTTCTCCCTGTGTTTACCTTCTAGAGAGCGGGCAGTGCGAGCGCTTTTGAATTCATAACTCACGCTTTTTTTAACGTTGTGAATTAAAATCGAAAAGGTAGCTAACGTTCAGTGCTTTTTTGTTATTTGTGCTAATTTAAATCCCAAAAACCCTTTTCTTTCGATGATTAGGGCCGTATTTGTTTCGATCAATTCGATTTGCCGATTTGCCGGCCCGATTTTTTAAACCTTTAGCTTGTAAACATTATCACAGAGTAGGAAATCAGCAACACTTATAAAATCGGTTTTACGTCAACAATATTTCTTATAAAATGGAATCATTTTCATGGTCGCGACAAATCGTTGAATCAGTCTTGTAGCGCGTCTCTTTAGCTAGTTTGTCGGTTCCTTGATTGCACGCTGCAATTTGTCTGCACGAAATTTTGTTTCGAAGTGGTTTCTGTGGGGCACTTGTTCCCCGGGTGCTACTATTTAGCCAAGAAAACCGGTATTTTCGGTTGGAAAGCAAAAGGTATGGTTGATTTTCGGGGAATTTGGGTTGGAACCAGTGGAAAACCTTCAGCGATTTAATAGTAGCGTGAGCCCAGCCGGGCACGGTCTTCAAAGGGTCTTCAAAAATGTCTCAAAATTCTCACAGAATTTTCACGAAAAGCTTCATTTAAACCTCCTAATAGTATTCTATCTTTGTTTAGAAATGCCAAGCGCTTCGAAAAATTAATTTGGTTTTGTAGTTGACGAATTCTCCTAGCTTGTGCATACTATAAAATCGCTGTGTTCTCGACACTTAGAAAATCTGTGTCGAGAACATAGCGATTTTATAGTATGCACAAGCTCGGAGAATTCGTCAACTACAAAACCAAATTAATTTTTCGAAGCGCTTGGCATTTCCAAACAAAGATAGAATACTCACAGGAGGTTTCTGAATGAGGCCTTCGAGATTTTAGCATATTTGTCAGCATCGGAGGCTCAAGTTATGTTGTTTCAGTCACCATTTTGATTATGTCACTCCTCCAACATGGCCGCCGGTAAGTTTGTGACGTCATCCGAACACACACTATATTGTTAGTACGTTAGTACGTAAGTACGGCCCCCGTTTGCCCTCAATTATATTGTTAGTACGTTAGTACGGTCCCTTGTTTGCCCTCACTTATATTCTTAGTACGTTAGTACGGCCCCTTGTTTGCCCTCAATTATATTGTTAGTACGGTAGTACGGCCCCCGTTTGCCCTCAATTATATTGTTAGTACGTAGTACGGCCCCTTGTTTGCCCTCAATTATATTGTTAGTACGTAGTACGGCCCCTTGTTTGCCCTCAATTATATTGTTAGTACGGTAGTGCGGCCCCCGTTTGCCCTCAATTATATTCTTAGTACGTAGTACGGCCCCTTGTTTGCCCTCAATTATATTGTTAGTACGTAGTACGGCCCCTTGTTTGCCCTCAATTGCCCTGTTTGCTCTAACATTTACGTTAGTAAGGTAATACGGTTAGTACGTTACGTATAAAAATTTTCTAAGTACAGGTTAGTACGCGTACTAAGAAAAAAATAAGGAAAGCGGCGTCCTAAAACAGGCACATATGCATATTCGACCTTCTTTATGTTTAACATGTTCTGTGTTATGGTCGTTGAATCATGCGGCTTGAGAATGTGGTCTTCTCTTAGAAGAAATCCAGCCTTTGAAGGATTCTTTACAGATTGCAGTTGTGCTAATTGCTCTCTAATTTTTTTTACCGCCTTCTCATTGTCATATTCTCTTCTCGCTTCTGCATGAAATGCTTTTTTAAAAGCCTTCTTGTTGCCACCAAAATAGCCAACCCGTTCTAAATAAAATGATTCGTATTCAAAAAGAGCAACATTTTATTGTAAGGAACTTTGCCATGGTTAGCACGTATGCTATCAGAGATTTCGTGTTGTCTTTTTTATGACACATTACACGTGCAATGTCATTTTTATTCAGGTCTCTGAAGGATCTCCGCACCTTCGCGAAATCTCAGTTACTCTTGATATGAATCACGGATCAGTCTTTCTCAAACGATGCACATTTAACCTAACAATCTTGATGACAGTGATTGTGACGATGATGTTGATGATGACATTGATGATGACAATGATGATGGCGTCTTGGGCGAAATCGGAGAGGATGATAGCGATGATGACATCAGTGAGGATTCTGATGAGGATCCAGAGGAAGACAAATCAGTCCAGCAGGAAGATAACTTTGAAAATCTGTTGCAGACCGCGATCTGGCCGAACTTGCAGGACCTGGAGGGGTCGAGCAAGAGCTGCGGACTTCTCTTGAATAGAGACAGTTTTCTCTGATCCGTCCTTTATAGAAGCACAATTTGTTCACTCTTGAAGTTGACTACAAACAGGAATTCAATAAGTAACAACGGGACTGTCAATTGTACGGTTTCCCTTTACTTGGTGAAGCATTTGGGTTTTGTAAATAGTGGATTAAAATAGTAACACTTTTTTCTTATTCCAATGAAATAATTGACTCAAAATAACGTTCGTATGGTTTCTCGTGGTGCAACATTCGAATTTTCAAATTTTTTTCACAGGGGAGGGTTACAATTTTTTGGGCGCACATTTTAAAGGGGGCCGAGATTTTTGGGCTGTTAACCGGAGAGGGGCTAAAGAAAGAAGACTTTTAGCAGTGGAACACCGAAATAACGATAACTCGCCGAAATCGCGTTAAATCGCCCCGAGGAGCAGGCAAACAACAAAGAATACAACACAGCAACAGGGTAAGTCAATTTTATTCACAAAACATTCGAATTTTTAAGTTTAAAACAAAACCGTTGCATTCCCATACAAACCTTTATAAATCCAATCTTTGTAACACAATACCACTCATAAAGCAAAGGTCACGTCCCAGTTATCTGATAGTGAGCTTGGGCCGCCCGTGGCTATCCGCTTCGCATGATTTCTTGAAAAATATCCCATCTGTTTCGGGAAATAACGAGCAGTTACAGTCTGCCGTCATTTTCTCGATTTCCAAAAATGGTGCGACTGGCAGGTCTCCTTTGGAACGTGTGGTGGTTTGCAGTGCTCGTCTGAGACGAAACGTCATCTACATCAAAATCCCATATTAACAGTGATGTCTCGTCGCTCTCCTCTGGTTAAAACACAGGCTAGTTAAAACTAGACACGAAAAATAAAAGGAGAACAGCTTAAGCTTATAACAATATTTTTACAACAATATTTTTTTTACAACAACAATATTTTTTTTATTCAACTCATGCACAGGATAAAGGATCAACAAGCAAGTAGAAATTCAACTTTACAATTATGCTCAATAATAAAGCGTTTTCGAAGCACCAAAGGCAGAGCACCTAAGGTGCGATATAATTTTGACTGCAGTGGTAAACATCACAAAACTATAGCAGCGTAGTCGATTCGAAACTCGACAGTAAGACACAATAGAGAGGGTGGTCGAGGGTGGTAAAGAGTTTTTTCGTGATCCGTGAAAGGCCATTTTTTCTCCGTGAACTGTGAAATGGCTAAGACTTATCTTTTTCTCGTGAAACGTGATTTGGTTACATTACCCGTGAACCGTGAATCGACATTTTTTTCATGAGCACTGCAAAATGACTCTTGTTTTTTTCTCGTGAAATTCTACTGTATTAAAAACCGTGATTCTTTCTTCCTCCCAAAAAATTATCCAGTAAGCGTTTAACTACGCCGGTGGTAAATTGCGTGACGAATGCATGACCGTGACTGATCGTCATTCTGGACCCCAGGTCACTCTACAAGGTTTGGTAATTTTACACAACATCAGCAAAACAAAGAATTCAGCCTTCTCTTTACATCAGGAAGAACGAGGAGTGGACGGTCGGTGAAGACAACAAACAAAGCTGTACTTTGGATGTAATTTAAGGTTACAGTGTACCTTCAGATCGAAAATTTATTGAAAAATTTTTTTTGGCGTTAAAATAAAGTTTACGGAATGAACTTTCATCCAAAAAAAAGTTATCGAAAAATAGTGAAAATTGACGAAGAAATGACGGTATAACTTTTGTGGGCGGAGTTTGTTTATTACGCGATATGTTTTTTTTAAGCGCCGTTTTCTCAAATTAATTTTTCGCTTGTTGGGGACAATTTAAAGAGCTACAACTCAAAGGGAATTTGTTCGATTTTCCTTAAATTTGGACAGAAGCTAGGCTAACATATAATCAACAAAAATGTGTCGGCGAATTTCTTAATTCCGAAAACTTTTTCGTCAAGAGCCATTTCCGTGCGATCATTCCAATTTTTTTCTCCCCTTTTCGAAAATATTCTGTAACTTTTCACTGAAATAAAGATTATGTATGTAAGTATGTATGTATGTATGTATGTATGTATGTATGTATGTATGCAATGATGTCCCAATCTATAGCAAGATGGGAAACAGGCAACAATTTTTTTTTTCTTTTTTTTTTTCGGGTAAATTTTTACAATAATAAATGTAGCATAGTTAATACCGCCTTTACAAAAAATACAATACAACTTGATACCGCATCTCAGAAAGAGCGTTTTTTTTTTCGAGCTGTCTCAAGTTTTATATTGATTACAAAATTTTTCAATTTTCTTTTTTCAATTCTGCAGAGATATTTGAGGTAAAATTTCTGATCTTTTCTTCTTCCAACAAACACTGTTTGTAAGGCACAATTTTCAAAATGGCAGATTTTACCTGAATTCCGTGTGAACTGACAGATCCAATCCATGTATTCTGTGAGTCCGGTCCATTTCTTTCCAAATATGGTGTGGTCCGAAGCAGACTGCGAAGATAGCCAACGAAGAGTGTTGGCATTTTGTTCAAGAACAGCGCCAAAACTTCCTCTACTGAAGGTAAAATAATATATTCAGTGTCTTTTTAGATAAACTAACATTCTTTAGGTGCTAGGCTTGACCAACGGAGGCCAAAAAAGACCGAGTTTTAAGCAACATGTTTCCCGCGCCATATTGCTATCCCCGGGTTGCTGTCACTCGATAACACAAAATTCGCCCATTTTTGGCAGAACGTTGTCCTGAATTCTGCGATTTTTATCCCTGAAGAACACGAGAAACCGTGCGCAACAAAAAATACCCGTATTTTGTTTTGATCAATACCTCTGTTATCTGCAGTTAATAAGACTTTGGTATATAAGGTTTATATTCAATAATTTGTACAGTATGTGGACCCTGGACCACCCTGGATCCGCCGCGGCACTTGACGGTAAATAAAATACGATGAAAAATAAGTGTCCGATCATTTATCGATTAGTCTTCTCACAGGCAGCCCAACCGTGGCGTGTGAGTCACATGAAATTACAGACCGGTCAGGACACATAAAGGGACAATAAAGTAAGGGGCGGACCATTAGAAATCTTGGGAGGGGGGGTGACAATTACCAAAAAAAAAATCCTGCAAAGGAAAATTGTCTCAAAAAAAATTCCTGCAAGCAGTTGACCATAAAAAAATAAAATCCTGCAAGCTAACTGGCTATATATACATATATTTATTTATTTATTTATTTTAAACTGGAACATATGAGAGTATGACATGCTCTCTGTTAGTAAAATTCATCAAAAAGCAACTTCAGGGTGAGTCAAATGCTATCAAAAATTACCTGCCTCAAAGGTCTATCTGCAGGGGCGGATCCAGGATTTTTCTTTGGAGGGGGTGCATTTCTTAGGAGGGGGTGCACCTCTAAGGAATGATGTAACTGAAGGGTGACGTAAACAAATTTTAAAAGCGAACAACGCATAGGTCATCTCAGTGGGGGAGGGGGGTGTGCGTACCCCCTGCACCCCTCCCCTAGATCCGCCCCTGATCTGGTACATGTACCAATATCTTAATATAACCAAAACCTTGTTTATGTAAACATCATAAAATATGTAACCTGCTCTACTACACGCAAGTATTTTTTTAAAAACATTAGTTTACAGATTGTCCAACCGTCCCGATTTCGTCGAGATTACCCCGATTTTGCTTGAAAATTCCGAATCCCGACCAATGTGATCGGCATAGGAAAAATCCAGATTTTGACATCCGGTTCTGTCATTTTCGTCAAATTCTCATAATACTTACTATACAAAAAGACGAAATTGCGTATACTTAACTCTGATATCCAGATAAACTAAAGAAACAGCAAGAAATAAAAAATGAAATCGAGTACTTGTATGTGGAGCCACACAAAGAGACGCAAAGCGACGCGAAGCCACATCAATTTGCCAAACATTTTTGACAGAAATTGTTGTCTCAGAACACTAGAAATGGAGTTTCAGAGCATCAAGTTTTCAAAATTTTCTGGTGGGGCATGCCCCCAGACCCCCCTAGCGGCTCGCGCCTTCGGCGCTCGACCACTCCATCTCAATTCTTATTTCTCTCCATTTTTTATGCAAAGGTTCGACAGTCTGACTTAAATCGACTGTCCAGCGTTTAATAACAAAAATGGATTGGGCCAAGTATAAAAAAAATTGGAGCTTGCACACATTTTTAAAGAAGATCTCAGAAAAAAAAAAAAAACCTGCAGGCTTGCACCTCCCAGAAAAAAAAATCCTGCAGGAAACTCAGGCCGAAAAAAAAATTCATACACTGACAAATTTTTGACCCCCCTCCCAGGATTTCTAATGGTCCACCCCTAAAGGCAAGAAGTCTCTATTGAGTAATATTTTCGATTTTTCTGTCGCTTTTCAATTCCATGACAAATCGTATTATTACCTATATTTCATTACTGTGTACCAGCTTCGAATCTGTAATTTCATTTGACTCACACATCACGGTTGAGCTGCCTGTGGGGCTGCCTGTGGTCTTCTTTAACATGAGCTATTTTTAGCTTTCCTGCTGTTGCCGAAGGCGCGAAATTCAAGTTTGTTGACAGGTACAGTGCAAGTCTCTTTGTCTTTATTCACGCTTTCCATTTAAAGAGTCCGTAAACAGCATAGCTATATTTATTACGCAAGTAAACACAGGTACCCCAAGCTCAAGTGATGTTTACATGTGGTAATTTGAACGTCGTGGTAAATGTTGCATAATAGCGAATTTATAAGGATTTGTGTGGGGAAATCAAAATTTCAAAAAATACACAAACATATTTGCATAAGGCGACGTGAGTGAAGATAGAATTATAAAATGCAAGTCTTGTTTTGTTTACATAATATCGCTTTTCAATCTATTTAATGAATGAACAAACAAAAAAATGGACAACAAAATCTTCTTTCAAAAAATTTTATTCAAATCTCCATTAGTTTATGTTTAAAAGCAAAACGCGTACCATTTGAGCTGTCTCATTCGAGCTGCTGTATCTCTGATGAAATTCAAGAAATCGATAGAACTGAATTTAAGTACGTTTTAAAAACAATTCATAAAGAAAAAGTCAATCACAGACTGATATCAACATAAATTCTTATTGAAAAATGTAATCTGTTGTACCTTTAAATTCTTTAAAGTGCCCCTGCGATCAAATTTTATAATAATTTTTTATTTCATTTTTCGAAAGAACATATTGTAATTACTGACCAGTCCAAACCGTTTTTCAATCTGATCACGGGAAAGCAGTTTTTTATGACTGTACTTTTCTCATTTTCGCGGCCGCCATTACATTTGCATGTTCCAGTAGTTTCAAAAGAAGCCAGAGAAAGTGACGTCAAAGACTCGCTGGCTTAAAATTGCAGTGTGTGAATACAGCTTATTTAGTATGCAGAGCACGAGTTTGGCAATTTGAAAGCTCAAAATTCCTGTGCTATGTTGTAATATGGCATAAAGTTAAAGGAGATATAATAATGAGAACAAGATGTTTATTAACAATTAAAATAACTATTTACAATACATTAAAATTCTAATTACGATAAAATATGTACATTATTAAACTATAATAATAATAATAACAATAATAATAATACCAGTAATATTAATATTCGAATCAACAAATTTTTAGAAACGGATTTTACTATAAAAGTTAACGCTAAAAAACAATGACGTTTCGACCGTTCAACGGTCATTTTCAAGTTGAGGAATAAAATTGTTAACATGTGCTTATATAATCAATTGTAAAAATGCTAATGAGATACTGACTAAAACTCTAATATAATTTAACAAATTGACGTCATTTTTTTATGCGTCTGTCCTCTTATTGATGATAAATTTCGCCATAACATTGTCAAAGTGCTGTGGATCCACAGCAAACTTTGACAATGTTATGACGAAATTTATCATCAATAAGAGGACAGACGCATAAAAAACTGACGTCAATTTGTTTTTTACAATAACAAAACGCCAAAACTGATGTTCAAACAAAGGAAGGAGATGCAAGATGAGATCACCACAAAACCAGAATTTCAACGCTATAATTCGGAGAAACACGGGCTCGTAAATTAAAAGTTTGAGTAGAGTAAGTCAGAAACACATAGAAAAATTGGAATTTTGAAACTAACCTTTATTCCGGTTAAAATTGTTCTCAAATAATCCATTGAAACACGGTTCAGTTCACCTCCGGTAAAGCTTCTTTCAGCGACAGCGCTATAATCCTGCTAGCTGCTCACCGCCAATTTTCAGGTCTGGATTCTCAACAAACGCCTTCATCTTTCCGCTTTAAAGTTGTGTTTTAACTTCTTGAGGTTCATCTCATCTATTTTGGACGATTTTCTCATCGAATATTTCTGGTTTTTTGAAAGAATTCTCGCCACGAAAAACGCAGCGCTGAAAAGTTTGGTAAAACCTTCGCTGATGGCGTCAGTTTTATCGTTTTATGTGTCTGTACTCTTATTGACAATAAAAATTGGCCAATCAGCGCGCGAGAATTCGCACAGTTATTGTAAAAAAATATAATATAATATAATATTGTTTCTATGTAAATATTTTAGAGTTTTAGTCAGTATCTCATTAGCACTTTTACAATTGATTATTGCTTAATATTGATAATATTGATTAATATTGCCAGTAATATATTAATGTGAGTAGCAGAAGTGTATGGATATTTACAGTGGCGAGCCGCAAGCAGGTGTATATCCATACATTTGTGATTTTCTTAAAGAAGAATTAGCTTATAAGCATTCCTATTAGTATTCTGGGTCGGTGATACAATATAGCTTGTCTGAATCAGGATTTATGAACCTTCATTAAATATTATAACCCGTGCCCTTTTAGTGTCTCCTGACATTCTCCTTCTGGGGGGGGGGGGGGGGGAGGGGTGGTGTTCCCATGCATTGCTGATTAGTTCTTCTTTTAACTATCCTGATCAAAATATAGAGTCTTCTTGTAATGTAAGACATATTACAAAATAGAGTTGAACATTTAGTTACAGAAACTTCATTCTTCCACTAGCGGCACTTTTCCTAAACAGACAAAGGTTTGATACAATGGAAGACAGATTGCAAAATACAACTGAATACTTGCTTACAGACATCTAAGTCTACCATTGTTGGACACTTTTCATAATAGGCAGACACTGAATTGTGATCCAATGGTCTTGTGGTTTGTTTGTCTTTTAACTATCTATGCTGTACAGAACACCTGTTAGTCTGCCATTTGTGAGGCCTACTCTGGGACCTTAAGTCGCCGTAACTTTAGGCGACTTTAAGCGACTTAAGGCGATTTAAGGCGACTTAGGGCGACTTAAGGAAAAATTAGTTCAAAATATTGGTGACTTAAGGCGACTTTAGGCGACTTAAGGCGACTTAAGGCGACTTTAGGCGACTTAAGGCGACTTAAGGCAACTTAAGGCAACTTAAGGTGACTGAAGGCAACTTCAGGCAACATAAAAATGTTTCTAAAAAGTGATGAAACAAAAGTTATTGACAGTCTCTTCATCACTATATCTAAATACCAAGCCACTGGTCTCTGGAGAGAAATATGAGACAGGATTCAAGCCAGGTCCGATTGAGTCGGGACTTAAGCCAGTTTGCGACCAAGGACTCCAGTTCAGGTCAGACATAGAGTTAGGGTTAGGGCTACAGCTTGAGTCCTGACATGAATCCTGGCATTCATGATAGTTTGTCTCATATTTCAATAAACAAAATTATCAAAATCAGTTCACTTGGTCTCAGATAGACTTAAGTGACCATAAATCTCCAGTTTCCAGATTTTAAAGCCCCTTTTACCTATACTGAGATTCAAATTATTACAATAACAACAACAACATTATATAAATAATATGAATGCTAAATTGTATTATGAACATTAATTAGCCAAACAAGAGGCAGGAACAATATTACTTATCTAGAATGAGAAAAAATTCAGTTAGCTGCTTAAATGTTTTTAAGATATTGCAATAAAAACAATAATCATACAAAAATATAAAGATCATATACATGACTGCCAAACAAAATCTTGGTGAAAAAATCCAACTTTTTTACTTAAAAATGGATACCTGATCTGAATCAAACTAACATACATTTTCCTTAACTTATTTATACAACAATGAACAAAGGCATCGAATTAGTTAATTAAAAATCACTTCTCGATTTCACATATTACATAAATTTGGTTAATTTATCTGCCACTGTTGTGGCAGTTGCACAGTCAATTTTGGCTCGAAAGCTTGACAAACGACATCCAAAACTGTTTGGTCAGGCACCCAGCCAATTTGTTGTTCTCCTGCCTTAGTCCAATAGAATATTCCAATATCATATTTGGTACCGTAAGCGAGGGTCCTTCTCAATAGCACATCTTTCCCATTTTCTCCAACTATTTGTCCGGCTCCTGAAAACTTGGATGTTCCACTGACAGGGAACCGAACCCTCGTAGGAGACTTTCTAGCAGGGTTGAGTAGTTCTGCTTCCAGGCAACATTTTAATTTAACCTGTCAAAACAAAACTAAATAGTGTTACTGATGAGGCTGTTGACAGATTTACCGGTGTAGAAGTTAATTATTACCTCAAAAATTTCCAGAAAATAATGGATCACAAATGAATGCACAGCAAATGACAGAGTTGACAATATTTACTTTGGCGTCCGCCATTTTGATTCTCCCAGAATTCCTTTCCAACCGTAGATGGTTTCCATGCTTCGCGCGTTTCTTTTCCTCCCGCGCTCGCTTGACCAATAAATTTCAGAAATTTACATCTACCTTACCTTGAATTGAGTTGTCGGAATTAGTTTTCTTTTCGCAATACAAGCAGGAAGCCAGTCAATGGCTACAAGAACGATTTCAAAAATTCCAGGCCAGCTTGATTGACAATCTACGCCACAAAGGTAAAGCACGTGAGTGGTAGCCTAGAGGGAGCCACAAAGCCTAGTCAGGCTGTACTGTAAAGTGGGAATGTGTTTCAATTTCAACAACAGCAACACTTCAGCTTTGGCTTTGTTTGCCGAATCAATTGAGTGCTAATTTTCTGAACATGAGTGCGCGCGCGCCCGCGCGCGTGGGCATCCATGTTCCAAAAAGAAGTCACGTGGTCAAAACATGTGGCGGCCATGTCTGCTCGAGTGAGGCAAATTTTCCTGCTGGAAGCAGCTGCAAATCCTTTGCACATTCCTGCTTAATGGTTGATAACAAGAAATCCTTTTGTCCTTTGTGAAAGAGAGCCATCATAGTAACATAATCAACGCAAATTTTGCAATCTTAAGCGTATAGGTTGATTTAAATTCTTTGCTTCATCAAACTGTCAAGAAGATGACATATACAAGTTGTAAAGAAGTTTCAAGCTTTCAAACGTTCAGTTACGATTGGTTGTAAATAGAATAATGTTGGATGGCTAGAACGCAGCTTAGAGGTTGTATGCGGGAGAAATGGCCCATTTTTGGTTGCTCTTTCACGTTGGGTAAGTAAGCTTAAAAGTTAAGTACATTAGTATACAGTTACATTGCCTTTGGTTAAGCTAATGATCTTTTCAAGCTTACTTGCTCAATGTAAAAGTGATAAGCAATAATTGGGCTTAACCCCAAAATACTTTTCAAATTATTGTGATCTTAGTGATCCAAAACAGCTCTCACTGTTGTTATAATACCCTGAAGGTGAAGGAATGCCTGCACCATTACAGTATATCAGTATTGACTGCTGATCAGCAGTGTTTCTTCTTTATGATGTTGCTCATATTAAGTGTTGATTATAAGTCACAACTTCATCCTTTCAGCAACACTTTGTCCATGAAATATAAGTAAACCTATAGAAATAGCTGTCAATGTTTTGAAGATGAATGAGTGTACCCTCCTTGGGGATGGACCATTTTATTTTTAGGGGTGGGGGATTGGGCATTTTGTTTTAGCAAGCATGAATTTTTTTTACCATCTTGAGGCTGTGCAAGAATTTTTTTTGTGATTTTTCCATACTTTTCTATACTTTATCTGTGCGTGAACTTTTTTCTTGGTATTTGCCCCCCCCCCCCCCCTCAAAAATAAAATGGTCCATCCTTTATAGGGTTCAGCAAATATAATTGAAGCAACTAGGGCATGTTGCATGACTATTGAAGCATGGTGTTGTACTGCATGGGGCCATACCCTTGCAGTATATAATCATATATGGGAAATAAAATAAAATTTGGGGCAATAAAATTATTACATATTCAAGAAATAGTAAAAGTGAAACCTTTTAGGGCAATTTTAAGGTGTGCAGGCCTTTTTTAAGCCTAACGACTTCAGGCGACCTTAAGCGACTTTAGGCGACTTAAAGCGACTTTAGGCGACTTAAGGCGATTTTAGGCGACTTAAGGCGACTTTAGGCGACTTAAGGCGACTTTAGGCGACTTAAGGCGACTTAAGGTCCCAGAGTAGGCCTTTTGTGGACACTTTTCCTAAGCAGACATTGAGTTGTGATCCAATAATCTTTTGCTTTGCTCCTCTCTCAGTCTGCACAAAATTAAACATAGTACACCGGACAACAGAATTGAGAATTGGGTTGAATTGTAATAACTTTTTTTATAATATAGAGGGCAAAATTATTGAATGCTGATTGGCTGACGAAGAGGGCATTTTTCCTCAATTGAGGGCAAAATTACTCGCTCTTGATTGGTCGAGCATCAAAATTTCTCACTCGTGATTGGTTGAGCGCTTCGTTCTCGTTGCATTCAGTTGGCTTGGCGGGATTTTGAAGAAAATTTACAAACGGAGTGCTCGCATCAGTTTCGCCGGAGATTTTGTTATAAAAAAGGAATGAAATCGGAAGATACCTAAAGAAAATAAAGAAAAGAATTCTACAGGTGAATTACAGCATTTTACGCCAAACAGGAAGCGATTATTTGTGTCAAATCTTGGATTGACTAGACGCCTGCAGGCCAGTTTGCGACGTTGAAGATCTAGAAGAAATTCATTCATGGCGACAAAAGCTGGTTTTAAAGTTCCATCACTTCATTGAAAAAATGCGGATTTCTGCGGACGTAAAGAAAAGAACTTTGGCATATCTTGCTGAAAGGGAAAATATACGTTTAACAGGAGAAGGAATAAGGCTAAAAGACGTGAAAGAAAGCAATTAAATCACCAAACGTGCAAGCAAGTTTGAACTCTCGCCATTTGTTGTTGTTATCAAAGCGGCAAAAACTTCAAAACACAGGTACGCTAAAATAAAACTTGCTTTGTTTTTGTCGTAAAGTGTCTATGTTTCGATGTACATAACAGACAAATGTATCTTTGACCGAATGGAAATTTATTTAACCACAGTGAGTTGAAAAGTTTTTCTTGTCAGTTTGCGAGAGAGTATTTTCACTTCGGTTGGTTTCAAGTCTAAGGGACTCTTAAAAAGTCTGAAACGTTTCCCTATAATTTTGCCCTCTATATTATAAACAGGTAATCGCATGTTCCCTCGTAAAATTAAGGATTAATATCACTTGTGTTTTCAGAAGCTGTAGAAATTGCCCGAGTCGCTTCGCGACTCGGGCAATTTCTACAGCTTCTGAAAACACAAGTGATATTAATCCTTAATTTTACTCGGGCCCATGCGATTACATATACTAAATGCTGTACTTAAACGTCATTAAAATGGCAGCATAAGAGACAAGAAAATTCCACACATGTAAAATTCTTAAAATACACAAGTGTTAATATTAAGACCGAAAAAGGTTGTAAATCCTGTGCGACCGCAGCAGTTTTCACCTCAAGACTTTACCATATGATATGGTAGTGAATATCTACAATGCACTTGAGTCTTCTTCACTGTTTGAAAATTAAACTGCAACGAAAATTATTACATTTGATAGAGCTGGCAGTTGACAGTCTTTGAAATAGTTGCAACATTTATTCGTTCTATAAAGCAGTTGCTTTTCTTCATCTCCTCCAAAATTTTCTGACAGGGTTCATGTATAACCTGTCGTAAAAGAGCTTTTTCCATCCTTTTCTATCCTTTTTTATACAATGAACTGAATACTACGCGCTCTGTGATTGGTCGTTGCCTATGATCTATCAGAGTACAGACGCACGGCTGACATCAGAAAAATTGTTTGCTTTGTTTTGTCCAACATGGCGCACAGTTTTGAAAATGTTTGCGAGATTATTCTGGATCGAGCAAGTGAAAGCCTCAAAAAATGTTTAGCAGGAGCTGTTTACGAGCAAGAAAAAGAAGAAACCAAGACGAAAAGTATTCTTGGCGACTTGAAAAATACCTAAACTGGAACAAATCTTCGAACAGTCGAGCGCTACGAGGCAAGTTCGTAATTTTACCCTTTTTACTTTTCTGTTCATTGTATAAAACAAATAGATTCCATTTGGCCGTGTGTCTGTTCAGTTATAGATCACAGAAGACGTCAAAATGTGGTAAGAACATCAGTGACACACTCGCCTGCGGCTCATGTGCCACTTGTTTGTTCTTACCACATTTTGACGTCATCTGTGATCTATAACTGAACAGACACACGGCCAAATGGAATCTATTTGTTAAGCAGTATTTTTGTATATATTATTATTAAACTCTAGTTTCTGCAAATGCACCGCTGACTGCTAAATTAGCTTTGCTATGTTTATGAACTTTTTTCTTTATGATTTCTTGTCACAGAGAAATGTTTCAGTTCTCTCTGCTTTTTCCTCTGTTTGTGGGATAAATCTTTTTGAAATATGTTTCTCTTTATAGGAAGGGTTGTTAAAATCTACCTTTTTAAAATGGCTTTTTGTGATAATTGTAACCATTGAGAACCATATTTGGTAGGTAAAATAAATCGATTTACTGATAAATAGAAAATATAAACATTGCACAGCCAAGCTGAATTTTTGGCGTGAAAACCTATCGGTCACGCGTACTTTCCCGCCCTTTTCATTGTATAATGTAAACAATGAGGTATTTTAAAAAAAATACCTGGTCTGGTGTGAAATTTTCTTGTCTCTTATGTTGCCCTTTTTAATGGAATTAAGTTAAGGCATTGAAAAGTTATTGTCATTTATTCCAATCCTGAATTGTTTTATCCAATGTATCAGAGACTGCTTGTAACATAATTAGATAACAAAATACATGTATGGTTGAACATCCAGTCAAAGACACCTTAGTTTACCATTGGTGGACACTTTTGATCCCAATCCAACCCGGGGGGGGGGGGGGGGGGGGTACTCAACAAAGTTTTGTACGGGGATGCTCCGCCCCGAGGTTCAAACCCTTACCCTTTCATATACCGTTTTTGACAGAAAAGGTACCTCTTGCATATACCTTTCATTGAAAATGGTACCCCTTTCTATACCTTTCAATGAAAATGGTACCCCTTTCATATTGCCTTTACGTGCGTCTGTTTGATATATTTTGAAAGGCCCTTTTTATAAGACTTAAATGGCAGTTTTCCCTACCTTTTTTACGCCTCCACGGCATGTTTTCGGTACCCTTTCCTATTCTTCGTGAAATCCCTACCCTTTCATATACTTCGACTCGTGAAATCACGACCCTTTCATATACCTCCAGCCTCAAAAAGGTACCCCTTTCGGGCGGAGCATCCCCGTATAGCCCATTATAGGGAGTACCCCCCTCCCCCGCCCCCGGGAATCAAACAGTACATTTTACAAAGTGGTAATTAACATTTAAGAGAACATCTCAAATCAAACGATTCTTATGGAACTGAATGTATTTTAATCAATTTGGGTGAGTAAAGTTATACAGTGTACATGTAAGAAACAGAAAGACTTATTTAGGAAGCATTTATTTTTTAGAGGGGGGGAGGGGGGGGGGGGTGGGCCAGAGGAATTCAGGGGAGGGTCATTAATTTTTTACCCAACCAAAGAAAGAGGGTCACTTCATTTTTCATATTATACAGGTTGATATAAAAGAGTGTTCTTTGGACTCATGATATTATAGTGCTAGTTTAATAAACAAGCATTTTGCCACTGTACTGAATTAAGCTCAAGTCTGCCTTTCATAAAGATCCATAAACACAACCCTTGAAACACCAACTGAATCCATTATTAGATCCCCATTAAACTTGACACAAAATATACCAACAACAATGTCTTTTAATAGCTGAAACAAACTGTAAAACAACTAAAGTTTGGTTAATAATACAGGCTGGTTAATGTCACAGTCAAAGATCAGTGTCATAGTCACTGATGCTCTCACTTAATCAGACAGCCAGGACTGCTGGTAGGCAATCAGAAATATAGGCTTTATTGGCTTCAGAGAATCGCTTATCTGACTTAACTGTCTCTTGCAAAACCTTTGCCTCATTCCTTGATAATCTTACTAATCCTGCAATGAAAATTAATGTCTTCCTAATTCTCAATAGTTGTATCCATACTGTCATTGTTTACTTTAGGTAAAACTTTTAGCAGAACTCTTGCTTTGGCTTTTTCCATTCTGGCTAACTGTCGTTTGATATCTCTCACTTTTTGCTTCCTTTTTCGAGCTTTGGAGGTAGATGGTTTGTAGACCAATCCTGGAATGTGCTCTGTGACTCATTTAGCTTTTCATCAACTTGAGCCATAAATGCTGAAACTCCTCGATCTAGCTCCTTAAGCTTGTTTCAGGGGCGGATACAGGGGGGAATTGGGTGGCTAGTCACCCCCCTTTGCTGCTGGTTATAAGTCTACTAGGAGTATATGACGTTACATAATTATAGAAACCCCCAAAATAGCAAGAACAACTAAGACTGTGAACCTGTATTCTTCATACTTCATGATATTATTATTGAAAAGTTTCAACTTGTCAAGTTGTCAACTTCTGATTTCATTACAACTTTCCTTCAATAAAGTTTGGTCAAAAACATCATTCAATTTGATGCCCAGAATGCTGGAAATTGCATTTCTTTGTCTCTAGATTTCGGCCTCTTCAATCTCCCACGGCTGCCTAAACTATCCCTGACAGCCAGATATAACAAAACTTATTGAAACCCCTGAGCCACCCCCCATAACAAAATCGTGGATCTGCCCCTGTTGTTTATTGTAGCAGAATTAAATGTCATGGTGAATAGATTTGTCAGGAGAAAGTCGCCCACCACTCTTATCAAAAAGGCCTTGATCCATGGCAACATCTTTGAGCTTGTTTACCTCAGATTTCAAGCTTGTGAGGTGAGCCAAATTTTATGACCAAACAGCTACATCACTGGCTTTTGTAATATATGAAGTGGTAAAATACTTGCCACATGCAGCTGGATTGTCACCTAGCTTTCTTGAAATCCAATTTCTGTTGCATAATGTCCTCACCTTAACATGATTGCTCTCGTATTGTCGGCTCCTCTCTGTCATGAACTGGTTTCTGAAATGCCGGTAGCTATCTGAATTGCAGAAGGGCCAGATTGCCTTATAAAACCTGGGTAGAAGTTCAATAATAGGCCATTTGCACGATGACGTCATTGACTACTACTACCAGAATCCTTCAGTTTTTAGTTTTGTAGTGCAAATTAGGGCTATTGTTATTTAAACCGCACTGGGATTGCAAAATTTAAATAAGAAAGGAAAAACGAAATGAATTCTGGTAGTAGTAGTCAAATGACGTCATCGTGCAAATGGCCTATTATATGCCTTTGATCTTTCACCTTTTGGAGAGGGAATATAGCCTAGTGATTTCTTTTTCCATGGTTCCCCAAGTGCTATGTCGGGCCCTGATATAAATAAAACAAAAGAAATAAATTATTCAACACTTAGCCTCAATGTGATTTCTTTTGTTTTATTCTCCCAAGCCTCGGAGCCAAGTATGAATTTTAATATATCGAAAATGGTCTATTATCTTTACATCTCGTTTTGTTGGGTTCATGCCTTTAAAAAGGTGCTTTTACATGTAACAATTTTTTGTGCAACTTGTCTCGTAAAAAGAAAATTGCTGCAAGTTGCACGCATGATTTTTACGTGTAACACCCCTTCATGCAACTGATTTTTTTTTAAGTTGCGCGAAAAATTGAATCGTTTCTACTTTCTGCAACAAATTTCTTCAAGTTGTAGAACAAAAATATGCGTAACATGGCTCTTGCAACTTGTTTCGCCACACTCTTTAGTCAACAGATGCGTCATTTTTCAACTCAGGTATTTTTTTTCGCGAGACAAGTTGCATGACAATTGTAACGTGTAGAGTGATTTTACTTCATCTGTGAAACACTATCTAACAATTAGTGTGTGATAGTCAAAATTAAACAAAAGAAAACAAAGGAATTATAGTCTAAAAGTGTGTACTATTCTACTAACTATTTCACAGATGAAGTAAAATCACTCTAACATGGCTCTTGCAACTTTTTTTGCCACGCTCTTCAGTCAACAGATTTATCATTTTTTCACTTACGCAATTGTTTTCTCAAGACAAGTTGCATGACAGTTGTAACATGTAACATTGTATGTGCAACAAATTTTTTTGTGAGACAAGTAACATCTATTTAGGAGGACAGGGTCTTGTACAAGAGAGTTCTCTTTTCTGTTAGAGTAGAACCTCTCCCAACGTACGACCTCCCTGTTACGGACACTTTTCAATGGCCTAAATGAAAGCTCAGTCATTGTATTGTGTGAATGCGACCACTCGATGCGCATAATAGTGGCAAAAATACACGGAAAATGACGAGGAGTGAACTTTTAGATTTCAAATTATTATCGATGAGGTTTAATTAACAGTGTTTTTTTGCCATTTATTTTTGAAACCGTTAATTTTGTGGCCCTACTGTGGTCATACAATAATTCACTTCTACTGCGCCGATTAATATTCACAGCAGTCACTGAAGAGAAAAAAACGATAATGATTATAGACGCGGCAATTTGTTATTTCTTTACCTGCGATATTGACTGTAAAACCCAATGTAGACAGTTGACAGTTGACTTAGCGCTTACGAGTTCGATTGACCAAATTCGGGAATAAGAATAAAAAGAATAGTCTCTAAGAATTGTTTGTTTAGACACACTTGCAGTATAAATCAGGCAAAAAAAAAAAAACGCTTAGAGTACGGTACGGCAATAGGATAACTAAGAATAAACAGAATAGTCACTAAGAATTGTTTGTTTAGGCACACTTGCAGTATAAATCTGGCAAAACACGCTTATAGTACGGTACGGCAATAGGATAACTAAGAATGAACAGAATAGTCACTAAGAATTGTTTGTTTTGGCACACTTGCAGTATAAATTAGGCAAAACACGCTTATAGTACGGTACGGCAATAGGATAACTAAGAATAAACAGAATAGTCACTAAGAATTGTTTGTTTTGGCACACTTGCAGTATAAATCTGGCAAAACACGCTTATAGTACGGTACGGCAATAGGATAACTAAGAATAAACAGAATAGTCTCTAAGAATTGTTTGTTTTGGCACACTTGCAGTATAAATCTGGCAAAACACGCTTATAGTACGGTACGGCAATAGGATAACTAAGAATAAACAGAATAGTCTCTAAGAATTGTTTGTTTAGACACACTTGCAGTATAAATCTGGCAAAACACGCTTATAGTACGGTACGGCAACAGGATAACTAAGAATAAACAGAATAGTCTCTAAGAATTGTTTGTTTAGGCACACTTGCAGTATACATCTGTCAAAACACGCTTATAGTACGGTACGGCAATAGGATAACTAAGAATAAACAGAATAGTCACTAAGAATTGTTTGTTTAGACACACTTGCAGTATAAATCAGGCAAAACACGCTTATACAGCAATAGAAAATGTTTAGTTTTCCATGGGCACCTAAATCCCGAAAAATTCGATGGTTTTGTTACCCTTTTTTCCCCATTCTTATTCCGGAATACGTTCAAGCGCACCTTTAATCAAAAGAGCAGTTCATGAGGATTATAAAATCGTTTATATCAAAATTTATTAAAAGAGTTCTTGTTAGTAAAATAACAGGGAGCCCAGGCTCAGAGTTGGACAACTTGACAGCAAAATTGTAAGATTTTGTTTGGAATGTTGACAATTGGGAAATAAAACGGCCTTTTAAGTTTTGGTACCACATAAAATGTTGTCTGTCCGTTGTGCAATGACTATTCGTTGAAGTGCTTAATAACGTGCGATAAGCGGCATTTCATGTGTCCTGATTATTAGTTTATATTGCCAGGAAAGTCCATTAACGATAAAATTCCATATACAGTAAATCCTCACAGGTTGGTCGAAAGATATGGTGTTGTGAGCCTGGTATTCCTGTGGTACAATGATTGTTTAGTATCTGCTGTATGGACCCAAAACAGTTCTTGTTTCTTCCCTTGTAGATTTTGTTGTTGAAAATTCAATGAACTGATCAAAGTGTATAACGGAATATATGTGGATTGTTTCCTTACCAAGCTCTTCTCTTTTCTCTTTTGTGGTAGAGCCGAGCGGATCTAACTAAAGGCTAATTTATACGGCACCTGCTCACGCCATACATACGACACGAATCGCGTCTTCTAAATCAGCCTACTATACTTGCTCACAACTGTTGCATGTAACACGAAAAAAGTTGTAGCATTTTGAAACATGTTTTAAAACCCTACGACAATCGTAGCCACATACAATGTTATATGAAGCAAATTGTATACAATTTTCGCCTGATGGAAGCAGCGCGCGCTTCAGAAAAAGTTGTACCGTGTAAATCGGTCTTAACACATTTTGATACTTCGGCAATCGGCTTGTTATGGTTTGCATTTTTGGTTTAATTTCTGTTTTCTTTAGTCTTGACTGCTTTTTTTTTCATATATTGTGAGACAAAGGCAAACATAATTTAAACCGCAGCACATATGACGCCCAAATATCCGAATATTATAGGAAACTGTTGGCTGGATCCACTAATTTTTATCCGATCTAACGTAAACACTAGAGACAATTGGAGAGAGCCGACCAGCCACTTTATTGGCAGTCAAAATATAACTCTTACGATGTATGTCTGTGTAAGCACGTCGCAAACCATAGCCCATATAAGGTAAGTGTGTTCAAAAACGCACTATATATTTACGTTTACATAACGTTGTAGCGGTCCAAACCGATGCTGAACTACCTTAACCTCTGGGGTTGAAAGGTTGAAAATAACAAATATTTAATTCTGTATATAGTGTACAATATGGTGCATAGTGTGGCTGATTGGCGTCAAGTGAATTGCGCAAATCAAGGAGTGGTATAAATAGACAAAAGCTGCGAATGCCAAGCATAGATTGATGATAAGTCCATGGTTCTTCAAATGAGTGATCAAACGAACGAGCGCAAATGTCATTTGTCGCGAGAAGACACGACACGCGTGGGATTTTATTCCTCGCTGACGTGTTTCCCTCGTTCGACCAGAGAGACAAAAGGCACTGCTCGTGACCTGACTTTATTATTCAGCCATGTGGACCAGTAGAAACGAAAAGAAACGAAAACTGAGGAAGAATGAATTGCCAAAGAAACCTTTAAATTGTCCGATACTGAGCAATCATGCAACATTTTGCTTGTAAGAGGTTATTATTGTAGATATACTGTAGAAGCAGTGACCGTTACAACGTAGATTTTGAGTTTTTTTGTGTACTATACTTCAGCTGGCAAAACCAGCCTTTGTCAGGTACAATGAGGAAAATTTACATTGGTATACGTGATTATATAGAGAAATAGCTTGCGTAATGACCGAAATACGTAAAACCGGCTACTGGTCAAATTGTTGACATACAGATTGACAGTTCTAAAATAAAATAGATAAAAATAAAATAAAACAATACAAAAAGGAAACTAGATATTTAAAATGTTTCTTCTTTGATGTTTGGACCAAGCTGTTCAAGGGATCCGGCTTATTAATTATTGTAGCGATTATGTCGTAATCTACAGAAAGATGGTAAACAGGTAATAAAAATGATGTTTCTTGACTTTTTCAGGTAAATTATTACAATACTATTAAAATGAAGTATAGTTAGTATTGTAATACTGCCTTTACAAAAAATACAATACAACGCGAAACCACATCTCTCAAAGAACTTTTTATACGGGCTGTCTCAGGTTAGTTTGATAGAAAAATTCTTTTTTTTTTTTTAATTGTGCAGAAACATTTGAGGTAAAAGTTCAGATCTTTTTTTCTAACAAACACTGTTTGAAAGTGTTTGAAAAGCATAATTTTCAAAATGGCAGATCTTACCTGAATTTCGGGTGAACTGAACAGATCCAATCCCTGTATTCTGTGAGTCCGGTCCATTTCTTTCCTCATATGGTGTTGTCCGAAGCAGACTGAGTTCTAGTATGTTTGAAGTGTTGTCGTGTCCTGTCGCATCAAGTGTTGGTTTTTTAATCAGAAAAGCGCCAAGATTTTCTCTACTGAAGGTAAGATAATCTATTCAGTGTCTTTTTAGATAAACTAGCACTCTTTAGGTGCTAGGATTGATCAACAGAGGCCAAAAAAAGACCGAGTTTTAAGCAACAGATGTTTCCCACGTCGCATAATTTGCTATCACTCGATCATCCAAAATTCGCACATTTTTGTGCAGAACGTTGTCCTGAATTTTGCTATTTATTTCCTTGAAGAACACGAGGAACCATGCGAAACAAAAAGTGATATTTGGGAGTGAAAGTGCCACTAATAAGTTCGTTCTTTAAGCTTAAGTTATAACTAGCAGTAATCACAGATTATGGAGACGCGTTCGAAGGAATTTCCGGTCGGTCAGTGTAAAACGCAGACTGCTGACTGCAGACTGCAGACTGCAGACCGGGGGTAAAATGCAGACTGACGGTAAAATGTAGACTGCAGACCAGGGGTAAAATGCAGACTGAGGGTAAAATAAAATATTAATAATAAAAAACGAGTCATAAGGATGAAATAAAGAGTGTTCGTACCCGTAAAATAATGTCACGTCAGGACTCACGAAACACACAAAGGCCGCCTCACGCAGTAAAGTCACGTGGTCCTCAAGTCACATGGCCCTAGAAACATGTCGGAAACTCATAAAAATGGTCATAGTAACGATTATTTGAGAACGCTGAAATGTAATAATTTTTCGTGTTTGGATAGCCCACTGTCACCTTTCAGCAAATATCAATTCACAAACCTCGATACATTGAAGTTGAGTACAATGATTGAATGTCTTTCACAAACTATGCTCAATACCTACAAGTTAACCTTTCCTTGTTGTTGTGCTGTCGTGTTTTGCTTGCCTTGTGTTCCGAACAATTCCAAGGTCATATGAAGAATATGAACGCTGAAAGAGTTGCTCGGTCCCAGACCTAATCGCGTAAGCACAATTCAAAATGGCCGACACGTAAACAAAGGTAAGATGCATAGAATTACGATTAGTTTGGGCGCTTGTGGGAAACTTGGTTCAACAAAATGGGGAGTTCAAGAACTCGAGGTTGATAATATGTTTGACTAAGGCGAATAAACGCCTTTTGGTTTGAGTTTTCGGGATTTTGAAAAAAAAAATTACGGGTACGCGAAAGAACACTCCCAAGTCTTGTTTTTTATTATTAATATTTTATTTTACCCTCAGTCTGCATTTTACCCCTGGTCTGCAGTCTGCATTTTACCCTCAGTCTGCATTTTACCCCCGGTCTGCAGTCTGCAGTCTGCGTTTTACACTGACCGAATTTCCGGTGGATATGAGCCCCTGAAAAAAAAAAAAACAATAGGGGCGGCCATTTGGAAGACCGGCCACCAAAAAATCTCAAATTTTACTGCACATATTAAAAGCACAGGACAACGAACACGAAATTAGGATTGCGTTCTTTGAAGGTGTTTAACAATGAAGAGCTCATTTATCTTGACGGAATGGGGAATTGGGGATAAGGAATCTCTCCCACCCCGGCCCACCTTTGGCATTTGACCCGCGATAGTCTCTGCATAGTGGGGAATTTAACCAGGACTGGGAATTTGATTTAAGTGAAAAGACCTCAGGAAGGAAACCTCAGGAAGTGTGCCATGGCAAATGGTTTTATTGAAAGACATTTTCCATTTTGGCTCAGTGGCATCAGTAAAATCCACATTAACTGCTATCACTAAAGCAGCTCAAATGCAAAAATAAGTCAAAATAAACAGTAAAAACAGAATGGACACATGACCTTAAGTACAAAGTCTGTTTGTAATTTGTGACAGTTGAAGGCTCTATGTTCAGTCATACACCTGTAATTAATGAAATCACCAAACAACACTGCACCTGCTTATAAAGGCTAGAAATTATACTAAATTATGCATAGCAATATTTCATGAAGTTGAAAGTCCAAACAAAAGCTGAGAAATGAAAATATTTTATGAGTGTTTATAGGAGTCATGCAGGCTTTCGTAGGTGAACAGAACAGAAGAGGTATAGATTTCATGTCGTGGGGGAGTTATGCTGTATTTTTTTTTTGGTGGGGGTGTCCGCTGGAACTCTGAAACCAGAAGTTAACCTATACCAGACCATGTTAAGCTGATTTTGCAATCCTATACTAGACTAGACACCGAAAATCCCTACCCTATCCCAGACTTGCTATTTTTAGAACTGTATTGCCATTACAGTCAAATATATGCTAATTAAAACAATATCTTACAACGTCACATTTTCTCTCTTTCGAGTTTCAATTCCTATTCTAGACTTAATTCTTCATACCACTGATGAGTTTCCCAACAAATGATACCCTATTCTAGACCAAAACTCTCTGATTTCTATACCCTATCCCAAACTAAACTGCTTGAAAACCATACCAGTACCCTTCCTGTATAGCGTATATAAGAGAGTACTCCCCAGATTTCATGTACATTGCATGTAGTTATTTTCTAAAATGCAAAGTGTCCATACATGTAGGTGCATTATTACAGGAAAGCGTATAAACAGAGCAGAATATGGGTTGAAATTGCCTTGCGAGTTTAAATTTCAAGAAGATACTGTCCAATCATTTTTGTGTGACTGCAAAAAAGGAAAAGTTTGATGTTCTGTGATGGAAAAAAGCTTATTGCAATCAACATAACTAGTTACTTACATGTAGCTGTACTGTTCAGACTACTTACACTTAGCTTTGCTTTTGTTTATGTTATGTACAATTAAAACCATTAAAACCAAACCTATTTTGTTATAAATTTTCTTTATATTGTTTACTGTCCGCATACGGGAGGTTAATTATAGACCCTGTGGATGCTAAATAGGTGTCCATGTCCGCTTACAGGAGGTTAAAAATGTAGCGTTGGAGATTTTATAAAGCAGTCGGTAGCGAAACATTCAGCGCCAGCACAAGGGTCTTTGTTGAGCCGTTCCATTTTTTATTGATCATTTAATTATGTATATTTTAGATTTTATTATTTTGTATTATTTATTAATTTTTAGTGTTATATTATTAGGCACAGCTTCAGTGTAAATAAGTGTAAACTTTCTGAATTGTGTGTGAAATAAAGTTATTATTATTATTATTATTATTATTATTATTATTATTTCACTGCTGAAATGAGTTTTAGTATTGCTTTTCTTTATCTCCTCCGATACTTTTTTGACAGGGTTCATGTATAACAGGGTTGTCCAAAAGTTTTAAAGTAGGCGGCTAAATTTGAAAAGTAACCATCTAGACAATCGAGCACCAAAGGTGCAAGCCTGTAGGGGGGTCTGGGGGCATGACTCCCCCAGAAAATTTTTAAATTCAGATGTTCTGAAATGCTATTTTCAGCATGAATTGAGCGAAGGAAAGCGATTATTATTGCGTTTTGTGGACAGATTCATATCAATTTCCATCGCATCTACGACTGTACATGATACACACAAGATTGCTCCTTTATATTTATTTATTAAACTCCATCTCTTCCATATAAAACTGCCAAGCAGAGCAACCGGCCAATATGACAAAGTAGGCGGCGATTTTCGCCAGCAGCCAGCTACTTTTGACAACCCTGTATAACCTGTCGTAAAACAGCCTTTTCCATGCATTTGCAGTATTTTTATATTATTATTTAATTCTAGTTTCTGCAAGTGCACCGCTTAGTGCTAAATGAGCTTTGATACATTCAAGCACTTTTTTCTTTATGATCTTTTGTCATAGACAAATATTTTTAAAGTTCTTTCTGCTTTTTGCTCTGTTTGTCGGATAAATCTTTTTGAAACATGTTTCTGTCTGTAGAAAGGATTGTTTAAATCTACCTTTATAAAAGGCTTTTTGTGATAATTGTAACCATTGAGAACCATGTATTATTTTGTAGGTAAAATAAATTGATTAACCAATAAATAAAAAATATATAAACACCCCACAACCAGGGCGAATTTTTGGTGCGAAAACCTATCGGTCATGCATACTTTCCCACCCTTTTCACAACATTAATGTAAACATTGAGGTATCTTAATATCTTTTCATGTATGAAAATGTCTTTTCTCTTATGTTGCCCTTTTTAATGGAAGTTAGTTAAGGCATTTAAAAGTTGTTATTTCAATCCTGAATTGTTTTGTCCAGCGTACATGTACTAGGGAGTGCTTTTAATTTAAACAGATTACAAAATATGGTTGAACATCCAGTCACAGACACCTAAGTTTAACATTGGTGGGCATTTCTGCTGAGCAGACATTGAGTTGTGATCCTATTCACAAACAAACAGTACATTTTTAAAAGTGGCAATTCACATTTTAGAGCTCATCTCAAATCAAACGATTCTTATCAAACAGAATGTTCATTTGAGCAAGTAAAGTTATAAGAAACAGAAAAACTTATATTTATGGCAGTTATGTCCAGGTTTATGAGGATAAGATGGTTCAAATGCAAATTGGTCATCAAAGGTACTCTGTTACATGTACCTTAAGAGAACTTTCTTAAGCAGCTGGGATGTAACATGTTAACGTAACTGAGCTGGCAGCCCATAATTAATGTCTTTATTTTTAATTATGTTCCAGCAATAAGAAAAGGTATAAAAAAGAAGACAAATCATGCCACAATTCCAGAATCATTGATGCATAAAAAGGCACCACAAAACGTTATCGATGCACACAGTGCTTTAACAGATCAGAAGACCTAAAGAAGCGTGGAAGAGCCCACACTGGTGAAAAGCCTTATGAATGTAAAGAGTGTGGCAAGTGTTTTAGCATAGCAGAAAGCCTAAGGGCACATGAGCGACTCCACACTGGGGAAATGCCTTACGAATGTAAACAGCGTGGCAAGTGTTTTAACCAAGCAGGAACTATAAGAATGCATGAAAAAGTCCACACTTGTGAAAAGCCTTATGAATGTAAACAGTGTGGCAAGTGTTTTAGCCAAGCAGGAGCCCTCAGGGAACATGGAAGAGTCCACACTGGGGAAAAGCCTTATGAATGTAAACAGTGTGGCAAGTGTTTTAACCAAGCAGGAAATCTAAGGACACATGAAAGAGTCCACACTGGTGAAAAGCCTTATGAATGTAACCAGTGTGGCAAGTGTTTTAGCCGAGCAGGAACTCTCAGGGAACATGGAAGAGTCCACACTGGTGAAAAGCCTTATGAATGTAAACAGTGTGGCAAGTGTTTTAGCCAAGCAGGAGCCCTAAGGACACATGAAAGAGTCCACACTGGTGAAAAGCCTTATGAATGTAACCAGTGTGGCAAGTGTTTTAGCCAAGCAGGAGACCTAAGGACACATGGAAGAGTCCACACTGGGGCAAAGCCTTATGAATGTAAACAGTGTGGCAAGTGTTTTAGCCAAGCAGGAGCCCTAATGACACATGAAAGAGTCCACACTGGTGAAAAGCCTTATGAATGTAACCAGTGTGGCAAGTGTTTTAGCCAAGCAGGAGCCCTAAGGACACATGGAAGAGTCCACACTGGTGAAAAGCCTTATGAATGTAATCAGTGTGGCAAGTGTTTTAGCCTAGCAGGAACTCTCAGGGAACATGGACGAGTCCACACTGGTGAAAAGCCTTATGAATGTAAACAGTGTGGCAAGTGTTTTAGCGGATCAGGAGTCGTAAGGAAACATGGAAGAGTCCACACGGGGGAAAAGCCTTATGAATGTAAACAGTGTGGCAAGTGTTTTAGGGGATCAGGAGACCTAAGGAAACATGAAAGAGTCCACACTGGGGAAAAGCCTTATGAATGTGAACAATGTGGGAAACGTTTCAACCAAGCAGGACATCTAAGGAAACATGAAAACAAACATTTACTCACAAAGGAAAGTCCATCTAAAAATTTCAGAGGGGTGCATAGAAAAACAGGAAATCGAAAAGTTTGTGATAAGTCCACTCGGTATAAAAGGACTGATTTTCCATCTCAGTCAAGTGTAGATAACAAAAGCTGCTGCAGCACTGCACTAGCCCACATGGGTACTGGAAATAGTAGCAAGGATTGCATATCAACACCAACAGCCACATCGCAAGACACTCATTCAGCCATTGTTGAGAAACATAGCTGTTGGATTTGTCAAGAGGAGATGAGTAGTGAGGCACTACTTCTTGAACATTATGACAATCATATGAGATATGTATCTGAAGACACTTCTTAATACCTAAGCATCTATACTTACAATTTTTGCTTTGTCAAGGTTGAGATACCGTATGGTAAATTGGTAAAACAAACAAAAATTGCAGGGCAAAGGAAATCCTCACTGCGATTATTGTCTATATTTTACCATACGAATGTGCATTTGATCACAGGAGATAAACAGTCAGATAAACACTGGTAATCGCGTTCGAAGATCGTGTTGGAGACAAATTTGAGATTTTTTGGTAGACGGTCTTCCAAATGCCCCCCCCCCCCCCTATTGGTTTTTTTCAGGGGCTCATTTCCGCCGGAAATTCCTTCGAACGCGTCTCCATGATCTGTGATTACTGCTAGTTATATGACTATATTCATTAGTATTTTTAAGAATGTTCACTTCCCGTTTTGTTGAGTTCATGGCTTAAGGTTGCATTATTTTCAATGAAACAACAATTAATGGACCAGCAAACTTCCTTACTTATGCGTGTTGTGCTAGTTAGTTATGCACTGGGAGCCTCAAGGAACTATCGTACGTTAATTTACTGCATTTACTGTATTTTAGTTCGTTTTCACTCTACAAATAATTTCGTCATATGGCCTCCGTGAAAACCCTCCAAGGAAACACTGCTTCGCCTATTGAGAAGGACACATGTCTTGAATAAAAAAGCCCTTTCTGTTTCATTACAGTAGAGCCCCTCTCAACGTATGACCTCCCTGTTAATATCACGGTCACTTTTCATTGGCCAAAATGAAAGCTCAGTCATTGTTTTGTCTGAATGCGACCACTCGATGTGCACAAGAAAGGTAACAAAAATAAACGAAAAATGACGAGGAGTGAACTTTTAGGTTTCAAATTATTATCGATATGGTTTAATTTACAGTGTTTTATTGCTTTTAATACGGTTACAATTTTCTGGCCCTGTGGTGGTCTCATTAATCAATAATGCAGTTCTACTGCGATGATATATATTCATGGTGATCATATTAAGCTGCGTTCACATTAAAACCGAAACATGTTTAGAGTAAACATGTTTCAACGAAACACGTTTCGCGTAAACGTGTTTGTTCTTGCATTGTTCACATCAGATGTCGGTTTCAAACACGTTTCATGCATGGTTGAATCATTTCTGCTGTTTTGTGATACTCGCATAAATTTTCGTTTTGCACTGCGACGCGGTACGCTTAAAACCATTCTCATTCAGTTTTGCGGCAATGTTCTCCCATATGTTTTGTTTCCTTCCCATTGCCGCTAATTGTCGTTGTATTTCCTCGTCTGCCCATACTTCGACTAGACATTTGGCTTCATAAAAGCTCCAATTTTGGTTATTTTGCACACTCGTGTCTTCTCCGCATCCATTCGCCATTTTGAATGTGTTCAGTCTGATCATGATTGAAACTACCTCGTGAGGTAGTTTCAATCATGATCAGACTAATCATGTTTCAATCATGATTCGCGCAATGCATTGCCTGATGTGAACACTTTTTATGATGAAACGTGTTTCATTTGTGATCAGACTAATCATGTTTCGGCCTAGTGTGAACACAGCTTTAGTCTCTAAGAAATGTTTGTTTAGGCACAGTTGCAGTATAAATCAGGCAAAACACGCTTATAGTACGGTACGGCAATAGAATAACTAAGAATAAACAGAATAGTCTCTAAGAATTGTTTGTTTAGTCACACTTGTAGTATAAATCTGGAAAAACATGCTGATAATACAGCAATAGAAAATGTTTAGTTTTCCATGGGCACCTAAATCCCGAAAAATTCGATGGTTTTGTTACCCTTTTTCCCATTCTTAATCCGGAATACGTTCAATTAAGCGCACCTTTAATCTAAAGAGCTGTTTATGAGGATTATAAAATCGTTTATATCAAAGTTTATTAAAAGAGTTCTTGTTAGTAAAATGACAGGGAGCTCAGGCTCACCGTTGGACAACTTGACTGCAAAATTGTAAGGATTTGTTTGCAATGTTGACAATTGGAAATATAACGGCCTTTTAAGTTTTTGTACAACATAAATGTTGTCTGTCCGTTGTGCAATGACTATTCGTTGAAGTGCTTTATAACGTGCGATAAGCGGCATTTCATGTGTACTGATTATTAGTTTATATTGCCAGTAAAGTCCATTAACGATAAAATTCCATATAAATCCTCACAGGTTGGTCGAAAGATATGGTGTTGTGAGCCTGGTATTCCTGTGGTACAATGATTGTTTAGTATCTGCTGTATCAGGCAGTTAAGTTACAAAAGTTAGCAGACATTGGGTTTTTGGGAGCTGGACGCAAAACAGTTCTTGTTTCTTCCCTTGTAGATTTTGTTGTTGAAAATTCAATAAACTGATCAAAGTGTAAAACGGAATATATGTGGATTGTTTCCTTACCAAGCTCTTCTCTTTTCTCTTTTGTGGTAGAGCCGAGCGGATCTAACTAAAGGCTGATTTATACGGCACCTGCTCACGCCATACATACGACACGAATCGCGTCGTCTAAATCAGCCTCGAAAAAAGTTGTAGCATTTTAAAACATGTTTTAAAACCCTACGACAAACGTAGCCACATACAATGTTATATGAAGCGAATTGTATACAATTTTCGCCTGATGGAAGCAGCGCGCGCTTCAGAAAATCGCCTGTGATAAAGTTGTACCGTGTAACTCGGTCTTAACACATTGTGATACTTCGGCAATCGGCTTGTTATGGTTTGCATTTTTGGTTTAATTTCTGTTTTCTTTAGTCTTGACTGCTTTTTTTTCATATATTATGAGACAAATGCAAACATAATTTAAACCGCAGCACATATGACGCCCAAATATCCGAATATTATAGGAAACTGTTGGCTGGATCCACTAATTTTTATCCGATCTAACGTAAACACTAGAGACAATTGGAGAGAGCCGACCAGCCACTTTATTGGCAGTCAAAATATAACTCTTACGATGTATGTCTGTGTAAGCACGTCGCAAACCATAGCCCATATAAGGTAAGTGTGTTCAAAAACGCACTATATATTTACGTTTACATAACGTTGTAGCGGTCCAAACCGATGCTGAACTACCTTAACCTCTGGGGTTGAAAGGTTGAAAATAACAACTATTTAATTCTGTATATAGTGCACAATATGGTGCATAGTGTGGCTAATTGGCGTCAAGTGAATTGCGCAAATCAAGGAGTGGTATAAATAGACAAAAGCAGCGAATGCCAAGCATAGATTGATGATAAGTCCATGGTTCTTCAAATGAGTGATCAAACGAACGAGCGCGAATGTCATTTGTCGCGAATAGTAATATACGGGACCATAGCTCACTTTACATCACCCATAAAAGTATCGAATTTTGTCGTTAATAATTATCGCTATTTTTTTAGTGGGGTCATTATCGATAATTCCCTATAATTTAACGACACACGATAACATTATAGTATTTTATCGTTAATCATTATAATTTAGTGACACATGTCATATTATTGACGAAATGCCGATAATAATTTGTCGTCACTCGGTATATATTTTAATCGATAAAACGCAATAATTTAGTATAACCATATGGAAGTGTATCTAATCCAGTTTCAACTTTATTCAAACATCTTTTATCATAAACAAACCGAAAGTCTTTCTCTTGATATTGATTGAAAACTTCTTTTGTTTTTGGATCTCTTGTGATTTTCTGCTCATTGACAAGAGTGATTCTTTCTTTCTGCCGGTTGATGATTTCCTTCATTCCTTTCATATTCAAATATTGACTGTTTTCGTGATTTAGTGTGAAACCTTTTACTTTACAAGTAATTTTTCCTTTTGCCGTCACATAGCTATAAGATTTTGGGCCGGTTCCACACCACTCAACAATTTTATCACCTCCAAGCTCATCCGTTAGCTCACCAAGCATATCACCGGTTTCAATTGTTTTACCTCCCGGTCTTTGTACATACCAACAACTGTCGGTATCAAATCCGAGCACCTGTTCTCCGAGAGTATCCAAAACACCGTACAACTTTAGACGCGCATGACTTGTTGTGAATGCGGCAATAAAAATATTTGTGTTGTTTGAATTATCCACAAACTGATCTTTCAAATCATACGTCATCTGCACCATGTCTTCAGTGAGGAACTGAATGAAAAGATTTTCAATGTTATCATCGAGCAAAATTTTGTAAAACTCTTTTGATTCAGTTACATATTTGTGTTGTTTCATGTTGTTACGCTGTCCGAACTTTCCCCAAAGACTATTCAGACATATTTTCGCAATTGCCCGCCTTCCAGGATTAAATTCTATTTTTCCTAACTCAATTCCGAAACGTTCTTTGACAATCTGTCTAAAATGCTCTTCTGACTCATATTTACATCCAGGACCGGTTTTAAGTTCAGAGCTTTCCAATTTAATCTTCATGAACTTTTTAACATAACCTTTGAAAAGATCGTTTGATGTCTCTGGGAAATGCCAAACCTCATAAATCTTTTCAATCTTATATCCCTTTTCAAGCGCTTTTTGCATCTCATTTGTACACCATGTACCGATAAATGATCTTTCAGACTTCAAATGATAACATTCTTGTTGTTTTGTTTCTGCACACGTTCGACAAAGAGGAAACAGCAACTTTTTACTTTTTCCGCATAAAATCTTTTGCGGTAAAACAGGATGATAAAGCCCTCGAGGTGGAATCACTCTACATTTTATGAACCCAAACCAATTTTTATCAAACCTTTTGGGATTGAAAATCTTTGTTGGATGACCGATCGGAAATTCCTCGTAGAATTGAACTGTTGGATACAGGCTGACAAAATCAGCATACGCACCCGATTCATTCTCTTTGAAATCATAGGTTAGCTTTGTAATATTTGTTCGACCACCAAAGAAGGCATCTCTGGGGTTAAGCGGCTCCACAAAATCACGTTTCCATTCATTTTTCAAGAAAGATTTAAATTCGGTATTTTGTTTGAGTTCGCACTCATAGATTTCAACAAGATTATATCCGTTATTAATAATTTTATTATTTTTTTCCATCGTACGACGATGAAGGGTTTTCATATCGATTTGGTTTTTGGAATTTATTGTATCTGAATCGAAGCATTTCTTGCAACCGTGCCAAAAACATCCCTGAAATTCATAGACAGTATTTGTTGCTTCGCAAAATCCATCGACACATGGTGCACCTTTGAGGCACTCAAGTTTTTTCTCACCACCGTTGAGAGCGTGTTGAATCTTAATTCCGTGTTTTTTAGATAGAAAATCTAACCATGCGATACTTATTTTCGAATAATTTTCCTGTTGCGTGGTATCTTTTACGACAGCGATTGTTTCTGATTCCAAATAATTATCTCTGAAAATTGTCATGCACACACTTGCAATTGTGATATATTGAAGCGGATCGATATTTTCGAGTTCGATAAACTCTTCACGAAACAGCATCATAGATCTTCGAAGAATATCAACGTCAGACCTGCAATATTCAATAAGCTCTTTTTGGAAGCCAAAAACATAGTTTTCTTTGACACGCGCATCGTGCCATTCGTGAAAAGCTTTTCTTTCATCTTTCTTCATCTGATCATAACCATAGTGTTTCTTGCTTGGAATCGGTCCTACATAGTTTTGGTTACACTTTTTGTTGAAATAATGCGGAAAATAACCTTTTTTCAGCTCTTTTAATCCAAACGTTTTTGGGAATGATGCTAATCTCATTTGAACAAAATTTAAACTATCTATGAATCTTATTCCGAATGATTTGACCTCCATCGACATTATTTTTGTACCTGAATATATAATATCGGGTTTTACGCTATTTTCTACGCACCATTTCAAGATAAACTGAGCATCATAACCTTTTGAATTATGCGCAATGAAGGTGTATCCGAGATGCTTCTCCTCATCAAACACAAACTTGCAGAATTCGTCAATTGTGTGAAAGATCCACTCATTTCCTTCAAAATCGTGTACCACAGCTAAATTTACTTCGTGAATACCTGTCTCTTGAACGCATTCAAAATCGTAAAACATATATTTTTCCGTGTATGTTTGACAAGAGTAACATGTGAATTTTTCATCGCAACCTGTACATTTTCCTCCTTTGCATCGTGTTTTTCTCATAAAACATTTATGGGTTGTTAAATCGCAGTATTCTTTGCAGTTGGAACATTTTGAATATCCGCAAATATGTTCTTTCAGTCCTGTCGTGATTGTTCTCTCGCATTCCAAACATTTTGCTACATTTTCACACACAATGTCGGGTTTTCCCTTTTTTGATCTGTCACGTTTATGTTCATCAAAACATGCTAATCCGAAAAAAGACCTATTACACTTATCACATGTTATAGGTGGTAAAGAGCACTTTGCTCCGTCAGGAAAATATTTGAAGCAAGCAATACATTTTGACGGACATCTATGTTTATCTCTACGGGTATAGGTTTTCTTGCACGTATGGCAAAAATAATCTTTACAAAGAAAGCCTGGCATACTTGTAATGACATCGTAATGATTTTGATTTTTCAAAAGATAGATCTTACTCGCATTTTCAAAAGGAGCGGCTGTGAAAAATATCTCATTAAACTGGTCAGCATCAACGATATTTATTTCTACTTTCAAGTGTTTTGAAAATCTTTTCACATCTTCAAAAGTAGACCCGAATAGCGATATTGGAACTTCAGCTTCTTCGTGAAGTTTCTTTGCTTCATCTTCCTGCAGTTTTCTCGAAGCATTGAACCCGTTTTTCAATTGCGAACTTGTCCATCTATCTTTGTTAATATTTGCCACTGCTGTTACAATTGCTCTGGCAAGACAGATTGAATCACTGTTTTTAATTGTTATAACTGACCTTTTTCTTGAAACATTGTCTTTAGTTACGGTCAATCGTCCTTTACCCCGAGGAACCATTATCGTCTGAATTTTCTATTTTAACCTCGGAGAGTGGAACATCCTTGTATTCAATGAATTTTGCTATCTCTTCGACGAGATCCGTGTCAAGTTGACCTGTGATTGTGATCAGTTTTGTACTGACCGGTTTTTGCCAACTTGGATGGCTAAGTATCCATCGAATCTTATCACCATTTTGTAACCCTCTCTCTTTTATTACTTTCAATCCAATTTCTAACAATAATATATCGATATCGATTATTGCACGTGGGTTTATTATTTTAACTTTGAATGTATCGAAAAACGATTGGAACTTTTTGTTTGACTTTGAAAAGATCTTAACGATTTCATGCGAAGCTTCATGTTCAAACCCTTTCAAGATGTCAAGCTCGTTGTTGAGCAAATCTCTTTTTGAAAACAACTGTTTTCTCTGCTTTTTGTTATTTTTCAACTTTTTATCCACCTTTTGGAGTTTTTTCTTGAGCCGCTTGATCTGTTTCTCTTTTGTTTTATTATCCACCAGTTCAATCGGTGGAGGCGCTTCAAAGTTTTTCTCTTCTCTTTTCTGCCTGCGGGTTTGTTTGGGTTTCATCTGATAAGGTTTTGGTCTATGTGCCGGTGGTGGTGGGGGAGGTTCATCTATAAAATTAACGATACTGCGTGGTGGGGGAGGTGGTGGAGTATTTATACTACTTTCAATGAATTTGATCAGGTCCGCTTTCCTCCTATAACGTGAATGACCTTTCAATCCTCTTTCCCGCGCAATTGCCCTAAGCTGTTGAACAGTTTGTGAATCCATATTAATTGAATTATGCTCAAGATTTTTTTAATACCATTTTAAATTTTCATTTCATGAACATGAAATGAAAAGAATTCTATTCACCGTAGATCTTTCAATTCTTTCAGATCTACCCAAGAGTTGAATTTATCGCTATACCCGCTCCACTTCACTAACGCTTTACCTTTTCGAGCATCTCGTCGAATCACTTTCTCAATACGGTAAACGTCTTGAACAGCCTTCTGCAGCTCTTCCTTATAGAAAGTACCCGTTATCTCCTCTCCCAACTCATCCTTTATTTTGTAAGTTATAGGGTTAGTGTATTGAATCTTATCGACAGTAAAAATCTCTTCAGTCCAATTCGGTGTGTAACCTTTATCGAAAACAGGACGTTTATATTTCGATATTCGAACTTTATCACCAACTTTAAATTTCGGTTTAGTATACGTTCGTTTCATCTTACCATACAGATTTAAATAAACAGCACTTTCGTTCTTTTTCTTCGACGCTTCCACAGGCGTCATCCCGATACTTCGATGTTTTGAATTATTATATTTTTTCAATATCTTCGATAACACATCATAATACACGGTATTGTTTTGGATGGTATTTTGTTTAGAAATTTTTTCTTTTATCGTACGGTTCCATCTTTCACAAACAGTAGATTTTTCTTCATTCTCTGTCGAATATAGATGTATCTTATTTTTATCTAACAGTTCTTTCATATTCTTATTATAATACTCTTTACCCTTATCAGTCCAAAGCATTCTTGGTTTTCTTCCTTTCTTGAATATTGTTTTGAACGCTTCTGCAACACTCTCTCCCTTTTTATTCTTCAACGGTACAATCCAACCGTATTTACTGAAAACATCTAACACCATAAGAAGATATCGATATCCCTTATTCCACTTACTATATTTCTGCATCTCAACAAGGTCAGAACACCATATCTCATCGATACCATTAACAATAACACGCCGCCGAGTAAACTTTCGTCTTATAGGTTTATGTAGTTCATCTGCTAACTGTTCTAGCCAACTCGGCGGCTTTTTCCGTTTTTTGAAGCACCCAGTCCAAGTTTTTGTTTCGTATCTATTACATTTCTAGCTAGCGCATGACCCCATTCTCGCTCACTATAGGGTACACTATCCAAGGCTTTCACCATTTTCCTATCAGCTTCATTTTTACATTTACGTGGATTCGGTTTATTTGCACATACAGAATAATCAACGTCATGCTGCATTACTATAGCATCCGTTTTACCTGTCGGTTGATCGTAGATCTCTAGTATTTTACCTGTTTCATCATGTTTTAATTGTTTTTCTAACGGGTTATACGGTCCTGTATATTTATGCCCTGGAAGGGTGTAACCTCCTTTTGGTTTCGGTAATTTACCGATCATTTTATGAATGTCGAAACCGTTACCGCGGTGAAGCGGATCGAGTCTTTTCGATAAGTCTCCCGTGAAACTGTCCAAAGCTTGATCTATATACTTATTAGCAGTTGATTTAATCTTTTTCTTTACAAAGTCTGATTTGATGGCTTTTGACGCTCCTATTTTTCCTAAATTGTAAAGACCTTTCATACCGGCTTTCATAGCAATCTCTCCAAGACCATGACTACCTTCCACATCAAAAAAGCCCCCACCTTGTGGGGGCAGAACTAGTTTCCCGAAATCATATCGAAATGAGATTTCTTGATGAAACGGGTTTTCTTTATATCACAATTAGCGCACTTACACCAATAATAGGGTCTGCCGTTGCTGGATAACTCGATCATAACCGGATGGTTCAGCGTTGTTTGTATGTTTTTGTTCCTTAACACAATATATATTTGCCGGTGGTTCCATTTTATTATACGATCTTTAATTTTAATTACACAAAATATTTTTTAATAAACTTTTCATTATAGTTTTGATTATCGATTTTGAATCTACTTAAGCAACCATAAAATGATTTTTTGTAAATATTATCAAGAAAATATAAACAATAATAACCGCATCTTACTGATTTTATAGCTTGAAACGGGTAACTGATATTATATTGATATTCCATACCTAAATTATTAGCATAATCAATGAAATCTTGTGGTGGCGGTAAACAAAACGAATCAAAATAATATATGAGATCTTTATTTTTTACAAATGTTGCTACCCAATGTGTACCGTTCCCTATCTTATCATCAAGATTAATTATACAACATCCTGTTTTATGTATATGATTTAGCGTTTGATCTCTCGAAAAAATACCTTTGAAATCAGGTATTTTTAAATATTTTATCCATTCAAGGAGGTCAAAATTACTTAGCGGTACATCCCTAAATTTGGGTTTTTTTCACCCCATGAACCGTAAAAAGGTGGAGGATAGTATGGATATTTTGGAGAAATCTGTAATCCTCTACCTTCTCTTGGACTTACAGATAATCCTTTTCCAAAAAGTTTTGAAGCTAATTCGATAGCCATAGGAATTCCGATTGCAGCAAATGTTCCTAAAAATCCTCCATTTATCTGTCTTTGCGTAGGTTTGAATGTTATTCCGCTACCGCTTTGCATACCTTTTTGCACCAGTTGTACTTGTCCTTGTGTTAATTCTTTTAATTTTGCAAGTTGAGGGAGAAAATCAAACGGTATCGTAATTCCTTTACCAAAAATCTTATCGATACCGAGACTTCCCAAAGCGCCTAGCGCTCCTGTAGCTAAATGAGGTATTACTTTTGTAGCTGCTTTTGTAGCAAAAGGTATTACTTTTGTAGCTGCTTTTGTAGCAAAAGGTAACAACTTTGTACCGAGTGACAACAAAGAGGTCCACAAACTTCCACCTTTTATGATCGCTTTACGAATCTGTGTTTTAGATATTTTGATATCGGTACCGGTACCGTTTTTTAACGCTTTATTAATCTTATTAATCTGGGTTTTTGTCAACATCAACTCATGTGACCCTTTCAAATTATTTTTAGTTAACCTTATTGTAATTTCTGAATTATCGTCATATGCTTTTTTCAACCTTTGTAGCTGTCCTTGAGACAAATTTACTCCATATGTAAAATACGCTGTAGCCATTTTTTTTATTTTATAAAATATATTTTTAATTAGATTTACGCTTTTATTATTAATTTTCCAGATGATGTGTATAACTCTATCTCTTTTTCATATAAAACTAAAGCATTTAATCTATAATTTGTTGGATTTGCTCCGTTTAATTCATAATTAAAAGTAAGTGAAACTACGCTATCTTTTACATCTTCTTCTTGGTATCTAAGATTAAAGTATATAATTCCAAAAAGATTTCTGAAATTTGATCGGTCAATTATTGTTCCGCTTAAAAAGTCGTTGTAAGCGGAACTGTAGGATAACAAAGCTCTGTAAAGTCTTGACTCCTCATCTGATGTCATTTCTAATTGAGGATATCGGATGCTATCATTTATTAGCAAGTGTGCTCTAGAAAAATATCGATTGTTTGCTCCAATTCTAAATGTTTTGAAAGTAAATATATTTTGTTCCTGATTACTATAACTTGCTTCGGGAACAACCCAGATGAAAACATGCCTCGGTCTCCTAATACCTGTACTTATTCGAAAGGAGTTATTTACAGATGTTGTTTGTAATATTTCGGTGTGTTCTCTCAAATAAGTCCATTTTTTGGGTTTCAAATAATTTTCAAGATACTGTTTCATACCTAAACCATTGAAAATAATTTTTGGACACCACAATCTTAATTTTGTTAAAATCACTTTACTATCTGGAGCAGCTCCTTTTCTGAAAATTATATTGTTATCGTTTTCAAGTTCTATAAGAAGTTTTGTCTTAATATTTGGGTGAAGATTATTTTTGAAAGCTGCAAAATAACTGTATAAATTTAGTGGAATCGATATTTTGTTAACAGCTGCAGCATCTGTTAAAATTTTTCTTCTAGCAAAACCTTCGTTATATAACGCTTGAGCCGGTCGTGCTTTTGTTGTTCCTGTGGATGAATCTAAATATAAAAACTGATCTTTACCGATCGTATCTGCATAACTTTTTGTATATTTTAAGAGGGAAAGTACGTTCGATGTTTCATTAGCTCTTGAGTTATTGTAAACTGTTATCCCGTTGCATTCAACCTGAATCTGTTTTATAAATGTATGACCATTAGTTGTAGTACAATCTTGATTACCGTTATTTGGTCCTGCTGTTATACCGGTTGTACTATCAGCAAGTGTAACAAGTTTGAAATCTACTTCCAAATAAGCGTTATACCAATCGATCGGATTTGCTTCTGAAGAGTTATCAACTGTGAATCGATAATTATCCTTAACCTGTCTATTATTATTTGCGACATTATCGATTAGCGGTGTTTCCAAATCGAAGGACGCGTATTCATATCGTTTGACCAATTCTGGATTTCTGAAACTCATTCTTATTATGAATTATAATAAGAAATTATTTTTAAAATTAAATCAAATCATTTACGATATTTCTAATATATTGATATTTGTCTTCTTCTTTCTTCTTTTTTTTAGAGTTTTCTTCATTTAAAAATTTAATAATTTCAACTCCTTTTGTTTCACCTGAAATTTGCGGTGGCTCTTTTTTACCTTTGGATGAAAACTTGTCATAAATTTTTTCACCAAGAACTTCACCAGTTTTTTCTCCAACCTTTTCAGCACCTTTTTCAATAAGTTTTTCTGCTGCTTTACTGGCTAATTTACTCGCTGTTTTTCCTGTTAATTTGGAACCGATTTTTGTAAAAATATCAAAGAAACCGCTACCGCTATCTATAGAGTAATCTACAGAGTTAATATAAGAAATTTCTCCTGTATCAAAATTTCTAATCCTTCTTTGTTCTTCCATACGTATAATTTTATAAATTATAAATAAAATTATACTTCTTTTAACACTACAGTTATGGAAATATCGATATCGTTCAGATCAACAATTCTATCTTCATCATCGGTTAAGTAAAATGTTACTTCAGATATATTTTTTCTATTTATCTTATACCACAAATAATTCACTCTTGGGTAGATTTCAAAAGGTAAAGACCTTGTTTTTGTATTTGTTGAGAATGTGAATAAGGTATTGCTTCGCTTTCCTGAAACGATCGAATCGCTCAACAAACTACATTTCAAGTAAAGATTATCGATGTTGTTACTGATATTAGGGAAATTTTTCCCATACTCGCTGCTCGTTAAAACTTTCGATTCAAATCCGAGTAAAATATTAAAATTTCCACTCGAACTAAAATCGATGCGGTATTCGGAAGATAATTGAATAAATACCTTGTAAGTTGTAAGGTCAAACAATACGCTAATTCCATATTCATCCGTGTTGGGAATTTTTCCAATCCTTTTTTGGATAAAATCATTTATATCTTCGTAATCATAAATCCCTGATGGAAAAGTAATCGTTTCGTATGTTTTACCTTTATCTTTTGATATTTTTAGTTTGTTGTTATCATATTCGGGACGAATGTTATGCCAACTCGCAGTCATACTAAGATGATCCAATGCCAAAAAACATTCTTTATTATCGTCCAATCTCAACTCAGGGGTAAACTTTACTGTAAAGTTTCCTGGTTTATTATTGGTATTTTGTTTTCTTGCATCTATAGATTTGAAAACTAGCGTTCTGTTAACATTCATTTTTATTATATGATCTATATAATAAAATTTTTTATTTTTAATTACGCTAAATATTTTTTATATAATTTCTCATGAATTGTTTTATCGATTGCTCCTATTCTTAACAATTCATCATTTATTTGCGATAAATCATTTCTCAAAACAGGTGAATTATTACCAGCGGCCATCGATCCGATTATTATCTTCATTCTGTCTGCCAATTTGTTTGGATCATTATAATAAACTATACTTGAGCCGGTCATAGTAAACAGTGATTTACCAGATGATTTATGAGGAGGTAAATTACTCAACATATTTAAATCATTAAAAACTTTTACAGCGTTCATACTATATTTTGTTTTAGGATTGTATCTTTTCGTTAGTAAATTAATCAGAGATTTATCAACATCAGCTTGATAAATTAATTTTCCACCACGATAAGCGTTTAATTTCAGATCTTTCATTAATTTAGGTATGTCGATTAATAGTCCTCCATATTGATTATTTTTTTGAATTTTATAAGCGTTTCGTCTTGGTTGTTTGTACTTGCGTACCCCTTCACCTTGTTTTTGTTTTGTATATTGCGGTAAAATTTTTACATTCTTAATCGTTGTTAAATATCTGTCTAATATATCTCTTGTTCTTTCATATATTTTCAGATCATAATCGAGTTTTTGTTTTTCTTCTTCTGTCTTTGGTTTTCTCTTTTTGAAACCACCTATCTTTATTCCGACACTTCTGTTTTCATCTTTAGCTTCATTATAAGTTTCAGTTAACTGTTCTTCATTCATTTTAAGTAGATCATTAGGTTCATGAAAAGTTTCTTTTAAAAATTCTAATTCGCTTTCTGTGAACATCTTATTTGGTTCAGCAGTTATTACTTTAGCCGTTGGTGCAGGTATTGCAGGAATTTCAGGTATCGATTCACCAGGAAATGGTAGCTCTTTATTCAATGTTAAAATATCCTTATTGGTTTCAACCAAATCTTTGAAACCGCTGGTCAAAGCTAATTGATTTTCTTTTAATTGCTGAATGACTTTGTCCTGTTTTTCATCTGTTTTTTTCTGTTGTTCAATTAACGGTTCTCTCAGAGTTTTAAAATAATCACTCATCGCAACATCGCGAACTTGTTCTTTATTTTTAACCTCATTCTTTACTTCGGTAACTGCTTTAGCAATTTTAAAGCCTTCAAATTCTGAATCTGCATATTTTTAATCTTATCAAGATCCATAATTTATTAGAATAGATTATTTAATTTATCTGTAAAATAAACATTTAAGTTATTTTTAAATATCTGTAAAATAAACATTTTAAGTTTATCTACCTTATTAAATAAAATGAAAATACCAAATTATGATGTAATAAAAAGTAACGATAATAATCGTTCGTTAAATGATTTTCTTAATGAAGATTTCCGTATGTTGATAACTGGTCAAACTCGATGTGGAAAAACAAACACCTTAATGCATATTCTTAGAAAACCGCTCATTTATTATGATAAGATTTATCTATACTCACCAAATCAACATCAGGATAAAATTCAAGACTTGCAAAAATTAATGGAAAACGCCAGTCAAAGAGTTGGATATGACATTTTAGAACTTCTTGGAGAAGATGATATTATGGACACAACAGACTATCCGATCGATAATAGAAAAGTGGTGGTTTTTGATGATCTTATTAACGCTCCCCAAGCAGTTCAAAACAAAATCGCCAATCATTATACAGACGGTCGACATCATAAAATTTCCCCGATCTATCTGTCCCAGTCCTACTACGATGTTCCCCAAAAACTCCGACAGAACTGTTCCCACATGATTTTGTATCCACCAACGACTAAAAAACATTTAAATCTGATTGCGCAAGAAAATCTAATAGATTCGGTTCTTTTTGATAAACTCGGTCCATATGAATTCTTATTTTTAGACAAAGAAAAGAAAAGTGTTGCTAAAAACTTTGATGAGACTTTTTAAAAATTATATGAAATAATAATAGAGTATGGGTATTTTCAATAATATCGGAAGATTCAGTAATGTCGATATATCTGAATATATAAAAAAATTTAATCAACAAGTACATCAGATTACCGGATTGAAATTAGATGTCAATAACAATTACGATATTCAACAAAAACGTCTTGTAAATGTTGGTGAAGGAGTTGATAACGATGATGTGATTACAAAACATCAGATGGAAAATGCGCTATCAACAAAACCAAATCCGACAGATGTTATTCTTGTTGATGGATCGACTCATATGACCGGTGATTTAGATCTTCGAGGAAACAGATTGATTCTTCCCGGAGAGATCGACATGAACAGAAAACTTATCACCAATATGGATACGGATGAAGATGATGATCTGTCCGCTGTCAATATGGTGACTCTGAAAAAATTTCATCCCAACGCTCCTGAACCTACACATGAGGTTGTGAAAAATATCGATCTGAAAGAACGTTTCAATGTTGTTCAATCGAAACAACAGACTTATCACGATTTAGGAGCAAATTATAACAATCTTGTCTCTTACAACGATGTTAGGAATATTTTTTTATCCCGCAAAGAGACGTTTCCGATGGAGACTATTTTGGATATGGGAAACAATACGGTTTACAATGTAAAGGACCCGACGGTCGCCGACCAAGGGGCTAATAAAAGATACGTGGATCATATAATTTCGGGTAAATTGAGTAATCCGTCCGGTGAAGATTTCGATATGTCAAACCATAAGATTATAAATTTAGAAGATCCACAAAATAGTACCGACGCATGTAATAAATCTTATGTTGACGGCGCTGATAAAAATCTTGATCTCAAGATAGGGGGTGTGGTAGTTCATACGATAGAATTAGAAGCGAAGCTTAAAAAATATATCGATGAATCACACATCACCACCTCGTCAAATTTGAAAGATGATTTTAGGTACCTAATGGAAAATGTTGACGAAAGCTCTTCCGAGCATAACGTGACTGTCACCGGTATAGTCGATTTGGTGGAGTCACCGCATACGTTAAACAAAAAAGTCTACAGTCTTTTATTACACAAACATCCGTTAAATAGCTACGCATCAAGAATCGGTTTTAATATGTATAAATTACCAGAGGGTGAATATACCGTTTGTATTGAATTTATTCCACCTACGATGAGCGGTGCCAGCGTCGATGTTCAATCGACTTCTATCAACATAAATAAACAATCGACAAAAAACTTTACGGATTACAGTAGAAGCATTATCAATCTGCATAAGTGGGATATTTCACCGCCGGAATATATTATGGTCGATTTAAAATGTAGTGGCTCGCCAACATCAGCTTCGCAAGCTCAAGCTTACCTTATAATTTACGGAATAAAAGGAAACCATTCAGATGTACCGGCCAGTGTTTACGACACTCCTTATATTTTGGAGAGTAGGAAAATGGTTATGCAGACCGATCTGGATATGAACAATCACGCAATTCTCAATTCACCAAGTCCCAGCGGTGGTGCGTTTGTAACTCACGGTCTTTACAATAGAACTGTGAATCAGATATTTGCTCTATTTTCAGGAGATGAATATGTTATGGTTCCGGTTAAGTGTAAAATTGTTAAATGTTGCGTTAACATTCTCGATACGCTCGAAACATACCCTTATATTGCCGTGTTGATAAATAATGTAATAGGAAGAGGAGGGGGTGGTAAGAAACAGGTCTGTCACTTAACTAACGATATCGCTCTGGAAGAATGTGATGAATTTCGTGTGAGAATACAAAGTTTACAAGGAACTACCATCAATAAATGTTTGGTAAGTCTGTGGCTTGAGACGATGTAATTTTTTACACGAATTAAAATTTATTACACGTTGCGTATAATAAATTAGATGATCTTTCACACTAGTGTGTAGCGTGTTCAAGCGCTTCTACAACCTCTCTCGCGATGTCTCGAGTTTCTCTTAACCAATGAGGACTATGAACATGCTCATTTATAAAAGAGACAAGAATGAAAATGAATGCGATCATTTTTTAAAATCAGTATGTCATCTTTATAAAATGAAATACGATCTTTTTGCATTTAACCACATCGATACATCGATCGATGAGACAAAATTAATGGAGATCAAGTCCCTTTACAGTTTTTATCACAAGAAATGGTGGTGTTATAAAAAGACTTTTAGGCATCTCAAACGGATGAATCTCTTGTGTAAATTGAGTTCATCGTCTCTTATCGCAGGCGGTACGATTGCCGGCGGAATTACGATGAACCCAATAATTTTAGGTGTCATTTCCGGTGCAGGCTTGTTGGTCAAAACATCTACCGATTATAAAAATTATAACCGAAGGATTGAGATGAGTAAATTTGCATTTACGACATACCAGAAAGTTTTGGTTGACTTACGTTCTTGTCTGCGAGGAAAACAGTTCGATCACGAATCGTTTGTTAACGATATGAGGTTGATCGATGAAATAATCATCGATTTATGTCCAGCAATAAATAGTCGATTTGAAATGCAATACGATAAAAAGTTCATTTGAACATAAAGATTTGGTATTAAATAAATAAAAACAATGGAAGATGAATGGGAAAGGTCATTGATTAATCGAACAAATTATACCTTCAAAGAATTGCGATATTTAGCAAAAGAGAAGAAAATTAAAGGTTGGTATCTAATGCGGAAAGCCAAAATCATCGATGCTTTAGCTGAATTAGATATATATGAACCTCTAGTAAAAGTTAACAACAAAGCGGTTGTTAATCAAAATGGTATTAAAGAAATAAAAAAGGACTAAATAAAAAGCAATGGTTGAACAAAAAACGTCATACAGATATGTAAGGATTGAAATCCTATCAAATGAGTATGGACGATATTATCGTCACTGGTTTCCATCCGGATCGAGATTACCATACAGAGACTATTGTCGCCACAAGTTACCAATCGGTTTGCAACGCTTTTGCGATCGATGTCAAGAAAATAAACAACGTTTAGCTGATACTGTGAAACTAACAGAAAAGGAAAGGAGTAGAGGTCTTATCAAACGGAGACATTAAAAACATGAAATTTCATCTCTATTCACTAGAGATGAATTAAAGAAATAAAAATATACTAAATAAAAGCAATGGAAAAGCATTCGAAAAGCACACTCAAAGAATTACAATTTTTAGCAAAAGAGAAGAAAATTAAAGGATGGTATCTAATGCGGAAAGCCGAACTCATCGATGCTTTACAAGCTGTAGAATTGAAAGAACCTGTGAAATCACCAGAACGTAAAGAAAAACTTTGCCCACACGAAAAAAATAAATACAATTGTAAGGAGTGTTCGGGATCAAGGATTTGTGAACACGGTAGACGACGGTATTTTTGTAAAGATTGTGGTGGAAGTGGAATCTGCATTCATGGAAATAACAAGTACTATTGCAAGGAGTGTAGTGGAAATCAGTTTTGTGAACACAATCGAGTGAAATATTATTGCAAAGAATGCGGTGGAAACGGTATCTGTATTCATAAGAAAGATAAACGCTGTTGTAAGTATTGTAAAAATGGTCTTAAGTAAATAAATTTGTAATAATAACAACATGCAACTGACAAGTCTCTCAGATGATATTATTTTCAGCAAACCGATAAAAAATGACCTTTTCAAATTTCAAAGGATTAAAATTACGACCAATTACGGTGATAATAAGAAAGGACCGCTAGTCATCGAAACACCGTTTCTTTTCAGTTTTGGTGTAACCGAAAGAAGAAGTAAAGAAGACGAAAGTAATTCAAATTTCATTGGTTATTCTATTCCGGTCTGTTTATGGTCCAAAGATGGTAAACCGACACAGGAAGAAGATGAGTTTCATATTTCATTGGAAAATTTTGAAGCACTTTGTCGCAAGCACTTACAAGACACTTTTGGAAGAGAAACTGCTGGCGAATTAAATAGTATTTTATATTACAAGGACTGGGAATTAGAAAAATATCCACCAATATTATATGCTAAACTCAATTATTCAGAAAAGTCGAATAAATTTTTAACGCTATTCAAAACAAAAGGAAACAAAAAAGTTGAACCGCTCAGCTATTTAAATACATACTGTTATGCAAAATTAGCTTTGCTGATTGATAGTATCTATATCAGTAAAAAAGCTGTTTCGATTCAGATAAAGGTTCATGAGGTATATTTCAGACCGTTGCCACAACGAGAATCGCTATTATCGATACCTGAAGAAAGCGAAGATGAAGAAGAAGATTGAATATCTGTTTATTTTTTCATTTCTTTTACTAGAAATGAAAAAAATCGTCTTAATAAATAAATGTGGTAATATAACAACATGGATCCTTCAGAAGTTTTAGAATTTGCAAAAACAAATTTTATTTTCCACGACAGCAATGAAATAATTTACATTGAGACTTATAAAGGTCCGTTAGTAATTGAATCGCCATTTCTTTACAGTTTTGTTGCAAAAGAGACTTATAATCAAAACGAAAGTTGTGAACTACTTGGTTACACAATACCGTTTTACGGACGAATGACAGCAGAAGAAAAAAAGTTTGTTGATTTATTGGCTTACATTAAAAATATTTGTAGAGAGCATTTAAATATCACTAATGATGATATTTTTTATTGTTTTCAGTTTGAAGGTATGGGAACAAAAGTTACTGGATTAATAAAACCACCAATGTTTAATGTTAAACTTATACATTCAAAACAAAGTGATAAAATTTTAACAAGAATCGCTACGAAAAATCTTGAAAAAGTCAAAATGGTTCTGTTAATTGATAGTATTTATATTGGTGAAGAAGTTTCAATTCAAGTGAAGGTTAATTGCATATATGTTAAACCACAAAATCCGACTACAAAATGGTTGAAGAAAGCGAAGATTTCTTCTATACTGCGTTGTCATTGTGAATTTTACCGAGTGACGACAAATTATTATCGGCATTTCGTCAATAATATGACATGTGTCACTAAATTATAATGATTAACGATAAAATACTATAATGTTATCGTGTGTCGTTAAATTATAGGGAATTATCGATAATGACCCCACTAAAAAAATAGCGATAATTATTAACGACAAAATTCGATACTTTTATGGGTGATGTAAAGTGAGCTATGGTCCCGTATATTACTACTGTCGCGAGAAGACACGACACGCGTGGTATTTTATTCCTCGCTGACGTGTTTCCCTCGTTCGACCAGAGAGACAAAAGGCACTGCTCGTGACCTGACTTTATTATTTAGCCATGTGGACCAGTAGAAACGAAAAGAAACGAAAACTGAGGAAGAATGAATTGCCAAAGAAACCTTTTAATTGTCCGATACTGAGCAATCATGCAACATTTTGCTTGTAAGAGGTTATTATTGTAGATATACTGTAGAAGCAGTGACCGTTACAACGTAGATTTTGAGATTTTTTGTGTACTATACTTAGGCTGGCAAAACCAGCCTTTGTCAGGTACAATGAGGAAAGTTTACATTGGTATACGTGATTATATAGAGAAATAGCTTGCGTAATCACCGAAATACGTAAAACCGGCTACTGGTCAAATTGTTGACATACAGATTGACAGTTCTAAAATGAAATAGATAAAAATAAAATAAAACAATACAAAAAGGAAACTAGATATTTAAAATGTTTCTTCTTTGATGTTTGGACCAAGCGGTTCAAGGGATCTGGCTTATTAATTATTGTAGCGATTATGTCGTAATCTACAGAAAGATGGTAAACAGGCAATAAAAATGATGTTTCTTGATTTTTCAGGTAAATTATTCCTCGCGAATCGAGGGCCGAAGGCCCGAGCGTAGCGAGGTTAATAAATTAGTCGTCCCTCGGGAGCTGAGCCGCGTGAATTCGAGCGAAAAATATATTTATATATATACTTGATGGTGTCCGGCAGTTGCCTGGCAACAAAAATCGCGACCGCTGACAATGGCGTACATATGTTTATTGACGGCCGTGCCGGCGGCTGTTTACTCTTACTAATAGTCTGTGAAAAAATGTTTACTCTCGGTGAAACACAACCAATTTCTGATGCAAATGAGAAAGAACAGCAAACACGCTGGATTCCACAAGTGGCTGGAAATCGTTGTCCGAGAAAATTAACCACCGAAACTCCGCTGAACGGTGACTTGAAATTCAGCGCGATCGCGATTGAGCAACGAAGAGACAACGAGAGCATAGATTACAAAGACTTCGAACAGCCTAGGCACACCGTTTGACTAGGTTCAAACGCCTTGACGAAATGCCGCCATTAGAATTCTGAACGAAACCGATCAGGAGAGGCGACATCGACTGGAAGTGTTGGACAAAATGATTCTGTTTGTAGACGCAACGAGAGACGGCAAGGATTACTAAGGATTACACGATCAGCTAAATACTAAAAGCCTGGTTCCCCGAAAGCCTGATACTCAGGTTAGCTAAATACTCGTGACGAATATCTTTCATACCTGATACCGTAGGGTAAAGCAAACACTGATTACACGAAAGGCTTAGAGAAGAAGAGCGATTAAGAAATGTAGCTCAAGTCAACGGCTAAACTACTGAGAGGATGCACACTGTAATTTGATGTTTATTGGTATTCTCACAAACGTCACTAAGGATAAATGATCAAAACTACAGATCACACAGGTGGAAATTATTTCCCAAATATACAACATTTACATGATGTAGCATTGTTTGTGAATGAAACAGTGAGTTGTATACGTATACAGTATCTTGAGTTTACAGCATTTTTCATAAAATAGTTCAATAAGAAATAACATTCGAATGGTTTAGTAAGGAGAATTTCTGTTTACAATTTTTGTTAGGAAAACACAATTTTCTGTTAGCAATCATGACCAGCTAATGTCAATGTGTAGCAACTGTATACATGTAGCTAAACACATGACACATCAACATTACTGCTTCACATTTATTATTGGAACGGTGATCAGTATCTTAAATCTCCTCACAATATCAGTGTACCAGCAAGTACATAGATTATACAAATTGAGAACCTGATCACCTTCAACATAAGTTGTCTGTGGAAATTGAATACAAATTCACTGTAGTTATATGGCTATGTGAACTGGATTGACACCAGTAAGGAGAATGTACATCAACAAATTAATTTTGATTTCAAGATTTTTAAAGACGCTAACTGGTCATGAAGGCCTGAGTCCTCCATCCATGTCTTTATACATTGCTTATGGTATTTGCAGAGAATCTGTTGCTTCATCTTGAATATTCATGTTTTGTAATCAATTTTGTAACTCCCATGACCTGTATCCAAAATACCTTTAGTATTGTTACTGCTGGGAGAATCTCATGCCACTTTCACCATTGAGTTGCTATTTTTTGGAAAACATCACTTTTCAGCAGCAGTGACCTCCTGTGATCTCAACCATTCAAACTAATAGAGAATTGCATTACCAATTGTTTGATTCCCAGTATATAGAACAAAAGCTATAGCACTATGTAAAGGGAATAGGAGATAGCACTCACAAGTTTCAAAAATGGAATTTAATTGAGACAATCAAAATAAACAGAACACCACTGCATATTGTACTGGACCCATGTCCCACAACAGTACTTAATACATCCACTTTCAGACCAATTTTCCTTTTGATAAAAATTAATGAAGATAGGTGGGGGGGGGGGGGGGGGTGGGCAGCAGTCCCATGGCAGTAACAGTGACCCACAGCTCAAAACCCAACTCTGACCAACACCAGCTCCCATTTATTTTATTTTAGGAAGACAGGGGACAAAGGCCAAGTTAAATTGAAGAGACTGAGAACGAAAATGTCTCAACTTTAAATGAGGTCATTGCCAGCAAGCAACCCAACCTCTCCATTTAAATCAGAAATTCCATCTCTCCCTCCCACATCGCTAAAATTTTGCAGTGCATCCTCCCCCGAGCTTCGCGAGGTTCTGCGAGACACGTATTTCTAGTTACAATACTAAATGTAGTATAGTTAGTATCGTAATACCGCCTTTACAAAAAATGCAATACAACGCGATACCACATCTCTCAAAAAACATTTTATACGGGCTGTCTCAGGTTAGTTTGATAGAAAAATTCTTTTTTTTTTAAAATTGTGCAGAAGTATTTGAGGTAAAAGTTCAGATCTTTTTTTTCTAACAAACACTGTTTGAAAGTGTTTGAAAAGCATAATTTTCAAAATGGCAGATCTTACCTGAATTCCGGGTGAACTGAACAGATCCAATCCCTGTATTCTGTGAGTCCGGTCCATTTCTTTCCACATATGGTGTTGTCCGAAGCAGACTGAGTTCTAGTATGTTTGAAGACGGTTGTCGTGTCCTGTCGCATCAAGTGTTGGTTTTTTATTCAGACAAAGACGCTGTGGGAGCGCATACTTGGGCGTCGATGTATTAGGCATATTGGAGAATATCTGCATGCACGTTATTTCACGGTTTGATGATAGGGAGTATTCGGATAGTGTGAGCAGTCTAACAAAGAAGCGCGTTAACCGTCTAAAACAAGAAGACACAGTACACTTAGCGTGCGAGATCGCACGCAAATTATTAAAGTAGCGTGTCCACTGTGTCAAAAGACGAGTACATACTGAAAAATACAAATCGATGCCTACTTTGTACTTACCGTTGAAAAAAAAAAAAGGCCGTATGTCAGAGTTTCCCGATGGTTGTTATTGGTTTTAGCTAAATCTTGTAACTAGCTGGTCTGTGTTTCCGACACTTTTGAAGTGAATGCAAATGTAGCCGCAAAGTGGCTTTTCGAAGCCATGATGTAATTGCCTGGTCCGGCCCGAGGTCAAAACAACTTTTCCAATTGAAAGTTTTGCTGGAAGTATTCCCGCTGTTATTGTAATAAAGTTTGAATGAAACATAAATTTAATCAAAGTTAACGACAGAAGTGATAATTTAGGAGGAGAGAAACAAATTTAGCCCTTTGAAATATATTTTTTCAGTTGAGGTAAAAATGTTGCAATTTGCATAATGTGAAAGTAATTTGAAACCTTTCCAGTAACGCATAACACAGCTGTTTCATAAAACATCTCGCAATCAGACACACGAAAATATATCCAGTTTTTATTCCTCTGTATCCGAAACACAGAAAAGAAAATTAAATGAAAAAGTGATCGCTTTAAGGTTATTTTCGCCCGAGAAACTAACTAGCTAGCGGAAGCAAAACTCGCAAGAAACGTCTCGCAAGACACCGCGTGCATTGTTTACATCTTCTCTCGGCGGTGAATTTTTGCACCCAAAGTTTCAGTTGGCTGTTCTGTTCCTTCAACTTCACGAAATCAAAATTAATGAAAAGCAAACAACCGAAAGAAGTGAAATTAATTGGGATTCCTACCACGCTTATATTTCTTCCTTCGCTGTCCACTGTTCACTTCTTATTAAATAAGCGCTATGTATGTATTCGTCTAAATTATCTTCTTCGTGTTCGTTTAAACATGTTTTAGCGGGTTTCCGTCATGAAGGTATCGTAGAATTAAATCGCGAGTGCCAAATACTTTCGCAGTGTCTTCTTGAGTAATTTCCTTACGCATATTGAATATGAAACTGTTAGATGCAACAGAGAAAACACAACTCGCACTTTGTGACGTTCGCCTCGCATCAACAAACAGGTGTACTCCACTGCGGTCAAACGAGAGAAATTTGCAAACGTTAATCAAAGTACTTCAAAGTTAAGGTTGTCATTTTTACTGTTTATTAAAAGTTTCATATATTAACAATACACTGTCAACTCACTAAACGTTTTGAAAGTTTACTAAAAAAGTTCTAAGCGTTTGAAAACTATGAACCGCAGAACTGTCGGCGCCATTTGCCAACACAATTTTGCTCAGGCACGAAGCGTTTTGATCAGTTTTCAACGATCGAAAAAGCTCGTTATTTTGAGCCGGAAAGATGAAAAGATAGTTACATAAACTAATTATTTTATACATCCTTGCCCACGTTTCCACTTAATACTAAATGAATCCCACCAAATAAAACGAAAAACGCCTCGGACGTGTGATCGCGGTGAAGGTTTGAACAATCCCGCCATCCCCAGAGTTGCGCAATACTGCACATTTGTGGACGACCAAACTGCATTTTAATACTTGGTCGCTACGCCCAAGTAAAAAGCGCGAAGATTTTCTCTACTGAAGGTAAGATAATCTATTCAGTGTCTTTTTAGACAAACTAGCATTCTTTATGTGCTAGGATTGATCAACAGAGGCAAAAAAAGACCGAGTTTTAAGCAACAGATGTTTCCCACGCCGCATTGCTATCACTCGATCATCCAAAATTCGCACATTTTTGTGCAGAACGTTGTCCTGAATTTTGCTATTTATTTCCTTGAAGAACACGAGGAACCATGCGAAACAAAAAGTGATATTTGGGAGTGGAAGTGCCGCTAATAAGTTCGTTCTTTAAGCTTAAGTTATAACTAGCAGTAATCACAGATTATGGAGACGCGTTCGAAGGAATTTCCGGTGGAAATGAGCCCCAGCAAAAAAAAAAAAACAATAGGGGCGGCCATTTGGAAGACCGGCCACCAAAAAATCTCAAATTTTACTGCACATATTAAAAGCACAGGACAACGAACACGAAATTAGGATTGCGTTCTTTGAAGGCGTTTAACAATGAAGAGCTCATTTATCTTGACGGAACGGGGAATTGGGGATAAGGAATCTCTCCCACCCCGGCCCACCTTTGGCATTTGACCCGCGATAGTCTCTGCATAGTGGGAAATTTAACCAGGACTGTGAATTTGATTTAAGTGAAAAGACCTCAGGAAGGAAACCTCAGGAAGTGTGCCATGGCAAATGGTTTTATTGAAAGACATTTTCCATTTTGGCTCAGTGGCATCAGTAAAATCCACATTAACTGCTATCACTAAAGCAGCTCAAATGCAAAAATAAGTCAACATAAACAGTAAAAACAGAATGGACACATGACCTTAAGTACAAAGTCTGTTTGTAATTTGTGACAGTTGAAGGCTCTATGTTCAGTCATACACCTGTAATTAATGAAATCACCAAACAACACTGCACCTGCTTATAAAGGCTAGAAATTATAGTAAATTATGCAGAGCAATATTTCATGAAGTTGAAAGTCCAAACAAAAGCTGAGAAATGAAAATATTTTATGAGTGTTTATAGGAGTCATGCAGGCTTTCGTAGGTGAACAGAACAGAAGAGGTATAGATTTCATGTTGTGGGGGAGTTATGCTGTATTTTTTTTTTGGTGGGGGTGTCCGCTGGAACTCTGAAACCAGAAGTTAACCTATACCAGACCATGTTAAGCTGATTTTGCAATCCTATACTAGACTAGACACCGAAAATCCCTACCCTATCCCAGACTTGCTATTTTTAGAACTGTATTGCCATTACAGTCAAATATATGCTAATTAAAACAATATCTTACAACGTCACATTTTCTCTCTTTCGAGTTTCAATTCCTATTCTAGACTTAATTCTTCATACCACTGATGAGTTTCCCAACAAATGATACCCTATTCTAGACCAAAACTCTCTGATTTCTATACCCTATCCCAAACTAAACTGCTTGAAAACCATACCAGTACCCTTCCTGTATAGCGTATATAAGAGAGTACTCCCCAGATTTCATGTACATTGCATGTAGTTATTTTCTAAAATGCAAAGTGTCCATACATGTAGGTGCATTATTACAGGAAAGCGTATAAACAGAGCAGAATATGGGTTGAAATTGCCTTGCGAGTTTAAATTTCAAGAAGATACTGTCCAATCATTTTTGTGTGACTGCAAAAAAGGAAAAGTTTGATGTTCTGTGATGAAAAAAAGCTAATTGCAATCAACATAACTAGTTACTTACATGTAGCTGTACTGTTCAGACTACTTACACTTAGCTTTGCTTTTGTTTATGTTATGTACAATTAAAACCATTAAAACCAAACCTATTTTGTTATAAATTTTCTTTATATTGTTTACTGTCCGCATACGGGAGGTTAATTATAGACCCTGTGGATGCTAAATAGGTGTCCATGTCCGCGTACAGGAGGTTAAAAATGTAGCGTTGGAGATTCTATAAAGCAGTCGGTAGGCAAAACATTCAGCGCCAGCACAAGGGTCTTTGTTGAGCCGTTCCATTTTTTATTGATCATTTAATTATGTATATTTTAGATTTTATTATTTCGTATTATTTATTAATTTTTAGTATTATATTATTAGGCACAGCTTCAGTGTAAATAAGTGTAAACTTTCTGAATTGTGTGTGAAATAAAGTTATTATTATTATTATTATTATTATTATTATTATTATTATTTCACTGCTGAAATGAGTTTTAGTATTGCTTTTCTTCATCTCCTCTGACACTTTTTTGACAGGGTTCATGTATAACAGGGTTGTCCAAAAGTTTTAAAGTAGGCGGCTAAATTTGAAAAGCAACCGTCTAGACAATCGAGCACCAAAGGTGCAAGCCTGTAGGGGGGTCTGGTCAAGTGTAGATAACAAAAGCTGCTGCAGCACTGCACTAGCCCACATGGGTACTGGAAATAGTAGCAAGGATTGCATATCAACACCAACAGCCACATCGCAAGACACACATTCAGCCATTGTTGAAAAACATAGCTGTTGGATTTGTCAAGAGGAGATGAGTAGTGAGGCACTACTTCTTGAACATTATGACAATCATATGAGATATGTATCTGAAGACACTTCTTAATACCTAAGCATCTTTACTTACAATTTTTGCTTTGTCAAGGTTGAGATACCGTATGGTAAATTGGTAAAACAAACAAAAATTGCAGGGCAAAGGAAATCCTCACTGCGATTACTGTCTATATTTTACCATACGAATGTGCATTTGATCACAGGAGATAAACAGTCAGATAAACACTGCTAATCGCGTTCGAAGATCGTGTTGGAGACAAATTTGAGATTTTTTGGTAGACGGTCTTCCAAATGCCCCCCCCATTGTTTTTTTTCAGGGGCTCATTTCCGCCGGAAATTCCTTCGAACGCGTCTCCATGATCTGTGATTACTGCTAGTTATATGACTATATTCATTAGTATTTTTAAGAATGTTCACTTCCCGTTTTGTTGAGTTCATGGCTTAAGGTTGCATTATTTTCAATGAAACAACAATTAATGGACCAGCAAACTTCCTTACTTTGCGTGTTGTGCTAGTTAGTTATGCACTGGGAGCCTCAAGGAACTATCGTACGTTTAATTTACTGGATTTACTGTATTTTAGTTCGTTTTCACTCTACAAATAATTTCGTCATATGGCCTCCGTGAAAACCCTCCAAGGAAACACTGCTTCGCCTATTGAGAAGGACACATGTCTTGAATAAAAAAGCCCTTTCTGTTTCATTACAGTAGAGCCCCTCTCAACGTATGACCCCCCTGTTAATATCACGGTCACTTTTCATTGGCCAAAATGAAAGCTCAGTCATTGTTTTGTCTGAATGCGACCACTCGATGTGCACAAGAAAAGTAACAAAAATAAACGAAAAATGACGAGGAGTGAACTTTTAGGTTTCAAATTATTATCGATATGGTTTAATTTACAGTGTTTTATTGCCATTAATACGGTTACAATTTTCTGGCCCTGTGGTGGTCTCATTAATCAATAATGCAGTTCTACTGCGATGATATATATTCATGGTGATCATATTAAGCTGCGTTCACATTAAAACCGAAACATGTTTAGAGTAAACATGTTTCAACGAAACACGTTTCGCGTAAACGTGTTTGTTCTTGCATTGTTCACATCAGATGTCGGTTTCAAACACGTTTCATGCATGGTTGAATCATTTCTGCTGTTTTGTGATACTCGCATAAATGTTCGTTTTGCACTGCGACGCAGTACGCTTAAAACCATTCTCATTCAGTTTTGCGGCAATGTTCTCCCATATGTTTTGTTTCCTTCCCATTGCCGCTAATTGTCGTTGTATTTCCTCGTCTGCCCATACTTCGACTAGACATTTGGCTTCATAAAAGCTCCAATTTTGGTTATTTTGCACACTCGTGTCTTCTCCGCATCCATTCGCCATTTTAAATGTGTTCAGTCTGATCATGATTGAAACTACCTCGTGAGGTAGTTTCAATCATGATCAGACTAATCATGTTTCAATCATGATTCGCGCAATGCATTGCCTGATGTGAACACTTTTTATGATGAAACATGTTTCATTTGTGATCAGACTAATCATGTTTCGGCCTAGTGTTTGTTACCCCTTTTCCCATTCTTAATCCGGAATACGTTCAATTAAGCGCACCTTTAATCTAAAGAGCTGTTTATGAGGATTATAAAATCGTTTATATCAAAATTTATTAAAAGAGTTCTTGTTAGTAAAATAACAGGGAGCCCAGGCTCATAGTTGGACAACTTGACTGCAAAATTGTAAGGATTTGTTTGCAATGTTGACAATTGGAAATATAACGTACCACATAAATGTTGTCTGTCCGTTGTGCAATGACTATTCGTTGAAGTGCTTTATAACGTGCGATAAGCGGCATTTCATGTGTACTGATTATTAGTTTATATTGCCAGTAAAGTCCATTAACGATAAAATTCCATATAAATCCTCACAGGTTGGTCGAAAGATATGGTGTTGTGAACCTGGTATTCCTGTGGTACAATGATTGTTTAGTATCTGCTGTATCAGGCAGTTAAGTTACAAAAGTTAACAGACATTGGGTTTTTGCGAGCTGGACGCAAAACAGTTCTTGTTTCTTCCCTTGTAGATTTTGTTGTTGAAAATTCAATAAACTGATCAAAGTGTAAAACGGAATATATGTGGATTGTTTCCTTACCAAGCTCTTCTCTTTTCTCTTTTGTGGTAGAGCCGAGCGGATCTAACTAAAGGCTGATTTATACGGCACCTGCTCACGCCATACATACGACACGAATCGCGTCGTCTAAATCAGCCTAGTATACTTGCTCACAACTGTTGCATGTAACACGAAAAAAGTTGTAGCATTTTGAAACATGTTTTAAAACCCTACGACAAACGTAGCCACATACAATGTTATATGAAGCGAATTGTATACAATTTTCGCCTGACGGAAGCAGCGCGCGCTTCACAAAATCGCCTGCGATAAAGTTGTACCGTGTAAATCGGTCTTAACACATTGTGATACTTCGGCAATCGGCTTGTTATGGTTTGCATTTTTGGTTTAATTTCTGTTTTCTTTAGTCTTGACTGCTTTTTTTTTCATATATTATGAGACAAAGGCAAACATAATTTAAACCGCAGCACATATGACGCCCAAATATCCGAATATTATAGGAAACTGTTGGCTGGATCCACTAATTTTTATCCGATCTAACGTAAACACTAGAGACAATTGGAGAGAGCCGACCAGCCACTTTATTGGCAGTAAAAATATAACTCTTACGATGTATGTCTGTGTAAGCACGTCGCAAACCATGCATAGCCCATATAAGGTAAGTGTGTTAAAAAACGTACTATATATTTACGTTTACATAACGTTGTAGCGGTCCAAACCGATGCTGAACTACCGTAACCTCTGGGGTTGAAAGGTTGAAAATAACTACTATTTAATTCTGTATATAGTGCACAATATGGTGCATAGTGTGGCTGATTGGCGTCAAGTGAATTGCGCAAATCAAGGAGTGGTATAAATAGACAAAAGCTGCGAATGCCAATCATAGATTGATGATAAGTCCATGGTTCTTCAAATGAGTGATCAAACGAACGAGCGCGAATGTCATTTGTCGCGAGAAGACACGACACGCGTGGGATTTTATTCCTCGCTGACGTGTTTCCCTCGTTTGACCAGAGAGACAAAAGGCACTGCTCGTGACCTGACTTTATTATTCAGCCATGTGGACCAGTAGAAACGAAAAGAAACGAAAACTGAGGAAGAATGAATTGCCAAAGAAACCTTTAAATTGTCCGATACTGAGCAATCATGCAACATTTTGCTTGTAAGATGTTATTATTGTAGATATACTGTAGAAGCAGTGACCGTTACAACGTAGATTTTGAGTTTTTTTGTGTACTATACTTCGGCTGGCAAAACCAGCCTTTGTCAGGGACAATGAGGAAAATTTACATTGGTATACGTGATTATATAGAGAAATAGCTTGCGTAATCACCGAAATACGTAAAACCGGCTACTGGTCAAATTGTTGACATACAGATTGACAGTTCTAAAATGAAATAGATAAAAATAAAATAAAACAATACAAAAAGGAAACTAGATATTTAAAATGTTTCTTCTTTGATGTTTGGACCAAGCGGTTCAAGGGATCTGGCTTATTAATTATTGTAGCGATTATGTCGTAATCTACAGAAAGATGGTAAACAGGCAATAAAAATGATGTTTCTTGATTTTTCAGGTAAATTATTACAATACTAAATGTAGTATAGTTAGTATTGTAATACTGCCTTTACAAAAAATACAATACAACGCGATACCAAATCTCTCAAAGAACTTTTTATACGGGCTGTCTCAGGTTAGTTTGATAGAAAAATTCTTTTTTTTTAATTGTGCAGAAATATTTGAGGTAAAAGTTCAGATCTTTTTTTTCTAACAAACACTGTTTGAAAGTGTTTGAAAAGCATAATTTTCAAAATGGAAGATCTTACCTGAATTCCGGGTGAACTGAACAGATCCAATCCCTGTATTCTGTGAGTCCGGTCCTGTTTTTTCGACATATGGCGTTGTCCGAAGCAGACTGAGTTCTAGTATGTTTGAAGGCGGTTGTCGTGTCCTGTCGCATCAAGTGTTGGTTTTTTATTCAGAAAAGCGCCAAGATTTTCTCTACTGAAGGTAAGATAATCTATTCAGTGTCTTTTTAGATAAACTAGCACTCTTTAGGTGCTAGGATTGATCAACAGAGGCCAAAAAAAGACCGAGTTTTAAGCAACAGATGTTTCCCACGTCGCATAATTTGCTATCACTCGATCATCCAAAATTCGCACATTTTTGTGCAGAACGTTGTCCTGAATTTTGCTATTTATTTCCTTGAAGAACACGAGGAACCATGCGAAACAAAAAGTGATATTTGGGAGTGAAAGTGCCACTAATAAGTTCGTTCTTTAAGCTTAAGTTATAACTAGCAGTAATCACAGATTATGGAGACGCGTTCGAAGGAATTTCCGGTCGGTCAGTGTAAAACGCAGACTGCAGACTGCTGACTGCAGACTGCAGACTGCAGACCGGGGGTAAAATGCAGACTGACGGTAAAATGTAGACTGCAGACCAGGGGTAAAATGCAGACTGAGGGTAAAATAAAATATTAATAATAAAAAACGAGTCATAAGGATGAAATAAAGAGTGTTCGTACCCGTAAAATAATGTCACATCAGGACTCACGAAACACACAAAGGCCGCCTCACGCAGTAAAGTCACGTGGTCCTCAAGTCACATTGCCCTAGAAACATGTCGGAAACTCATAAAAATGGTCATAGTAACGATTATTTGAGAACGCTGAAATGTAATAAATTTTCGTGTTTGGATAGCCCACTGTCACCTTTCAGCAAATATCAATTCACAAACCTCTTGATACATTGAAGTCGAGTACAACGATTGAATGTCTTTCACAAACTATGCTCAATACCTACAAGTTAACCTTTCCTTGTTGTTGTGCTGTCGTGTTTTGCTTGCCTTGTGTTCCGAACAATTCCAAGGCCATATCAAGAATATGAACGCTGAAAGAGTTGCTCGGTCCCAGACCTAATTGCGTAAGCACAATTCAAAATGGCCGACACGTAAACAAAGGTAAGATGCATAGAATTACGATTAGTTTGGGCGCTTGTGGGAAACTTGGTTCAACAAAATGGGGAGTTCAAGAACTCGAGGTTGATAATATGTTTGACTAAGGCGAATAAACGCCTTTTAGTTTGAGTTTTCGGGATTTTGAAAAAAAAAAAATTATGGGTACGCGAAAGAACACTCCCAAGTCTTGTTTTTTATTATTAATATTTTATTTTACCCTCAGTCTGCATTTTACCCCTGGTCTGCAGTCTGCATTTTACCCTCAGTCTGCATTTTACCCCCGGTCTGCAGTCTGCAGTCTGCGTTTTACACTGACCGAATTTCCGGTGGATATGAGCCCCTGAAAAAAAAAAAACAATAGGGGCGGCCATTTGGAAGACCGGCCACCAAAAAATCTCAAATTTTACTGCACATATTAAAAGCACAGGACAACGAACACGAAATTAGGATTGTGTTCTTTGAAGGTGTTTAACAATGAAGAGCTCATTCATCTTGACGGAATGGGGAATTGGGGATAAGGAATCTCTCCCACCCCGGCCCACCTTTGGCATTTGACCCGCGATAGTCTCTGCATAGTGGGGAATTTAACCAGGACTGTGAATTTGATTTAAGTGAAAAGACCTCAGAAAGGAAACCTCTGGAAGTGTGCCATGGCAAATGGTTTTATTGAAAGACATTTTCCATTTTGGCTCAGTGGCATCAGTAAAATCCACATTAACTGCTATCACTAAAGCAGCTCAAATGCAAAAAAAAGTCAAAATAAACAGTAAAATCAGAATGGACACATGACCTTAAGTACAAAGTCTGTTTGTAATTTGTGACAGTTGAAGGCTCTATGTTCAGTCATACACCTGTAATTAATGAAATCACCAAACAACACTGCACCTGCTTATAAAGGCTAGAAATTATACTAAATTATGCAGAGCAATATTTCATGAAGTTGAAAGTCCAAACAAAAGCTGAGAAATGAAAATATTTTATGACTGTCATGCAGTCAGGAGTCAGGAGTGTGTCAGGAGTGTCAGGAGTCATGCAGGTTTCAGTGGTGAACAGAACAGAAGTGGTATAGATTTAATGTCCTGGGGGAGTTACGCTGTATTTTTTTTGGTTGGGGTGTCCGCTGGAACTCTGAAACCAGAAGTTAACCTATACCAGACCATGTTAAGCTGATTTTGCAATCCTATACTAGACTAGACACCGAAAATCCCTACCCTATCCCAGACTTGCTATTTTTAGAACTGTATCGCCATTACAGTCAAATATATGCTAATTAAAACAATATCTTACAACGTCACATTTTCTCTCTTTCGAGTTTCAATTCCTATTCTAGACTTAATTCTTCATACCACTGATGAGTTTCCCAACAAATGATACCCTATTCTAGACCAAACCTCTCTGATTTCTATACCCTATCCCAAACTAAACTGCTTGAAAACCATACCAGTACCCTTCCTGTATAGCGTATATAAGAGAGTACTCCCCAGATTTCATGTACATTGCATGTAGTTATTTTCTAAAATGCAAAGTGTCCATACATGTAGGTGCATTATTACAGGAAAGCGTATAAACAGAGCAGAATATGGGTTGAAATTGCCTTGCGAGTTTAAATTTCAAGAAGATACTGTCCAATCATTTTTGTGTGACTGCAAAAAGGAAAAGTTTGATGTTCTGTGATGAAAAAAAGCTAATTGCAATCAACATAACTAGTTACTTACATGTAGCTGTACTGTTCAGACTACTTACACTTAGCTTTGCTTTTGTTTATGTTATGTACAATTAAAATCATTAAAACCAAACCTATTTTGTTATAAATTTTCTTTATATTGTTTACTGTCCGCATACGGGAGGTTAATTATAGACCCTGTGGATGCTAAATAGGTGTCCATGTCCGCGTACAGGAGGTTAAAAATGTAGCGTTGGAGATTCTATAAAGCAGTCGGTAGGCAAAACATTCAGCACCAGCACAAGGGTCTTTGTTGAGCCGTTCCATTTTTTATTTCACTGCTGAAATGAATTTTACTATTGCTTTTCTTCATCTCCTCCGATACTTTTTTGACAGGGTTCATGTATAACAGGGTTGTCCAAAAGTTTTAAAGTAGGTGGCTAAATTTGAAAAGTAACCGTCTAGACAATGAAGCACCAAAGGTGCAAGCCTGTAGGGGGGTCTGGGGGCATGACTCCCCCAGAAAATTTTTAAATTCAGATGTTCTGAAATGCTATTTTCAGCACGAATTGAGCGAAGGAAAGCGATTATTATTGCGTTTTGTGGACAGATTCATATCAATTTCCATCGCATCTACGACTGTACATGATACGCACAAGCACTTCTATTCAGAAGATTGCTCCTATATATTTATTTATTAAACTCCATCTCTTCCATATAAAACTGCCAAGCAGAGCAACCGGCCAATATGACGAAGTAGGCGGCGATTTTCACCAGCAGCCAGCTACTTTTGACAACCCTGTATAACCTGTCGTAAAACAGCCTTTTCCATGCATTTGCAGTATGTTTATATTATTATTTAATTCTAGTTTCTGCAAGTGCACCGCTTAGTGATAAATTACCTTTGATACATTCAAGAACTTTTTTCTTTATGATCTTTTGCCATAGACAAATGTTTTTAAAGTTCCTTCTGCTTTTTGTTCTGTTTGTCGGATAAATCTTTTTGAAACATGTTTCTGTCTGTAGAAAGGATTGTTTAAATCTACCTTTTTAAAAGGCTTTTTGTGATAATTGTAACCATTGAGAACCATGTATTATTTTGTAGGTAAAATAAATTGATTAACTGATAAATAAAAAATATATAAACACCCCACAACCAGGGTGAATTTTTAGTGCGAAAACCTATCGGTCATGCATACTTTCCCGCCCTTTTCACAACATTAATGTAAACATTGAGGTATCTTAATATTTTTTCATGTATGAAAATGTCTTTTCTCTTATGTTGCCCTTTTTAATGGAAGTTAGTTAAGGCATTTAAAAGTTATTTCAATCCTGAATTGTTTTGTCCAGTGTACATGTACTAGGGACTGCTTGTAAGTTAAACAGATTACAAAATATGGTTGAACATCCAGTCACAGACACCTAAGTTTAACATTGGTGGGCATTTCTGCTAAGCAGACATTGAGTTGTGATCCTATTCACAAACAAACCGTACATTTTACATCTTCGTCACATTTTAGAGCTCATCTCAAATCAAACGATTCTTATCAAACTGAATGTTCATATGAGCAAGTAAAGTTATAAGAAACAGAAAAACTTATATTTATGGCAGTTGTGTCCAGGTTTATGAGCATAAGATGGTTCAAATGCAAATTGGTCATCAAAGGTACTCTGTTACATGTACCTTAAGAGAACTTTCTTAAGCAGTTGGGATGTAACATGTTAACGTAACTGAGCTGGCAGCCCATAATTAATGTCTTTATTTTTAATTATGTTCCAGCAATAAGAAAAGGTATAAAAAAGAAGACAAATCATGCCACAATTCCAGAATCATTGATGCATAAAAAGGCACCACAAAAGGTTATCGATGCACACAGTGCTTTAACAGATCAGAAGATCTAAGGAAGCGTGGAAGAGTCCACACTGGTGAAAGCCTTTTGAATGTAAAGAGTGTGGCAAGTGTTTTAGCATAGCAGAAAGCCTAAGGGCACATGAGCGACTCCACACTGGGGAAATGCCTTACGAATGTAAACAGTGTGGCAAGTGTTTTAACCAAGCAGGAAATCTAAGGACACATGAAAGAGTCCACACTGGTGAAAAGCCTTATGAATGTAACCAGTGTGGCATGTGTTTTAGCCAAGCAGGAGCTCTCAGGGAACATGGAAGAGTCCACACTGATGAAAAGCCGAATGAATGTAAAGAGTGTGGCAAGTGTTTTAGCAATGCAGGAAATCTAAGGACACATAAAAGAGTCCACACTGGTGAAAAGCCTTATGAATGTAAACAGTGTGGGAAGTGTTTTACTCGAGCAGGAGATGTAACGAATCATGAAAGAGTCCACACTGGTGAAAAGCCTTATGAATGTAAACAGTGTGGCAAGTGTTTTAACCAAGCAGGAAATCTAAGGACACATGAAAGAGTCCACACTGGTGAAAAGCCTTATGAATGTAACCAGTGTGGCAAGTGTTTTAGCCACGCAGGAGCTCTCAGGGAACACGGAAGAGTCCACACTGGTGAAAAGCCGTATGAATGTAAAGAGTGTGGCAAGTGTTTTAGCCAAGCAGGAGACCTAAAGAAACATGGAAGAGTCCACACTGGGGAAAAGCCTTATGAATGTAAACAGTGTGGCAAGTGTTTTAGCCAAGCAGGAGACCTAAAGAAACATGGAAGAGTCCACACTGGGGAAAAGCCTTATGAATGTAAACAGTGTGGCAAGTGTTTTAGCCAAGCAGGAGACCTAAGGAAACATGGAAGAGTCCACACTGGGGAAAAGCCTTATGAATGTAAACAGTGTGGCAAGTGTTTTAGCAATGCAGGAAATCTAAGGACACATAAAAGAGTCCACACTGGTGAAAAGCCTTATGAATGTAAACAGTGTGGCAAGTGTTTTAGCAATGCAGGAAATCTAAGGACACATAAAAGAGTCCACACTGGTGAAAAGCCTTATGAATGTAAACAGTGTGGCAAGTCTTTTAGTCAAGCAGGATACCTAAGGAAACATGGAAGAGTCCACACTGGGGAAAAGCCTTATGAATGTAAACAGTGTGGCAAGTGTTATAGTGATGTAGGAAACCTAACGAAACATGATCAAAGAGTCCACACTGGGGAAAAGCCTTATGAATGTGAACAATGTGGGAAACTTTTCAACCAAGCAGGAAATCTAAGGGAACATGAAAACAAACATTTACACACAAAGGAAAGTCCATCTAAAAATTTCAGAGGGGTGCATAGAAAAACAGTAAATCGAAAAGTTTGTGATAAGTCCAGTCGGTATAAAAGGACTGATTTTCCATCTCAGTCAAGTGTAGATAACAAAAGCTGCTGCAGCACTGCACTAGCCCACATGGGTACTGGAAATAGTAGCAAGGATTGCATATCAACACCAACAGCCACATCGCAAGACACACATTCAGCCATTGTTGAAAAACATAGCTGTTGGATTTGTCAAGAGGAGATGAGTAGTGAGGCACTACTTCTTGAACATTATGACAATCATATGAGATATGTATCTGAAGACACTTCTTAATACCTAAGCATCTTTACTTACAATTTTTGCTTTGTCAAGGTTGAGATACCGTATGGCAAATTGGTAAAACAAACAAAAATTGCAGGGCAAAGGAAATCCTCACTGCGATTATTGTCTATATTTTACCATACGAATGTGCATTTGATCACAGGAGATAAACAGTCATATAAACACTGCTAATCGCGTTCGAAGATCGTGTTGGAGACAAATTTGAGATTTTTTGGTAGACGGTCTTCCAAATGCCCCCCCCCCCTATTGTTTTTTTTCAGGGGCTCATTTCCGCCGGAAATTCCTTCGAACGCGTCTCCATGATCTGTGATTACTGCTAGTTATATGACTATATTCATTAGTATTTTTAAGAATGTTCACTTCCCGTTTTGTTGAGTTCATGGCTTAAGGTTGCATTATTTTCAATGAAACAACAATTAATGGACCAGCAAACTTCCTTACTTTGCGTGTTGTGCTAGTTAGTTATGCACTGGGAGCCTCAAGGAACTATCGTACGTTTAATTTACTGGATTTACTGTATTTTAGTTCGTTTTCACTCTACAAATAATTTCGTCATATGGCCTCCGTGAAAACCCTCCAAGGAAACACTGCTTCGCCTATTGAGAAGGACACATGTCTTGAATAAAAAAGCCCTTTCTGTTTCATTACAGTAGAGCCCCTCTCAACGTATGACCTCCCTGTTAATATCACGGTCACTTTTCATTGGCCAAAATGAAAGCTCAGTCATTGTTTTGTCTGAATGCGACCACTCGATGTGCACAAGAAAAGTAACAAAAATAAACGAAAAATGACGAGGAGTGAACTTTTAGGTTTCAAATTATTATCGATATGGTTTAATTTACAGTGTTTTATTGCCATTAATACGGTTACAATTTTCTGGCCCTATGGTGGTCGCATTAATCAATAATGCAGTTCTACTACGATGATATATATTCATGGTGATCATATTAGTCTCTAAGAATTGTTTGTTTAGGCACACTTGCAGTATAAATCAGGCAAAACACGCTTATAGTACGGTACGGCAATAGGATAACTAAGAATAAACAGAATAGTCTCTAAGAATTGTTTGTTTAGTCACACTTGCAGTATAAATCTGGAAAAACATGCTGATAATACAGCAATAGAAAATGTTTAGTTTTTCATGGGCACCTAAATCCCGAAAAATTCGATGGTTTTGTTACCCTTTTTTCCTATTCTTATTCCGGAATACGTTCAATTAAGCGCACCTTTAATCTAAAGAGTTGTTTATGAGGATTATAAAATCGTTTATATCAAAATTTATTAAAAGAGTTCTTGTTAGTAAAATAACAGGGAGCCCAGGCTCATAGTTGGACAACTTGACTGCAAAATTGTAAGGATTTGTTTGCAATGTTGACAATTGGAAATATAACGGCCTTTTAAGTTTTCGTACCACATAAATGTTGTCTGTCCGTTGTGCAATGACTATCGTTGAAGTGCTTTATAACGTGCGATAAGCGGCATTTCATGTGTCCTGATTATTAGTTTATATTGCCAGTAAAGTCCATTAATGATAAAATTCCATATAAATCCTCACAGGATGGTCGAAAGATATGGTGTTGTGAGCCTGGTTGTCCTGTGGTACAATGATTGTTTAGTATCTGCTGTATCAGGCAGTTAAGTTAAAAAAGTTAGCAGACATTGGGTTTTTGCGAGCTGGACGCAAAACAGTTCTTGTTTCTTCCCTTGCAGATTTTGTTATTGAAAATTGAATAAACTGATCAAAGTGTATAACGGAGTATATGTGGATTGTTTCCTTACCAAGCTCTTCTCTTTTCTCTTTTGTGGTAGAGCCGAGCGGATCTAACTAAAGGCTGATTTATACGGCACCTGCTCACGCGATACATACGACACGAATCGCGTCGTCTAAATCAGCCTACTATACTTGCTCACAGCTGTTGCATGTAACACGAAAAAAGTTGTAGCATTTTGAAACATGTTTTAAAACCCTACGACAAACGTAGCCACATACAATGTTATATGAAGCAAATTGTATACAATTTTCGCCTGACGGAAGCAGCGCGCGCTTCAGAAAATCGCCTGTGATAAAGTTGTACCGTGTAAATCGGTCTTAACACATTTTGATACTTCGGCAATCGGCTTGTTATGGTTTGCATTTTTGGTTTAATTTCTGTTTTCTTTAGTCTTGTCTGGTTTTTTTTTTCATATATTATGAGACAAAGCATATGACGCCTAAATATCCGAATATTGTAGGAAACTGTTGGCTGGATCCACTAATTTTTATCCGATCTGACGTAAACACTAGAGACAATTGGAGAGAGCCGATCTGCCACTTTATTGGCAGTCAAAATATAACTCTTACTGACGATGTATGTCTGTGTAAGCACGTCGCAAATCATAGCCCATATAAGGTGAGTGTGTTAAAAAACGCACTATATATTTACGTTTACATAATGTTGTAGCGGTCCAAACCGATGCAGAACCACCTTAACCTCTGGAGTGTAAATATTGAAAATAACAACTATTTAATTCTGTACTGATATAGTGCACAATATGGTGGTACATAGTGGCTGATTGGCGTCAAGTGAATTGCGCAAATCAAGGAGTGGTATAAATAGACAAAAGCTGCGAATGCCAATCATAGATTGGTGATAAGTCCATGGTTCTTCAAATGAGTGATCAAACGAACGAGCGCGAATGTCATTTGTCGCGAGAAGACACGACACGCGTGGGAGTTGATTCCTCGCTGACGTGTTTCCCTCGTTCGACCAGAGACAAAAGGCACTGCTCGTGACCTGACTTATTCAGCCATGTGGACCAGTAGAAACGAAAAGAAACGAAAACAGAGGAAGAATGAATTGCCAAAGAAACCTTTGAATTGTCCAATACTGAGCAATCATGTAACATTTTGCTTATACTAAGAGGTTATTATTGTAGATATACTGTAGAAGCAGAGACCGTTACAACGTAGATTTTGAGTTTTTTGTGTACTTATATTTTTAGGCTGGCAAAACCAGCCTTTGTCAGCTAGAATGAGGAAAATTTACATTGGTATACGTGATTATATAGAGAAATAGCTTGCGTAATCACCGAAATACGTAAAACCGGCTACTTTTCAAATTGTTGACATACAGATTGACAGTTCTAAAATGAAATAGATAAAAATAAAATAAAACAATACAAAAAGGAAACTAGATAGCTTAAATGTTTCTTCTTTGATGTTTGGACCAAGCGGTTCAAGGGATCTGGCTTATTATTGTAGCGATTATATCGTAATCTACAGAAAGATGGTAAACAGACAATAAAAATGATGTTTCTTGATTTTTCAGGTAAATTATTACAATACTAAATGTAGTATAGTTCGTATTGTAATACCACCATTACAAAAAATACAATACAACGTGATACCACATCTCTCAAAGAATTTTTTATACGGGCTGTCTCTAGCCTGCGAGCAGGCTCTACTATTTGGGTTTCGCGCGCGAGTGCTATGCGAACGGCGAAGCTGTGAATTACGAGCGAGAAAAGTAGACACTTTTCGTCGCCCATTCTTCTCGCCGGCTTCGCCGCCAAGATACTCGCGCGATACCCCAAACAAGTGAGCCTGTTCGCAGGCTAGGCTGTCTCAGGTTAGTTTGATATAAAAATTCTTTTTTTTTAAATTGTGCAGAAATATTTGAGGTTAAAGTTCGGATCTTTTATTTCCAACAAACACTGTTTGAAAGTATTTGAAGGGCATAATTTTCAAAATAGCAGATCTTACCTGAATTCCGGGTGAACTGAACAGATCCAATCCCTGTGTTCTGTGAGTCCGGTTCATTTCTTCCCAAATATGGTGTTGTCTGAAGCAGACTGAGTTCTAATATGTTTGAAGTGTTGTCGCGTCCTGTCGCATCAACGAAGAGTGTTGGATTTTATTCAGAAAAGCGCCAAGATTTTCTCTACTGAAGGTAAGGTAATCTATTCGGTGTCTTTTTAGGTAAACTAGCATACTTTAGGTGCTAGGATTGATCAACAGAGGCAAAAAAAGACCGCGTTTTAAGCAACAGATGTTTCCCGCGCTGTATTGCTATCACTCGATCATCCAAAATTCGCACATTTTTGTGCAGAACGTTGTCCTGAATTTTGCAATGTATTTCCCTGAAGAACACGAGGATCCATGCGAAACAAAAAGTGATATTTGGGAGTGGAAGTGCCACTAATAAGCACAGGGGGCCCACACAAACTGTGTGACCGTTGTTCGTATTTTTAAATTTAGAGGGAATGTATGGGAATATCGAAAAGGTTCACTTATCGTAATATACTGGGATGAATATTTACATACAAGATCGAAATAAACGTATTTTTACCTGAAATGTTGTGTGGTGTCATTCGTGTAGCTGAAAACGGCGAATTTTAGCGATTTGAAGGGTTTTGCATCGGACGTTTACCTGAGCGTATAGTAGAGAGACAAGGGAGGAAAGCTCTATTTTGGACCTCTCCAGCGCCGAGCCGATTTTCACCAAGAAATTCCCATCGCACGGCTTCCAAACCCCGCACCAGGCAAGCTGAAACCCAGAGGTTTCTTCTCGTATCATTACATTTAAAATCCGTCCAAAACTCGAAGCGCTAGACCCTAAATAATATCGAGAAATTCAGCATTCGAAGCTCGAAAACACCGCGGCTGGTAAAATGTGTGCGGCGTCCAACAGTCACGCCGTTTGCTCCTTTCTGATTGGATGATAACAAACAATGCCCTTTCGTAAAATCGTACTGCGGGAGGGGAAGCAGGGGCAAATAATCAGCAACGAACTTTACACTTACTATCCCGGGGTGAAGCGAATGGCGCGTGATGGAATGAGCCCAGCAAGACGCCATTCGCTTCAACCCAGTGGTCGTCGCTGTTTATTCGCCGCTGCTTCCCCTTCCGCGGGACGAATTTATGAAAGAGCATTGTTTGTTATCATCCAATCAGAAAGGAGCAAACGGCGTGACTGTTGGACGTCGCACACATTTTACCAGCCGCGGTGTTTTCGAGCTTCGAATGCTGAATTTCTCGATATTATTTGGGGTCTAGCGCTTCGAGTTTTGGACGGATTTTAAATATAATGGTACGAGAAGAAACCTCTGGGTTTCAGCTTGCCTGGTGCGGGGTTTGGAAGCCGTGCGATGGGAATTTCTTGGTGAAAATCGGCTCGGCGCTGGAGAGGTCCAAAATAGAGCTTTCTTCCCTTGTCTCTCTACTATACGCTCATGTAAACGTCCGATGCAAAACCCTTCAAATCGCTAAAATGCGCCGTTTTCAGCTACAAGAATGACACCACACAACATTTCAGGTAAAAATACGTTTATTTTGATCTTGTGTGTTAATATTCATCCCAGTATATTACGATAAGTGAACCTTTTCGATATTCCCATACATTCCCTCTAAATGTAAAAATACGAACAACGGTCACACAGTTTGTGTGGGCCCCCTGTGCTAATAAGTTCGTTCTTTAAGCTTAAGTTATAATTAACAATGAAGAGTTCATTTATCTTGATGGAACGGGGAATTGGGGATAAGGAATCTCTCCCACCCCGGCCCACCTTTGGCATTTAACCTGCGATAGTGGAGAATTTAACCAGGACTTTAAGTAGGACTGGGAATTTGATTTAAGTGAAAAGACCTCTGGAAGGAAACCTCTGGAAGTGTGCCATGGCAAATGGTTTTATTGAAAGACATTTTCCATTTTGGCTCAGTGGCATCAGTAAAATCCACATTAACTGCTATCACTAAAGCAGCTCAAATGCAAGAATAAGTCAAAATAAACAGTAAAATCAGAACGGACACATAACGACCTTAAGAACAAAGTCTGTTTGTAATTTGTGACAGTTGAAGGCTCTATATTCAGTCATAATCAAATCACCAAACAACACTGCACCCGCTAATTAAGGCTATGTACTATATTATGCAATGCAAGAGCAACATTTCGTGAAGTTTAAAGTCCAAACAAAAGCTGAGAAATTAAAATATTTTGAGTGTTTTTTTTATGAGATTTCATGTACATTGTATGTAGTTATTTTCTAAAATGCAAAGTGTCCTTACATGTAGGTGCATTACAGGAAAGCAGATAAACAGAGCAGCAGGATATGGTCAGGTTCGAAACGTGGTATGTTTTTTCTTTATTGATCCCGTTTTTTACCTTTTTTTTCTGATCCATGATCCCAAAATGTCAGTGATTTGTGATCCCTGATCCAAGATTTTTCAGTGATCCTGTCCCAAAAAAATTGATTCCATAAAGAAAATCGCTCAATTCATACTCCAAAAAGGTATAATGATATCGGTATATTTTTTAATCAAAGCTATAGTAATTGTGCACCTGATCAATCGCAAAGATCAAATCGACGCAGAGAACTAATCCGTATTCGAAGAAAATACCTGATATCCTACATTGAAGAAAATAATGCCAAGTGCAAAGAAAGATGTCGCGGGCAGCGCCAACCCTCGGAAAACGTGCAAGAGTAAGTCACAATTCATTCTAATTGGCAAAGAAAGTGGTGCAAGTTTGGATTGACCAATCACATACATGTAACGATGGTTGTTATAAAAGGTGGCAGGCCTAGCACAAATCCTGCTCTTTGCCAAAAGCATTACCCCAAGTATGTGCTTGAAAGATTTTTCCTTTTAGATCGAAATAAAGATATAACAGGCGTGTTGTTTTAAATTTTGTCATTTCTCTGAAATCTCTAGCTGTGAAACTGACTGGAGGAATTTACGCTTTCCAGAGCCGTTTAGAATATTTAGTTATGCCGTCGTTTGTTTGCTAGCTCTTGGCATAACAATGGAGTTTCTTTGGCCCACTTTGAAAGTCTGAGTTGCAAGACCTTATTTGCTGCTTAGGATCAGTTCATTTCCCACTGAGTCCGTGATTTAATGTGAGCGCAAGTCTGTGGTTAGCATAACTTGCAAGATAGTGTTTCTTCATCACGGCTAAAAGATTTTAAGATCCAAGTCTTATGCGATAGTCATGGTCTATATTGGAATCTTGCAATTGCTTTTAGCTCCTCAGTATTTATTCTGCATTTAAGTTGACATGTTTCATGGAGTGAAGCAGTACCTCCATTGTCAGGCGTATGGCATCATTGCATCCAGCTTGAAATATTGAAATCTCCAGCATGTTAGCTGTTTTGTTATTCTTACAGATGCAAGTGGTTACTTTTATACACTCTTTAAGCAAGACTCAAGTTTCGGTTCTTCAGTGGTGAACCTCATCAGTTGCTCCCATGTAGAAAGGTCTCGTAGAATGATTTGACGTTGAGTTTAAATTTCAAGAAGATACAATCATTTTCCTGTGACTGCAAAAAGGAAAACTTTGATGTGCTGCAATGAAAAAAAGCTAATTGCAATTGAAATAAGTAGTTACTTACATGTAGCTGTACTGTTCAGACTTTCACTTAGGTTTTTTTATGTACAATTAAAACCATAAAAAGCAAACCTATTGTTAGAAATTTTGTTATACCGTTTACTGTCTGCCTACGGGAGGTTATAAGATTAATGTAGTGTTGGAGATTCTATAAAGCAGTCGGTAAGCAAAACATTTGACGCTAGCACTAGCAAGGGTCTTTTTCAAGTCGTTCCATTTTTGTTAGACACAACGGTATAGCAATAAAAATTTCGATAAGTACTTCATATATGGTAAGATATGATGTAATGTTCATATGGTTCTACCGAAGTTTCCCTTACGTGACCTGTTATGTTGATATTTTGTTGTTTCGGAATTCGTAATTTCTAATTCAATTTGACGCATGGACCTCCCTCGAGCAAGCGAAGGGATATTCAGGACCAATTGAATTTGAAAAGCAAAAGGTCACAAGTAATCTTATCTTTGTAAAACAAAATCATGTGCTTTTGCCTGATGCGAAGGACGCGAAAGATGCTTGAAGAAGTGGTTGGAGTGAAGTGATTTTGGTGAGTAAACCAGTGCTTTGTAACTTTTATGATGACTTTCTTCAAAGTTGCTTTCTCAATGTGCCACAGCTTTCAAAGTATGTGCCACTCTGGGCTAATGAGGGCCTTAAAAGATGCTTTTAATCTTAAATCGATGTACTCTGCACCAAAGGAATGACCATGCTGTATTAGGCATATGTTGAGAGTGATGACCCCGGTGCTTTGAAAGAAAGAAATTAAGCTTCATGAGCCCTATTTGGGGAAAAAAGTGCTTTAAAGGAATGATTGAGCCCCGTTTCGGGATAATCGAGAATTGCTCTTTGTTTCATTATTACTACTACTGTTGTGACTGTGCATTTTGATTTTCAATAGTACTCTCATCTAATTGGTCTAATATACAGTCAGCACTGCATTGTAGTCCCCAGTTGCGATTAACTGTTATTCCTTCTTGTCTATACAGGCTGCTGTGACCCTTAAGCCAGTTGGCTACCTGGACAACTTTATGTGGTCTTATGTTGAGAGACAGTGCTGAGCTTTTGTATTGCCAGTAATCTTCTCTTTAGATTCACCTTGATTATACCAGTTTCAGTGGGCAGTCTAAGCTAGTAAAACAAATATCTTTTTCAAAATATCAATTTTCCACAGTTCATATATGATTTATTTCATATATATCATTTCACACTCACTCCTTTCACTGGAACATATGAACCTACAATCGACCTACTCCCAATGTCAGTGGCTTCATAGCTCAGTTGGTAGAGCATCGCACCGGTATCGCGAGGTCACGGGTTCCAACCCCGTTGAAGTCCTGAATTTTTTTCAGGCTTCTTTTCGCAATTGCTTAAATTGCATTCACAACTGCGAGGATCATTCTTCATTTGATTAATTACTATTGATAGCTTTGTGTAACTCATTCTCTGAATTATTTTTTGCTAGAATTGTACAAGTTATTGCTTTTGAAGAGAGGAGAATGCAAGCCTAATCTTTGTGTCCTGTTACAATGTTGGTTGTCCTGTGTGATAGATGCAGAAAAATTCTAGATTTTTGTAAGGATAGTAATTTGGCCCCCTGCTCATTTCATCCAGGGGCTTGTCTCGGTCGGAGAACTGGTATGCATCTTGACCTCCTTTTCAGAAGATTTTGCAGTAATTTTACGTTTTACTAGTGCTCTTGAGTGCACTTATTACTACTAGTTCTATTACAGGCTAAAAGTCTTGTGTCCTGTTATAAAGGTATACATGTAACTCATTCTGTTAAACTGCATCACATACAGATGTAAGTAATTTTATTGATAGCATTGTGTAAATCACTTCTCTACGGTTAAATAATAATTGCTAGCGTTAGTGTTGTAGAAGTGATTCTGTTTGATGACGTTAAATGTATTTAACTTAGTTAACAATGAGGAGCAAGCGCAGCCATGGCGTTCTGGCGTTTATTTGTGGCGTTACCACTCTGTTGAGTGGCTCCGGCGTTTTCTAGGGACTGTGCAGTGTTGGCGTTCCCCGTGCTCCATTAGCGTTCCCAGCATTGTTGTAGCTTTCGGGTAGGATTCCCATCGTGGCTAGCCATGTTTGTTGTGTTCCTGCGTGCTTGTTGGCTTGCTTTGTGGCCAGGCAGTCAGCGGGTTCCGGCGGCTGTATGCGCGGGCATTCCCATGTGCAAAGCTTGTGTATGCCTTCGAGTGTTTGGCGTGTGCTGTTTCTCGTGTGTCTTTTGCGTCCCCTCCCTCCCTCCCTCGTTTTTCTTTTATTTTGTTTTCTCCACTGACTTATTCAGTGTAACGGGTGCTCAGGGGTGTTACCGTGGGGGGGGCTTGTGGCTGGGGTGCGGGTAGGGATGGCCACTGGGGTGGTCTATTCCCCCGGGCTGGGGTTTATGTGTAGTCCGGGGAGGGGGGGGGGGGGGGTAGGGTTTGGGCACCCAACCTCCACTTGCGACTTACGTTGTTAACCGTTGTTAGCATTGTAGAACTGTTACACTTCATTGTCATTTTATAGCATCAGTGAAACTAAATACTTGAGTTAATCTTAATAAAGCATTAATTTTGAATAATTGTTCAGCCGTGTCTGCTAGTCCCTTATGTTTTTCCTGCTACATGTATATGTTGTAGTTCAATTTTATCCTTGGTTCAAATTACATTTTGCTTTGTTTAATATTCATTATATATTAGCATAGAAAAGAACAAGGATAAACTTGAACTACAACATATACCCATTTCTGCACGTGCATGCATCCCTTTATTTTGGGAAATTCTTGTTGCTTGACTTTCCATAATTTCTGCAACATACACAAAACCAAAAACTCCATAAATCTACATGAAACCAGGGTCCTGACTTTTAAAAGTTCCATTCCCATCAATTATAAAGAAATTTGTTCAAAACGCAATTACATAACTGCTGTATTCAGCTATGTGGGCGGCACGGTGGTGTAGTGGTTAGCGCGTCGGACTTTCAACCTGAAGGTCGGTGGTTCGAAGCCTGGTCTCTGCCGTCGTGTTGTTTCCTTAGACAAGAAACTTTACTCCACACTGTCTCTCTCCACCCAGGTGTATAAATGGGTACCGGCGACAAAATGCTGGGGGTAACCCTGCGATGGACTAGCATCCCATCCAGGGGGGAGTAGCAATATTCCTAGTCGCTTCATGCTATAGAAACCGGGTTTAAGCTCCGGCCGTTATGAGCCTTCTGGCTTGGGTGCGCAACTTTACTTTACTTGTATTCAGCTATGATCCTAGTCACAAACAAACTGTACATTTTTAAAAGTGGCAATTCACATTTTAGAGCTCATCTCAAATCAAACGATTCTTATCAAACTGAATGTTTATTTGGGCAAGTTACCGGTAAGTTATAAGAAATGGTAAAACTTACATTTATGGCAGTTGTGTCCAGGTTTATAAGGATAAGATGGTTCAAATGTAAAGTGGTCATCTAGGGCACTCTGTTACCTTAAGAAAACTTTCTTAAGCAGCTGGGATGTAACATGTTAAAATAACTGAGCTGGCAGCCATTACTGATATCTTTATTTTTTATTACCTTTCAGCAATAAGAAGAGGTATAAAAAAGAAGACAAATCACGCCACAATTCCAGAATCATTGATGAACCAAAAAGGCACCACAAAAGGTTATCAATGCACACAGTGTGACAAGTGTTTTAACAGATCAGGAGATCTAAGGAGACATGATAAAGTCCACACTGGGGTAAGGCCATATGAATGTAAACAGTGTGGTAAACGTTTTAGTGAAGCAGGAAACCTAAAGGTACATGAGCGACTCCACACTGGTGAAAAGCCTTACGAATGTAAACAATGTGGCAAGTGTTTTAGCCAAGCAGGAGACCAAAGGAAACATGGAAGGCTCCACACTGGGGAAAAGCCTTATCAATGTAAACAGTGTGGCAAGTGTTTTAACCAAGGAGGAAATCTAAGAACACATGAAAGAGTCCACACAAGGGAAAAGCCGTATAATTGCAAACAGTGTGGGAAGTGCTTTAGCATAGCAGGAAACCTAAGGAAACATGAAAGAGTCCACACTAGGGAAAAGCCGTATAAATGTAAACAGTGTGGGAAGTGTTTTAGCATAGCACAAAGCCTAAGGGCACATGAAAGAGTCCACACTGGTGAAAAGCCATATGAATGTAAACAGTGTGGCAAGTGTTTTAACCAAGCAGGAAACCTAAGGAAACACGAAAGAGTCCACACTGGGGAAAAGCCTTATGAATGTATACAGTGTGGCAAGTGTTTTAGCTTAGCAGAAAGCCTAAGGAGACATAAAAGAGTTCACACTGGTAAAAAGTCCTATGAATGTAAACAGTGTGGCAAGTGTTTTAGCCAAGCAGGAGACCTAAGGTCACATGAAAGAGTCTACACTGCCGACACACTAGCCAAAAGGAAAACTGGAAATAGTAGCAAGGATCGCATATCAACACCAGCAGCCACATTGCAAGACACTCATTCAGCCATTGTTGAGAAACATAGCTGTTGGATTTGTCAAGAGGAGATTAGTAGTAAGGCGCTACTTCTTGAACATTATGACAATCATATGAGATATGTATCCGAAGACACTTCTTAATACCAAAGCATCTTAACTTAGTAAAAGTTTTGGTATTTTCAAGTTTAATAGGTATGGTAAATTGGTAGAACAAACAAAAATTGCAGGGCAAAAGAAATCCTAACTGTGATTATTGTCTACATTTTACCACAGAAGTGTTGCATTTGATCACAGGAGATTGACAGTAATATTAACAATACAATACAGTACAATACAATACTAAAGAAATAAAAAACGCACCGAGTGCATTATTGAGTTATATATTAAGCACGCAGGAATTTTTAAGAACATGAGAGAAGTGCAGAGAAGCACGAGCCAAAGGCGAGTGCTTCTTGCACTTCTCCAGTGTTCTTAAAAATCCCCAAGTGCTTATATAACTCAACAATGCACAAGGAACAAGTTTTTTTATTTCTTTTATAAAATAAAATGGTTAAAATGAACCTTACATTGAACCAATCATAGCGCGCATTTCCTTGAGCATTTTATAAAGTAAGTACAGTACAGTACAATACAACATGACCATACAGCCCTGCTGACGCAATCCTACAGAAAATAGAATCGCAAGTGATGTGAGCGGGGCCGAACGGGTTGACGTGAGCATTTTATAGTTGTGTTATAAAATACTTATTGACTGAGTTAGGTTGGGCCGGACGGGAAAATATTTGGCTCTCAGTCATGGCGCATGGACCTCGCTGTGCTCGGTCCGTACGCCATGACCACGAGCCAAATATTTCCCCATCTGGCCCTCCCACTCAGTCAATAAGTGCATAATACAATACAGTACAATACAGTACAATACAATATAATACAGTACAATACCATGCAGTACAATACAGTACTGAACAATACAATGTAGTACAATACAATACAGTACCACCCTTTTTACGTGTTGGGGGGGGGGGGAGGTAGTGTCGTCACCTAGTCCGAAAGCAGTCACGCAATACAGTTCAGAAATTTCCTTTATATGTTTACATAAACTGTCAATTTTGAAATGTTACTTTTTCCCCGAACATGAGCATAATTATATTCAATCAGTATATGCCAGCAAACAAGTGTTTGCCGATTGTCCTTTACACGAGTTCTGATTGGCTTCTCAAACACAGGATAATGTGTGGTATATACTGAAATAATAACTATTTCCACTCAGTGTCGGTGAGCAGTTAAAAATTTTATATTCCCTTACACGTCGATGAATAATTTATTGTTGTACACCCTCTAAAAGACCCTCACCTAAGTGATTTAGAGTAGGTCTTTAATGCTCTCGAGCAAGGTGGAAGATAAGTTGACCGCTTCTTCAGCAGTCTTGGCCACATTGAGATCATGCTCTTGCATTATAATCTATACTAAGTGATTAAACTCCTCAACGAAACCACTTTTTGGAGACCTGTGGCAACAACTTCCCTCTGTCTTCTCCTCCAGTAACTTCTGGTACAAAATAGAGCAAGTCGGGTCGGCCACTTGAGCTTTATCGAATGCAAATTCCACAGTACAGCTACTTTATGAAGCTCATGACGAATCACAGGCATAAAACAAAATTTAAGACATTCACAGTAAAGGCCGCAGTTCCTCATGTCTTTGAAAAAGTTGATCCACCAGTCGGCGCAGCCCCTCCTAAGTATACCCCACCATGTTTCAATAGAGCGTATGCACTCACGTGGCAAGCAGCTATGCAAATTTATTGGAACAAAAGAAAGTGTTAACATAAGAAAAGCGTTCAAATCCCACAGGATTGTTTTGGTACACCAACATGGCCGCCGTTCTATTGTTTTGGTACACCAATATGGCCGCCGTGACGTCATGTGCATACGCTCTATACGTTGATTGGAGACTGATTTGCTATACAGAAACTTTTATCTCCAGCCATTGTGTCATTCCCATCACGCCTAAAGAAGCGCTGCAGAGCTGCGACATATATATTTTCTGTCCCACAATCCGCTATAGCTGTCAATTTCACCGTGTACACAAAAGCTGAAGTGCTTTAACTTATCATATCCGTCAATGTACTAGGTCAGTGCAGTGCAGTCAAGGCGTTCAGTTGTGTTTTTTTCCTCCAAACACTCGACCGTAGTAAATTTTTCCGCTGACATTTAACAGGTTTTATGGATGTTTTACAGATGATGGAAAAATTCAACCCCCCTAACCCTATCCCTCAGGGTTCAAAATATAATTGTTAGAATAGTCACACTACCTTTGGTAACGCCTAGGGTACTATTTATTAACTTTTAGTATTATATTATTAGGCACAGCTTCAGTGTAAATAAGTGTAAACTTTCTGAATTCTGTGTGAAATAAAGTTATTATTATAATAATCGTTAAAATTGGCGCGGTACATAGGTTTTAGGGTATTTAGCCAAAAAATATGGCAGAACATGAAATGCTTTGTTTTAGAATTGCCACCTCTTAGTGGTGAAAATGAATGTAAGTTACACCCTCAAAATAAGATTCTGGTACCTTTGAGGGGTGGCATCAAACATTTCCGATGATCACAAACATCGTCTCTATGTGACGACATCTCTCAAATTTTTACAGAATAAAAATTTGTGAATAATGTTTGGAATTTTTATTTGTTTTATATTTTTTTCAGAAATGATTTGACATCGAATGTTAGTTGTTTCCGTTACAAATTTGTAAGACACATTTTCAAAATGGCAGATTTTACCTCAATTCCCCGTCAGAATTGACAAGTCGTTACATTGTGTCAAGCTGTTTCAATTAACCGTTTTCAGCTTTTATGGGAATTTATAAAATACTCAAGGAAATGCGCGCGCTATGATTGGTTAAACCGCGTTCATTATAACTCGATAAAACACGCGCGTGATGTAAGGTTTGTTAGAACCGTTTTTATTTTATAAAAGAAATAAAAAACTTGTTCCTCGTGCATTGTTGAGTTATATAAGCACTTGGGAATTTTTAAGAACACTCGAGAAGTGCAAGAAGCACTCGCCTCTGCACTTCTCTCGTGTTCTTAAAAATTCCCGCGTGCTTATATAACTCAATAATGCACTCGGGGCGTTTTTTATTTCTTTAGTATATATGCCTTTATAAAATTATTATTGTGACCTGTAGCTCACAGAGACTTGTAGTGAGAATTCACAAATCAACACTGAAACTGGTTGCAAGTAAAATAATGCAGTTTTGGGAAAACGTCAAAAGCACTACCAAGAAATGGGTTAGAATGTCCTAAGTAGCTTTTTGGAAAATTTTAACTGCAATTGTGGACTTTTGGGCATAAATATGACTGAAAGAATTTCAACCAGGTCAAATCTTCTATCTTCGAAAAGAATAAAATTTTATCTTGAACAGATACATAGGGTCTCCTGAGGCCCAAAACATAATTTTTTTTTCAAAGATGTGGATTTTCGTCCCCATTTTGGATCTGTTTTAAGTACCTTAACAATAGTAAATCATTAATTTGACAAAACCATGCTTTTAAAGGCCTAAAAAAAATAAAACTTTAGTGAAAGTTGTGAAAAAGTCAATGAGGACATTCTTGTCTGGAGGCCTTCAATGGCTTCTTCAGAGCATAATTTATATTGTGAGATTGTTCACATGTAATGTTGTATAATGACAGTAAGAAGTATTACAGCTGGTTTCTGGCAAATACACTGGTAGGTCAATGTGCAAATAAATATATTTTAATTTTGTTTCTTTAAATGTGATGTTTTATACAATCTCTGGGATAACATCTGAAAGGCACTGCATCCAGACCATTTAATTCCATTAATGATGTGTAACAGGGGGTTTCAATATGGAGTATATCACAGACAGTATGCATCTTCTTGCATATTCAAATATTTTGTTCCATTTTCACAACCAATGAGAATACAAAATTGAAAACCACTTCAAGTCTCTGAACTTGTCAAATTACAGTGCATGCAAACTGCCTCGAGTTCTAACAGTTTTCTTGAACCAAATGAAAACTAACCACCCTGACTATTACAAAACTGAAAGCACTACATAACTTCACAAAACATTAACAGGAATATGTAAAGAATGAGAACATTAGAATTAAACATTTTACAGTGCTTTAACTGGCAGGTAGCAACCACATACATGTAAACAAACCAAAAAATATATTTAACCTGTTACAGATTGGTCGCAGCAATATTCTACAAATAAGCTGATGGAAATCTAAAATATTAAACTATGCACAATGAAATGTACTCATTTGGTATTTTTCAAAACAACTTAATTTTCCTAGTTGGTACTGTGAAAAAAATAGGTATGGAGACTAGTAAGGAGAATTTGAATCTTGACATTTTGGTGTACATGTGTAGAACGGTTTTCAATTGAGCAGCACATAACCAAAACCAAGGTTAATTACCTTGGCCAATCAGAACAAAAGCTGAAACCAAGCATGGGCATGGAAAAACGGGTGCGAGCAAGTTACAATAAATTGGTTTTAAGTTGAGAAAGTGAGTTTTTTCAGCCAAAGTGTAAATGCAATTTTTTTTACTTTCAACACTCATTTGAAAACCGTTCTACGTGTACTGTGGTATTAACCTTGAGACTGAACATATATTAATCAAAAATAACTTCATCGAGCGCTTTGGCATGGGTCATGGTTCGTGTACGACGACTGTATTGTGATGTATTGTGTTAGGAAGTGTTAGGTTGTATTGTATTAGGTTTTATGACGTCAGTCAGGTCGTCGTACATGACGTCATTAATCACGTATTTTTCCCACCGCCCTTTTCGTGTAATTGTAATTAATGGGTAAAAGCCTTATCTGTGCAAAATAAACTCTAAAATAGATATGCTTGACACGTGTCCACAATTTTGCCATCTGAAATCAGTTGATGGAGATACTGAGTCAGTTTACTGGTAATATACCCAACATGAAATCAACCATGATCCATATCAATAGCAATTAGCATTTTTGTCCTTCTCAGGTCTCAGTTTCACCTTCACTTAACATTGTTCTCTGTGTAACTTTCTTTCTGCATCTTCCAAAAATGTTTGCCTTGGCTTTTCATGTGCAGCACCAATACATTTGAACGCCAACATGTGTTTCACACTTTCGTCATCATCATCTATGTCACTGTCGCCATAAGAACTGTGAGTACAAGACTCAACATCACTGTGACTGTAGAAAGGACTGCGCTGTTATCATCAGATCCACAGGAGTGAACTGAAATTAGAAACAGAAGGGATTGCTTAATATCACGGACAAAATAATCTCAGTTTGAATACAAGTGAAAATATAATAATAATAATAATGATAATAATAATAATAATAATAACAAATAATTTTATTAGCAATTAGAATAAACTATTTACAATACATTAAAATTCTAATGCGATAAAATAATAATAATAATAATAATAATAAAAATAATAGTAAAAAAGGATCACTATACAGCATCACTCAAATTTTAATTTTACATGTCAAAATGAAATGAAAGTTGAAATGAATGAAATGAATGAATCTGGTGGAACATAAAAAAAACAAAGAAAACAAAAGCATGAAACATTTCGATGCAATTGGACTTAAAACGCTGGACAAAACAAAATACGAAATCTTACCTTCATCTTCAAAAAGCTGGCTATCCGCTTCGCATGATTTCTTGAAAAATATCCCATCTGTTTCGGGAAATAACGAGCAGTTACAGTCTGCCGTCATTTTCTCGATTTCCAACAATGGGGCGACTGGCAGGTCTCCTTTGGAACGTGTGGTGGTTTGCAGTGCTCGTCTGAGACGAAACGTCATCTACATCAAAATCCCATATTAACAGTGATGTCTCGTCGCTCTCCTCTGGTTAAAACTAGACACGAAAAATAAAAGGAGAACAGCTTAAGCTTATAACAATATTTTTACAATTTTTTTTTTTTTATGTAAATTCTTTCAGTTTTCTCCTGACGATGTCGGTGTCCGACGAAAGCTTGAGAGTTAAAACATACAATCACAGTAGCGTATGGCCTATTATCATTATTTTATTTCATTGCAACACGATGCTACTGAAAGACAACTTCATTACAATACTTTTTTTATTCAACTCATACAGGATCGTTACAAGGGTCAACAAGCACGCAGAAATTCAACTTTACAATTGTGCTCAATAATAAAGCGTTTTCGAAGCACCAAAGGCAGAGCACCTAAGGTGCGATATAATTTTGACTGCAGTGGTAAACATCACAAAACTATAGCAGCGTAGTCGATTGGGCCATTCCATTTAATATCCGCACCCCCCCTATTGAGGGGTAATTATGAATTTTACCCCTTTGGAAAAAAAAGATCAAAGTGCCGACACATTTCCCCCTTCAGAAAAAGGAAGATGTTGTTGATTGATCAAAGGTTCCGACAAAGTTACCCCTTCAGAAATGACTCTTGAACCCCCTCCCCTACCCCTAGGATTTCCCTACCCTTCAATAGGGGGGTGCGGACATTAAATGGAATGGCCCATTCGAAACTCGACAGTAAGAAGGTTTTTTCGTGATCCTTTCACTGAAAGGCCATTTTTTTCCCGTGAACTGTGAAATGGCTATTTTTTTTTTCTCGTGAAACGTGATTTGGTTACATATCCGTGATTCTTTCTTCCTCCCAAAAAATTATCCAGTGGGTGGTGGGTAAATTGCGTGACGAATGCATGACCGTGACTGATGGTCATTCTGGGCCCCAGGTCACTCTACATAGTCTCCAACGCAGCCGTTATTTGTCTCGTCACGCAACGCTCTTAGTGAGGAGGAGCGTTGCGTGACGAGACAAATAACGGCTGCGTTCTGCGTGGGAGATTACACTCTACAAGGTTAGGTAATTTTACACAACATCAGCAAAACACAAAGAACTCAGCATTCTTTTTACATCAGGAAGAACGAGGAGTGGACGGTCGGTGAAGACAACAAACAAAGCTGTACTTTGGATGTAATTTAATTAGCAAAAAGTAAGGAATGTTTTTTTTTTTTCCGTGAAATGGCCATTTTATTCTCCGTGAAACGTGAAATGACAATTTTATTTTTCGTGAAACGTGATCCAGACCCCCCTCCCCCCCTCAATAGACAGAATTAAAAACATACCTCGAAAATAACTCTCGATCTGTACAGCCCCCGAAATGATCCCCAAATCGACCTCGAAATGATCCCGACCCCGAAATGATCCCTATTTTTTTCACACTGACCCCGAAATGATCCGCAAGTAATTTTTGGAATGGAATGGCCTTCCATACAGAGAAAGCTGGAATGAATAAAACTGAAGGCAGTTAAGGAAATTTTGATTCTCATTATATTCAGTATTCACTTATTTATTCCTTTTGGACAATTCTTGAAACAAATAATTATAACGCATTTTTTAACGATTTTACAAGAAACTATATCATTTCTTATTTTTGCGAGTGTAGCGTTTTCAACTGTAACTAATAACAAATACAAACTTATCCGCTTCTTATAGCAGACCGGCATGATTTAAAAGAGGAAACAAACATGATCGAACGTGAACATCAACAACCATATTTTTTCAGTAACGAGAAATACAACACAATTATACGATCAAAAACTTAAACTATGGTAACAAGCTGACGTCTCTAATAAAGACGGCCAAGATCTCAAACGCATGGCTCTACTTGGGCACGAAGCAGAGGCTCACTATCGCAGCTTAGACTGTGTAGACATGCCATCATATAATGAAGGGGAGTATATTGTCGAATACTTGGCTGCCCAATTGATTTAATCGCCCTAATATTTTCAGGAAGAGGATTCCACAGTAAGGTACCGCTATAGCCAAAGCTACGTTTCAAATAATCGGTAGGCGGCTTGGGTAAGTTTAACTCTAAACGGAAAGAATCACGCAAGTCATAGTCTGTGTGTCGCTCACTGAATAAATCATGCAAGTACACTGAAACTAGAGGGTGGTAAAGGGGGGGGGGGGGGGGGGTCTGGATCACGTTTCACGAAAAATAAAATTGTCATTTCACGTTTCACGGAGAATAAAATGGCCATTTCACGGAAAAAAAACATTCCTTACTTATTGCTAATTAAATTACATCTAAAGTACAGCTTTGTTTGTTGCCTTCACCGACCGTCCACTCCTCGTTCTTCCAGATGTAAAAAGAAAGCTGAGTTCTTTGTTTTGCTGATGTTGTGTAAAATTACCTAACCTTGTAGACTGACCTGGGGTCCAGAATGACGATCAGTCACGGTCATGCACTCGTCACGCAATTTACCACCGGCGTAGTTAAACACTTACTGGATAATTTTTTGGGAGGAAGAAAGAATCACGGTTTACAGGGCGGTTTACAGTAGCATTTCACGAGGAAAAAACAACAGTCATTTTGCAGTGCTCATGAAAAAAAAGTCGATTCACGATTCACGGGTATGTAACCAAATCACGTTTCACGAGAAAAAAATAGCCATTTCACAATTCACGGGGAAAAAAAAGGCCCTTCACGGATCACGAAAAAACCCTTTACCACCCTCAAACTATAACCCGTTGAGGGATATAAACATCATTATAGACCTTATTCATAAATGGCGGCCGATTTATTATTCTTTTATATTCATACTAATCAGCCCAACTAGCCTCATTTTAGAGCAAAAATTCTTTTGAATTTTGCACATGCTATAAACGAGGCTAGTTGAGCTGATTAGCATGAATGTAAAAGAATAATAAATCGGCCGCCATTTATGAATAAGGTCTATAGCTTTCTGCTTTCTTCTTCTTAATGTTCGCTGGTTGGAAAAAACCTCTTGAGCGCCCCAATAACGCCTGTTATGCAGGCTACTTTGCGGGCTGCTGTCCAGCTAGCCTGCATGACAGGCGCTTTATGAGCCAAGCGGGAGCGAGCGAAGCATTTCGCGCGAAGCGCGACACGAGCGCGAAGCGCGAGACGAGGGGAGGTCGCTCCGCTTGGCTCATAAAGCGCCTGTCATGCAGGCTACTGTCCAGCCTCCTCTAGTTCCCGGTGAATCGAACAGCGGTCCATTCCTTTCCAGTGTTTTCCGAAGCAGACTGGTCAGACTGTGTAACACGTGAGAAGTCGCGTCCTGTCTCGTCGCATGGAAGAGTGTTGGTTTTTTTATTCAGAAAAGCTCCAAGATTTCCTCTACTAAAGGTGAGATAATCTATTCAGTGTCTTTTTTAGATAAACTAGCATTCTTTAGGTGCTAGAATTGATCAACAGAGACAACAGAAGACCGAATTTAAGGAAACGAATGTTTCTCGCGCCATACACTCGACGCACATTTTTGTGCAGAACGTTGTCCTGAATTTTGCAATTTATTTCCCCGAAGAACACAACAAGGAACCATGCGAAGCAAAAAGTGATATTTGAGAGTGGAAGTGCCACTAATAAGTTCGTTTTAAAAGCTTAAGTTATAATATAATGGCATTTATCTTCATTTAATAATAAACAATTTAATAATAAACAATTTATTTAATAATAACAATTTATTTAATAATAACAATTTAATAATAAACAAGGGCTTTTTTGCCTTAAATACATGGTTCAGTGGAAAACATGGTGTCCCAGGGTCACGGGGTCTGTGGAAAGCACGGGGTCCCGGGTCCAGGGAGTCGGTGGAGAACACGGGGTCCCACACGTTTCTTTTAATCATAGAGAAATAACAAGCAATGGTTATTATTTCTCTATTTCCACTGTAGGTAAGATTTCCGTATAACCCCATACATTAATTATACATGTATGCGCTATTGTTTTTCTTCAGGCGTTTTATTGTTTTGGCCTTTGTTTCAGTTTTGAGAAAAAAATGCATAACTAATGTATGGGGTAAAACGGAAGTCTTTCCCCACCGTAAGTTGCAATCGATGGCACATGACACATATCGAGAACTCACAGTCAAAACTAAATTTTGGGATTTATTCATTGTTGGTCAGGAGAAACCCTTTGGTGACTTTGTTGTGGTGAACCCATCATGGCAAATACCTGTAGCTTAGCTAAGAGTGGGGTTTTGTTTGTACAACAATTGTAGTACTGTAGTAGCTTTAAATACACAAATTTCAGTTGGTCTTCTATTTGAAAACCTGATTGACATTAGAGAAACATTGCAATTATTGATTGAATCTAAGAGGAAATTTCTCTTGTTGAATCTGAAATCACATAGTTTCAATTTTATACGTAATATGTTATACAGATCTCAATTTTTGCCAAACTGGAATTTGAATCCGATCAGCACTGCGGATAGTTCTGTTGTAACTGGGAAACCTATAAATCAAACAGCCGACATGTTGTTGACACAGTGGCTAGGAAATTTGGTTGCTTTGTACAACTTCACTCACCAAAAGTGATTTCAAAATCTATGAAACTATCGCCTGTAATAAGGAAACTACTATCTTTAAGATGTACTTTGGGCAACAAATTTCGCTTGAGATAGTTCGATTCCTTTCATGTTGTCAACATCAGCACAAAGAGAAAAAGGTCAACATAACACTTGACCTTTTCGTTTGCGATCAATAATATCACCTACTCAAGAATTGATTTTTATCAGGATATAGAGTGAAAAAAGCTCATTAGAATACTAGTTTTTGTTTCCAAACAAGGAATTTTGTTTGCCACAACAAGAATAGGGTATAGACAATAAGCTTAATTAATTTGACATGTGTTTACTTGTGCTTGTGTGACTCACTGTCTCAACTTTTGAATAAAATTCAGGATAATTGCCTGTGTATTTACTCTCAACAGGTGGCTTTAAAATTGCCCAAGCTAGTTTTTCCATATGTTTCAGTACAGTAACATAGCTTTCTGCTAGTATTATTAGCTTTCATTGTAAAATTTGATGTACCAGGACAAGATTTATGCCAGAGAAGTTTCCTCATTTTCAAGTGTTTACCAAAGTGCTGAAAGTAGGAATGTTTGGGCTTTCAAAAAGGCATGTAAAAATGTATCTTCTTTCAAATATTTTTACATTACTATTCTCTCAAAGGGTTACTCTAGCAACTGCAAAGAATCATTTCCATGTGTTAAGGCGTCTTTTCTTCTTGGCTAAAATTAATGGCGGCTGCGACCTGAACACAGCATTTTAGTTTTTGGCGGATTTCTCAAAAATGAAAAGTCTTTGGAAAGTTTGAATGTAATTTTCGTAAATAGGTTACGAAAGGGTTTCTTCTGACCAAATATGAATAATCCAAAAATTCAGTTTTGACGCCAATATTAGCTTTTGTTACCTGCAGGCCTGTCTTGTAAATTATATAATAATTAACTAATAAAGACTTTTGTTGTTGTTGTTCTTGATATTTACAGACAGCAGCTCTTACATGTGATGTGGTGTGTGTGTTCCTATTACGCTGTGCCTGTTCCTATTAAGAAGTGAATTTTGATCCTGATCCTGCCTTATAGTAATTGACTGATGATCATGTGTCATCGATTGCGACTTATGGTGGGAATAAAGAAATAATGACCATTGCTTGTTATTTCTCTATAATTAAAAGAAACGTGTGGGATCCCATGTTCAACACAGACCCCAGGACCCCATGTTTTCCACAAACCCTGTGACCCCAGGACCCCGTGTTTTCCACATACCCCGGGGACCCCATGTTTTCCACAGACCCTGTGACCAAAGGACCCCATGTTTTCTACAGACCCCAGGACCCCATGTTTTCCACAGCCCCTGTGACCCCACGTTTTCTGCAGACCTGGGACCCCGTGTTTTCCACAGACCCGGGACCCCATGTTTTCCACAGACCCAGTCACCCTTGGGCCCCGGCCCTGTGAGCCCAGGACCCCAACCTGTATTTTCCACCAAACCGCTTTATACTGGTCGTTTCGCTACAAAGTCCTAAGGGGTCGGACTTGAGGAGTTTGACACTGCACCCCAAAGGTGACAAACAAATGGTTCCTTTAGGAGCCACCAAGTTTAATTAGGTCATGACTAACACATACAATGTACCAATTCAACCACCCAATCCCTCAACCTGAAAAATTATACGTTTAAATTTACTAGAAAAGAATACTTTCACTTGAAATTTACGAAATTCAAAACCCACTGGTAAAACACTGTAGTCCTTAAGCCCTATTTTGAACTTATCGCTAGACCCGCAAGGCACCCTGGGTTAATGCACTTTGGGCACATGAGTAATTACAAAACAAAAATCAAATATGCAAGCATAATGATCTGTTCCAAGACTACCGTAAACCTCCGAAAAAAAAAACCACCTCCAAAATAAAATGAGCTCACCCAAAAATAAGTTCCCCTAAATTATAACAAAAAATTCCTTCCAATAATAAGCCCCCCTGAATACAAGCCCATAGGGGTATTTTAAGGATGACATGTGAATGATCAAGTTAACAAAGAAGGGATCAATGATTACACTATGCCAGATGCTGAGCCAGAATTCCACTTAGACACTTCCACAGATGAAAGCGACGACGACTCAGATGAAGCAACTGAAGATGATAACTCAGATGAAACTGATTAAAGACTGTCAGTTTGTAACCATGTTGTTACTGAGGGCTTATTTTCGGAGGTTTATGTTATTCTAGTACAGATTTCACACTTGAAATTTACATTGGATGGGCTAAAAAATGATCAGGCGATAAAGATTGGACGATCCTCTGTTTCTTTGATTTCTCATTTGAAATTTACAGCGAGTCCGATGGTTGACAACATCATAGTCACATTATCTACATGTATGTAAAGAACATTTTCAAATTTTATGTTAGTGTTGTTGAATGATGAAGCAAATCGACATTAAGTTGTAGCAAAACGACTTGTAGCACAACGAATTTGTAGTGAAACAACATCAATATGTAACAAAATAACTTGTAGAGAAACGACTCTGTAGCGAAATGACCATACAACGAACAGGGAATAGGGGGATATAGGGACCCCCCTATGGCCCACCTGAGGCATTTGACCTGCAATAGTCTCTGCATAGTGGGGAATTTTACCAGGGCTGAGAATTTGATTTAAGTGAAGTAACATGCATGCTCAGGGTGGAAGCCTGTTGAAAGTGTGCAATGACAAATGGTTTTATTTAAAGACATTTTCCATTTTGGCTCGGTGGCATCAGTAAAATCCATATTAACTGCTATCTTTAAAGCAGCTCAAATGCAAAAATAAGTCAAAATAAACAGAAAAAACAGAACAGACACATATGACCTTGAGAACAAAGTCTGTTTGTAATTTGCGAGAGTTAGAAGGCTCTATATTTAGTCATAATAAAATCACCAAACAGCACTGCACCCGCTAATTAAGGCTATGTACTACATGTATATTATGCAATGCAAGAGCAACATTTCATGAAGTTGAAGGTCCAAACAAAAGCTGAGAAAAGAAACTATTTTATGAGTGTTCATAGGAGTCCTGCAGGCTTGCCATCTTATTTTTAAAACTTCTTCTGTTCAGTTACATCATGGGCAATAGGAAAAGTGCATTTCAACTACGGTATATAAAGTTTTATTTATCTCAAAAAACCTTGCATTGCTTATATTAAGTAGTCCTGTGTTTTTTGTGGTCTTAATTTTCTCTCCTTACATTTTGTAGACAAAGCTTTTAAAACAGTCCACTTGATTAAAAAATAGTGCCAGCATTCTTAAAGTCTTGGTAACCAAGCATTTTTTTTTTAATCTGAGGCGTGGGCGCTATAAGCACTCGGTGTTAACTCGTAAAACCCACTGGGTAGGTAACTTAAGGCCTCTTCATACGAAATTAAAATTCTCCATATGAACACATGAAAGGTGCAGTTAACAGTTTATTTGGAAACTTTCACATTTTCCGGGAGGAAATTGTGTATGTGATAGCATGCACACATTTTTTTTCTCATCAGAAATGTATATTGGTATGTATTTGAAAATTGTTCATCCAGTTAACTCAGCTGGACTGTTCATATGGGAAATTTTGCAGCCCAGTTACTGAGATCCCAGTTTGACAGCCGAAGACTGGTGCTGCTTCCAAAGACCTTGGTAAGCACACCAGGCTCATATGAAGAGACCCTTAGAAAGGAGAACTGAGAAAGCAGGCAGAGGCACCTGGGTGGGCGGGTGACCATGGGTGCTTACCATTAAGCCAAGAAAACCGGTTTTTTCGGTTGGAAAGCAAATGGTAAGGTTGATTTTCCGAGAATTCCGGTTGGAACAAGTGGACTACCTTCAGAGGTTGTCCCGCGATTCCGGTTGGGACGATTCGACTGGAATTTTCCTTACCATTTGAATTTTTTCTAAATTCAAATTGCTAAATCGAGTTAATGGTCTGGGTACCAGGACGGAGAAATAGAAAATTTAAATGGTAAGTGCAATCTCGTCGTTTGGTCAGTAAATTTGGAAAATCGCTTACCATTATGTAACGGTCATCCCAACCGGTTTTTTCCTACAAATGGTAAGCACCCCATCTGCCATCCATGTTATGCAAGTGCCAAAAAATAAACACCAAAGCCAGATAACCCTTCAAGGTGGGTTACCTTACTTAAGTGGTAATCCAGGTCTCCTCTCTTCATATGAACACTTCAACTGTTCAACCTAACTTTATAAATTAATAATTGGACAACACTGTGTTTTTTTTGTTGTTGTAAAAAGGGACAAAAAAAACATCAGTGGGAGCTGTAACAGACTTGTCACTTCATGCAGGGTTTTCATTAAGGTTACAGTGTACCTTCAGATCGAATTTTTTTTTGGCGTTAAAATAAAGTTTACAGAATGAACTTTTATCCAAAACAAAAATTATCGAAAAATAGTGAAAATTGACGGAGAAATGACGGTATAACTTTTGTGGGCGGAGTTTGTTTATTAAGCGATATGTTTTTTTAAGCGCCGTTTTCTCAAAGTTAATTTTTCGCTTGTTGGGGACACTTTAAAGAGCTACAACTCAAACGGAATTTGTTCGATTTTCCTCAAATTTGGACAGAAGCTAGGCTAACATATAATCAACAAAAACGTGTCGGCGAATTTCTTAATTCCGAAAACTTTTTCGTCAAGAGCCATTTCCGTGCGATCATTCCAATTTTTTTTCTCCCCTTTTCGAAAATATTCTGTAACTTTTCACTGCAATTGAATATGGAAAATCGCCGACACGTTTTTTTAGCGCTTCGTGTCCGGAAATCCGAGAACAAATCAAATTAGCAAAATATAATAATCGCTTTGAGTTATAGCGTTTTAAAGCTGATTCGGACGTTCTAATTTAGACGTCGTAAAAAATTCGACAATTCATTTTATTACCAAATGGTTTCCATATTTAGATAGCCAGCTCTATAAACTTTAATTTGATATCTGGGTTTAGGTATATTAAGTGTAATCTTAAGACGCTAGAGCTGTTATACTGGAGACACCCCCGAATGTACACTGTAACCTTAAAGGTATGTATTGGAAGGCAGTTGTTTTTCACAGATAGCAAAATGTTTAGAATTCAACTTCAATATTCTAATTGCACTCAACATTTAGGGAGACATTTAAATATTGAGGAATGCTTGCCAGTACTGTTTTTTTTTATTTGATGGATCACCCGTCAGATCAGCATTGCTATTTAAGTGCTTAAGTGTAAAATTGATTTTACCAACAAAATAATAATGACAGTAATAATAATACAATAATATTACCAGTAATATATAAAATATAAGTGGTAAAAGTGTATGGATATTTCCAATGGCGAGCCCCAGGCAGGTGTCTATCCATACAGCTTTGACTCCTTAAAGAAGAATTAGTGATGAAGCTTATTAGCATTTAAGCATTCCTATTAGTATTCTGGATCAGTGATACAGTATAGCTGTTCTGTATCAGGATTTATGAACCTTCGTTAAATATTATAGCCTGTGCCATTTTTACTCTCCTGACACTTACAGAGATTCCTCTTGTGGGGAGGGGGAGGGAGGGGGTTGCTGTTCCCATGCATTGATGGTTGAAATTAATGATAATAATAATGACAGTAATGGGTTAAATGATAACCTTTTTAAATGCTTTAGCCAACTGTCATTAAAAACGGCAACATGCTCCTGAAATGAGTTTTGCTATTGCTTTTCTTCATCTCCTCCAACACTGTGTTTGACAGGGTTCATGTGTAACCTGTAGTAAAAAGTTTATTATTTAACTCTAGTTCTTCAAATGCACCGCTTACCACTAAATTAGCTGTGATACAATTATGATTTCTTGTTGCAGACAAATGTCTTATTTCTCTCTGCTTTTTCCTCTGTTTGTGGGATTAATCTTTTTGAAATATGTTTCTGTTTGTAGAAAGGATTGTTAAAGACCCAGTATTGGCCATGATGCTTCACGTGCCTCTGAACAATAGAAGCCTTGCTCCTTTGCAAACCAAAACAATAACAGAGTTATAAGAAACAGAAAAACTTATATTTACGGCGGTTGTGTCCAGGTTTATGAGGATAAGATGGTTCAAATGTAAAATGGTCATCTTGGGTACTCTGTTACCTTAAGAAAACTTTCTAAAGCGGCTGGAATGTACCATAATTAATATCTTTATTTTTTTATTACGTTCCAGCAATAAGAAAAGGTGTAAAAAAGACAAATCACGCTACAATTCCATAATCATTGATGCATAAAAAAGGCACCACAAAAGGCTATCGATGCACACAGTGTGACAAGTGTTTTAACAGATCAGGTGATCTAAGGAGACATGAAAGGGTCCACACTGGGGTAAGGCCATATGAATGTAAACAGTGTGGCAAGTGTTTTAGCGAAGCAAGAGACCTAATGAGACATGAAAGGGTCCACACTGGGGTAAGGCCTTATGAATGCAAACAGTGTGGCAAGTGTTTTAGCCGAGCAGAAAGCCTAAGGGAACATGAGCGACTCCACAGTGGAGAAAAGCCTTATGAATGTAAACAGTGTGGCAAGTGTTTTATCCGAGCAAAAAGCCTAAAGGTACATGTGCGACTCCACACTGAAGAAATGCCTTATGAATGTAAACAGTGTGGCAAGTGTTTTAACGAAGCTGGAACCCTAAGGACACATGAAAGAGTCCACACTGGGGAAAAGCCTTATGAATGTAAGCAGTGTGGCAAGTGCTTTAGCCAACCAGGAAGCCTAAGGAGACATGGAAGACTCCATACTGGGGAAAAGCCTTATGAATGTAAACAGTGTGGCAAGTGTTTTAGCGTAGGAGCAAACTTAAGGACCCACGAAAGAGTCCACGCTGAGGAAAAGCCTAATGAATGTAAACAGTGTGGGAAACATTTCAACCAAGCAGGACATCTGAAGAGACATGAAAGGGTCCACACTGGGGTTAGACCATATGAATGTAAACAGTGTGGCAAGTGTTTTAACAGATCAGGAGATCTAAGGAGACATGAAAGGGTCCACACTGGGGTAAGGCCATATGAATGTAAACAGTGTGGCAAGTGTTTTAGCGAAGCAAGAGACCTAATGAGACATGAAAGGGTCCACACTGGGGTAAGGCCTTATGAATGCAAACAGTGTGGCAAGTGTTTTAGCCGAGCTGAAAGCCTAAGGGAACACGAGCGACTCCACAGTGGAGAAAAGCCTTATGAATGTAAACAGTGTGGCAAGTGTTTTATCCGAGCAAAAAGCCTAAAGGTACATGTGCGACTCCACACTGACGAAATGCCTTATGAATGTAAACAGTGTGGCAAGTGTTTTAACGAAGCTGGAACCCTAAGGACACATGAAAGAGTCCACACTGGGGAAAAGCCTTATGAATGTAAGCAGTGTGGCAAGTGTTTTAGCCAACCAGGAAACCTAAGGAGACATGGAAGAGTCCATACTGGGAAAACGCCTTATGAATGTAAACAGTGTGGCAAGTGTTTTAGCGTAGGAGCAAACCTTGGGACCCACGAAAGAGACCACACTGGGAAAAAGCCTTATGAATGTAAACAGTGTGGGAAACGTTTCAACCAAGCAGGACATCAAAGGAAACATGAAAACAAACATTTAGACACAAAGGAAAGTTCATCTAAACATTTCAGAGGTACGCTTAGAAGAGCAGGAAATAAAAAAGTTTGTGATAAGTCCACTCGGTACAAAAGGACTGATTTTCCATCTCAGTCAAGTGTAAATAAGAAAAGCTGCTACAGCAGTGCACTAGCCAACATGGGTACTGGAAATAGTAGCAAGGATTGCATATCAACACCAACAGCCACATTGCATGATACTCAATCAGCCATTGTTGAGAAACATAGCTGTTGGATTTGTCAAGAGGAGATGAGTAGTGAGGCGCTTCTTCTTGAACATTATGACAATCATATGAGATATGTATCCGAAGACACTTCTTAATACCTAAGCATTTTTACTTACGTTTTTGTTTTGTCAAGGTTGTGTTATGGGAAATTGGTAAAACAAACAAAAATTTGTAGGGCAAACGAAATCCTCACCATGATTATTGTCTATATTTTACCACACGAGTGTTGCATTTGATCACAGGAGATAAACAGTAATATAAACACTGTGCAGATTACATGACAATATTCATCGCTATTTTAATTGTTTACATCTCGTTTTGTTGGGTTCATGCCTTTAAAATGCTGCTGTAACACGTATCAATTTTTCGTGCAACGTGTCTCGCAGAAAAAAATTGCTGCAAGTTTCATGCACGCTTTTTGTGTGTAACACCTCTTCAGTTTGCACGAAAAATTGAATCGTTTTCTACTTTCTGCAAAAAATTTCTTCAAATTGCACAACAAAAATACGGTACGTGTAACATGGCTCTTGCAACTTGTTTCGCCACACTCTTTTGTAGCCAGATGAGTCATTTTTCAACTTAGGCAAAATTGTTTCCCGAGAGAAGTTGCATGACAATTGTAACGTGTAACATTGTACGTGCAACTTGCAACAAATTTTTTTGCGAGACAACAGGAATAATTGTTACATGTAACAGCAGCTTCAGGTTGTGTTATTCAATAAAACAACATTTAATGGACCAGCAAACTTCCTAACTTATGATTGTTGTGCTAGTTAGTTATGCACAGGGAGCCTCAAGGAACTATCGTACGTTTATTGTATTGGATTTACTGGGTTTTATTTGATTTTTACTCGACAAATTATGGTCTAATATGGCCTCCGGGTAAACCCTCTAGGGCAATACTACTTTACCTATTTAGGAGGAGGGGAAAGAAAGTACACTTATGACAGTTCTTTATTTCAATTTTTGTTAGAAAATTATTAGTTGCTAGTCATCTGTGCAAAAATTTGAATTGAAATTCTATTAGTTTCGTGCTTTTGGTATATTTAGAAGCCTCGTGCCATTCGATTTGTTCGTCATTGCATTTGTCAGCTAAATCTTTAAGCCATTTGTCTTGAGATGGTGGAAGGAAAAACAATCTTAACGGTAATTTAATGGTACGGACTGTAAGCCATTTTTCTAAAAAAAATAGATCAATAGTGCTATAGCCAATTATTTTGGCCACATACGCTCCTACTTATTTATAGTTTGTTGTTCCTTTATACATAACTCGCCGTTTTAATTCCTACGCAGCTTTTGGCGCAAATAAAGAGCATACGACAGCAAATATGCAAAGAAGTTGCATATTTTGTTGTTATTTTTGACAACCCGCCTCGATTAGCTATGCTAACTGCGGGTTGCATTGCCAACGTTTTAAAATGTTGTTTTATTGATAATCAAATAAGATTGTTGTTGTTGTTGTTGAAGTAGCAGACTTTTTCGCGATTCCAACAACAACAATATTTATTTCAACTGCACGACAACAACAACAACAACAATATTTTAACTCACACAAGATCTTTACAAAAAAAGGAAAAAGAAAATAATTAAAATTAAAAACTAAATTATAGATGTAGAAAGGAAAAACCAAAGAAAAAAATTAACAGGTAGAATTTGTGAGTTTGGAGCATTCAAATAGCTAGAGCTAATCGAGTGAATGACCCAAAAGAAAAAACTGAGTACGGCATAGAAAAAGAAGATTTAAATTACATAAATTAAGATAAAAAGTATTTCTTCATGAGCTAATAATATTAATTTAAGTATTTAATGTATCAATAAGGTCATCGTAATTATTGATCTTTGAGTTCTTAATAGTTACGAAATGAGGAGAAACGGAATTTGTTTAGTATTAATTGATAGGGAATTCCAAAGGCGTGAACCATGCAGTGTAGCGAAGGGTACGAATGCCATATTGACGATGTTCCCACAGGTCATCATACTCGTACCACCCGGCCTATTAGCGGTGTAGGCAGGTATATTTCTGATTTAAAATGATTTCTATCGCCATGGGTTACTCCAAATAACTTGTAAACGGTTAATCACCCATCAGCTTTGATGGTGATATCGTCAGGAAGATGACAGACTTCTGAAACTTGCCCCGGCAGTTCTTGACAAAATGTCAACGTTAATTTTTTTGTGAGCCTTGCCCCGTCCACTAGGGATAACGCTTAACGTCCCGGACTCAATCAGTACACTTGACTGAGCTTAATCTAAACTTTTAATACTTCAGCTATCGCATTCACTCTTGCAACGGACGTACACAGAGCTACTCTGATCACTTGTAAAGAATCACTCTAACTTGTCCTGCATATTCTTTATTGCAATTGGCTGTTGCTAAGCGATAATCAAATGAGAGTTCTTCCAATATTCCTATTGTTTTGTCAATCAGTGGCTAAACTCTGAATAAACCTGTTACGTAATAGACCAAAATTCATACTTGGCTCCGAGGCTTAGGGGAATAAAACAAAAGAAATCACATCGAGGTTCAGGGATGAATAATTTATTTCTTTTGTTTTATTCCCGTAAGCCTCGGAGCCAAGTATGAATTTTAATATATCGGAATTGGTCTATTAGACAAATGCGAAGTCTCCGATAATTTTAATAGTTTATCTGACTTCTCTGCAAACATTTCTTTTTATGTAGATCGTGTTTGCAAACAATTTATTTTGTCTTTTGAGGGCTCTGCAAACATTTCTTTTTCAATATTTCTCATCCCCTCTCCTCCAGAAAAAAAAGGGTCCGTCCCTAAGTCCCTGTTTTGTCTCTTGGGTATTCAAATGAGTGATCAAGTGAGCGAGCGTGAATATTATTTGTCGCGAGAAGACACGACACACGTGAGATTTTTTCGCTCGCTGTCGTGTTTCCCTCGTTCGACCAGAGATAAAAAAGGCACTGCTCGTGACATATAACTTTATTATTCTGCCATGTGGATCAGTAGAACCGAAAAGAAACGAAAACAGAGGAAGGATTTTTTATCTTGAATTGCCAAAGAAACCTTTAAATTGTCCGATACTGAGCAATCATGCAACGTTTTGCTTGTAAGAGGTTATTATTGTAGATATACTGTAGAAGCAGAGACCGATACAACGTAGATTTTGAGTTTCTGTGTTCTATATTACGACTGGCCAAACCAGCCTTCTTCAGGTGCAATGAGGAAAATTTACATTGACTACATTGGTATACGTGATTACATTATGATTATTACATTATTATTACTAGGAGTAATCGGAGATTAGGGTAGTGCGTTCGGCAGTTGAAAGGGGGGATTTTGTTATTATAGCGCGAAAGCGCGCGCGATATACGGCTTCGTCGGCTAAGAATTAGGCGATATCACGCGCTCTTTCGCGCTATAATTGCGTCGACGAAGGAGACGCTTCCTAATCTGGTGTTGGGTGTCCTGTAACATTTTTACCAAGCGGAAATTGTACCTTTTCTGCGCCATGTTGAAACGTCACAATAGTATCCAGTATTCCCAGCGCGTGGAAATCGGGAGCGATTTTCCCGATTTTGGAATCGTACGGCTCAATAAGTATCTCATTGTCTAAATGGACGAAGGTTTTTCTCCGGACCAAGTTAGTTGCTGGGTCTCTTTGTAATCAAGCAAGAAGTTATCGGATTTTCCTCGCTTCTAGCAGCTTGACCTTGAGATCGCTTGCACGTGTTTACTATAAATTACGTTACAGCTTTGAAAGCACACTTCTTTCGTAGAAGAGAGAAAACTTTTGGGTTGATTTCACAGCAATCAGCACCGGAAAAGAACCTTCGTCCATGCTCAAGATTAAACATGCTGCCATGTACGCATGAATTTCAGAATCGGGGAAATAACCGAAAAAGAAAGCAAGACAAATATACTATTTATGTGTCGGAAAATCTGAGACCTTTCGGAGTACACAACACGGCAGAATTGAAGGATTTTGCCCGATTCCACGGCGATGGCGTGAATTTGTTTGATGTCGGCCCGACGTTTTTGCCTGCGTGACATATCTGGGTGAAGACGAGGTGCACGGGATATAAAGGAGACGCACTATAATCTATGATTACTACTACACATTGATACACTGCCCAAATATGGTCAAAAAGTTATCGATATACGCTATGTCTACATGACGTATATCCAACGGTGGAGGTAAATTTCGCATTTTGTCAAGAGAATGCAAAAATGGTGGACCGTAGACATGACGTCATATAGACAGCGTATTTTTATAACTTTTTTTACCATATTTGGGCACCGTATCAATGTGTCTTGCGTAATGACGGAAATACGTAGAACCGGCTCCTGATAAAACTGTTGACATACAGATTGACAGTTCTAAAATGATATAGATAAAAATAAAACAATACAAAAAGGAAACTAGATATTTAAAATGTTTCTTCTTTGATGTCTAGACCAAGCGATTAAAAACACAATTAAATGATACATTTTGAGAAGAAATTTTTAGTAAAATTAACTTAGTGACCTTTTACATTCTTATTACCTTAGTTAACTTATCAATTTTATTTCGTATTTTCTAATAAATTAGGTAATTTCATAGGCACGGCTCTCAGGAAGAGCATTATGTATGAATGGAGAAACCGTGGCATTTCAAAATATCGATCCCTCAGACGAGACATTTGCTCCGGGCGTGCGCGTTACCAAAATGAACTGTTGCTCATGATTATGTATGTATGTATATATGAATGTATTTGTTTTGCTTTTGGATTTCTATTGTTTTGGCTTTTGTTTTAGTTTTAAGAACGGTATGCATAACTAATGTGTGAGGTTAAACGGAAATCTTTCCGGCTGAAAAGTGCAAAATGACGGAGGTTTTTTCGCTCGAAACAAAGCAAATTTCCCACCGAAATGTTTACTAGATTCCAATCTTTACAAAACCCGAGTGTGGATGTTGACATTGCGCCTGTTAAAATGAGTTAGAACGCTTAAAGCGATGACTGCGCGGTCGAACTCCACGGTACTTTTTTTAAAACGTTATTAAAATATTTTAACGTTTCTAGATAGAATAATAACAATATTACTGGAATCCGAGTGTGGATTTCCGAAAAGTAATTCATAAATTGCCAGGCCATGCATTGACAGAAGAGCATGCAAATAGATACAGACTAATAGAAGCCAAAATTGGCTCAGTCGAAGCATAGTGCACTGAAAAATGGCAAAATGACGGGATTTTTTTCGCTCCAACTAAATCATATTTCCCACCAAAATGTTCACAAGATCCCAGTCTCTTCAAAACCGAGTGTGGATGTAGACATTATACCTATTAAAATGAGCTAGAACACTTAAAGCGATGACCGCGCGGTCGAACTCCGTACAAGCCTTCATACGAAATTGCTCACTTCAAGGTAAAAATGACGCTACTTTTTTAAAAGTTATTAAAATATTTTAACGTTTCTTGATAGAATAATATAAAACCATATCACTGGAATCCGAGTGTGGATTTGCGAAAAGTAATTCAAAAATTGTCAGGCCATGCATTGACAGAAGAGCATGCGAATAGATACAGACTAATAGAAGCCAAAATTGGCTCAGTCGAAGCATAGTGCACTGAAAAAATGGCAAAATGACGGGATTTTTTTCGCCGGCCAACTAAATTATAATTTCCCACCAAAATGTTCACAAGATCCCATTCTCTTCAAAACCGAGTGAGGATATTGACATTATGCCTATTTAAATGAGTTATACCGCTAAAAGCGATGACCGCGCGGTTGAACTTCATATAAGCCTTTACTTGACATTGGTCACTTCAAGGTCAAAATGACGGGACTTTTTTTAAGTTATTAAATTATTTTACCGTTTCCAGATAGAATAATAACCAAATTACTGGAATCCGAGTGTGGATTTTCGAAAAGTAATTCATAAATGGGCGAAATTTTGATTTTTTTGCCATGAAATAAAGATTATGTATGTAGAAAAACCTTTGAATGCAGAGGTCCACACGACGCAGAAATTAAACTTACTGGTAGTTGCCGGATCTTCCTTGTGAAAGATCTCGTGCCAGGCGTCACTTGAATGTGAAAATACAAAACTGAATGCAAGGCTGGCACTACGGCAAAGGGCAGATTTATTAATGGCCAATATTTCGACTAATTGTACTAGTCTTCCTCAGGGCCAGGGCTATACTGAAAGAAAATATTGTAACGGCTCCTCAAATTTGAAAATTACATGGTTATAAATGATTGGCTAATACATGACATGTAGACAGCGCACTTGTAAACATAAGATAAAAATAATATATGACATATATAGTGTATGATACAAAACTGTGTTCAGCGTTCGTTCCTTCGATTAATGCCTTGTGGTGACAAAGTGTTCCCTCTATGAATTAAAAAGGCCTCGCGTGCTTTTCGACGGGAAGCATTGATGGTAGGCTGCAGTTCAAGCGGGATGAGTCTCATGTCCGCGGAAGAGTGGCCTGGTAGGTTGAAATGTGTAGGGACCGCTGCTGTGGAGTTGGCGTGATGTGGGTTGTTTGTCCCTTGTCTGTGTTCTGTGAAGCGTTCACGAATCGTGCGTTTGGTTTCCCCTATATATTGTTTTTTACATTTTTTACATTCTATCATATATGTAAGGTTACTAGAATTACAAGTTAAATGTTGTTTTATTTGTCTAATTTCCCCGGTGTTGCTAAAAGTATACGAAGTTCTACCATTGTCAATGTAAGGGCAGGTGAGACATCCATGAGTGGAGTTGCAGCGGAAAGTGCCAGGGGTGGGCTTTGGTTTAGCGGAGGGCGAGGTATGGTATGGACACACGGAGAAGAAAAACTAGACAACTTCATCACCTACCTCAACAACATCCATCCCACTATCAAATTCACTAGTGAACGGTCCACATCTTCAATTCCTTTCCTGGATGTCAATGTTCTACTCGAAAATGGAAAAATTGAAACCGACCTCTTTTGCAAGCCTACATATAAACACCAGTACTTACTCCACTTATCAAGTCATCCTTATCATACAAAAAGAGCCATCCCCTACAGCCTCGCCCTCCGTTTACGCCGGATTTGTTCCAAAGACGAATTCTTCGAGCGTCGGTCAGCAGAATTACTTTCATATTTAATAAAAAGAGGTTACAAGCAACGTTTTGTGAGAGAGCAAATCTCAAGAGCCCAACAAATACCCAGAAGTGAGACATTACTGGAACATAATCGGGATAAAGATAAATCCTCAGTCCCGTTCACGATCACCTATAACCCAGCACTACCTAATATTAAAGAAATACTTCACAAGAAACAACCTATTCTCCATTCCACAAATCACCTGCAAAAAATATTCAAAGATGTTCCTTTCATCGCTTACCGTCGTTCACCAAACCTTCGCGACCTTTTGGTTAGAGCTAAACTAAAAAACACTAACACGACACCAAAGCCCACCTCTGGCACTTTCCGCTGCAACTCCACTCATGGATGTCTCACCTGCCCTTACATTGACAATGGTAGAACTTCGTATACTTTTAGCAACACCGGGGAAATTAGACAAATAAAACAACATTTAACTTGTAATTCTAGTAACCTTACATATATGATAGAATGTAAAAAATGTAAAAAACAATATATAGGGGAAACCAAACGCACGATTCGTGAACGCTTCACAGAACACAGACAAGGGACAAACAACCCACATCACGCCAACTCCACAGCAGCGGTCCCTACACATTTCAACCTACCAGGCCACTCTTCCGCGGACATGAGACTCATCCCGCTTGAACTGCAGCCTACCATCAATGCTTCCCGTCGAAAAGCACGCGAGGCCTTTTTAATTCATAGAGGGAACACTTTGTCACCACAAGGCATTAATCGAAGGAACGAACGCTGAACACAGTTTTGTATCATACACTATATATGTCATATATTATTTTTATCTTATGTTTACAAGTGCGCTGTCTACATGTCATGTATTAGCCAATCATTTATAACCATGTAATTTTCAAATTTGAGGAGCCGTTACAATATTTTCTTTCAGTATAGCCCTGGCCCTGAGGAAGACTAGTACAATTAGTCGAAATATTGGCCAGTAATAAATCTGCCCTTTGCCGTAGTGCCAGCCTTGCATTCAGTTTTGTATTTTATGTATGTATGTATGCAATGATGTCCCAATCTATAGCAAGATGGGAAACAGGTAACAAATTTTTTTTTTCTTTTTTTTTTTCGGGTAAATTATTACAATAATAAATGTAGCATAGTTAATACCGCCTTTACAAAAAATACAATACAACTTGATACCGCATCTCAGAAAGAGCGTTTTTTTCGAGCTGTCTCAAGTTTTATATTGATTACAAAATTTTTCGATTTTTCTTTTTTCAATTCTGCAGAGATATTTGAGGTAAAATTTCTGATCTTTTCTTCTTCCAACAAACACTGTTTGTAAGGCACAATTTTCAAAATGGCAGATTTTACCTGAATTCCGTGTGAACTGAACAGATCCAATCCATGTATTCTGTGAGTCCGGTCCATTTCTTTCCAAATATGGTGTGGGCCGAAGCAGACTGAGTTCTAGTATTTTGTTCGAAGTGAAGTCGCACCCTGTCGCATCAACGAAGAGTGTTGGCATTTTATTCAAGAACAGCGCCAAAACTTCCTCTACTGAAGGTAAAATAATCTATTCAGTGTCTTTTTAGATAAACTAACATTCTTTAGGTGCTAGGCTTGACCAACGGAGGCAAAAAAAGACCGAGTTTTAAGCAACATGTTTCCCGCGCCATATTGCTATCCCCGGGTTGCCGTCACTCGATAGCACAAAATTCGCCCATTTTTGGCAGAACGTTGTCCTGAATTCTGCGATTTTTATCCCTGAAGAACACGAGAAACCGTGCACAACAAAAAATACCCGTATTTTGTTTTGATCAATACCTCTGTTATCTGCAGTTAATAAGACTTTGGTATATAAGGTTTATATTCAATAATTTGTACAGTATGTGGACCCTGGACCACCCTGGACCCGCCGCGGCACTTGACGGTGAATAAAATACGATGAAAAATAAGTGTCCGATCATTTATCGATTAGTCTTCTCACCGGCAGCCCAACCGTGGCGTGTGAGTCACATGAAATTACAGACCGGTCAGGACACATCAAGGGACAATAAAGTAAAGGCAAGAAGTCTCTATTGTGTAATATTTTCGATTTTTCTATCGCTTTTCAATTCCATGACAAATCGTATCATTACCTATATTTCATTACTGTGTACCAGCTTCGAATCTGTAATTTCATGTGACTCGCACACCACAGTTAAGCTGCCTGTGGAGCTGCCTGTGGGGCTGCCTGTGGTCTTCTTTAACATGAGCTATTTTTGGCTTTCCTGCTGTTGCCGAAGGCGCGAAATTCAAGTTTGTTGACAGGTACAGTGCGAGTCTGTTTGTCTTTATTCACGCTTTCCATTTAAAGAGTCCGTAAACAGCATAGCTATATTTATTACGCAAGTAAACACAGGTACCCCAAGCTCAAGTGATGTTTACACGTGGTAATTTGAACGTTTTGGTAAATGTTGCATAATAGCGAATTTTTTAAGGATTTGTGTGGGGAAAATTTTTTTAAATTTGAGTGCCAAATTACAAATAACATTTCAATAAAAATGGCTCAGCTGAACTTCTTTGTGTGTTTACTGGCACAGTACATTTAGACCATACAAAAGTACACAAAAAATTTTTTCTCCGTCTAGAATAACTATATGTAGTACGACTACTTTCCGAATAAAATACACTTGTACTTGTCAAAAATTGCCGAGAAACTGATTTGGAAATCAAAATTTCAAAAAATACACAAACATATTTGCATAAGGCGACGTGAGTGAAGATAGAATTATAAAATGCAAGTCTTGTTTTGTTTACATAATATCGCTTTTCAATCTATTTAAGGAATGAACAAACAAAAAAATGGACAACAAAATCTTTCAAAAAATTTTATTCAAATCTCCATTAGTTTATGTTTAAAAGCAAAATGCATACCATTTGAGCTGTCTCATTCGAGCTGCTGTATCTCCGATGAAATTCAAGAAATCGATAGAACTGAATTTAAGTACGTTTTAAAAACAATTCATAAAGAAAAAGTCAATCACAGATTGATATCAACATAAATTCCCATCGAAAAATCGCATCGATTTAAAGTGCCCCTGCGATCAAATTTTATAATTATTTTTTATTTCATTTTTTGAAAGAAAATATTGTAATTACTGACCAGTCCAAACCGTTTTTCAATCTGATCACGGGAAAGCAGGTTTTTATGACTGTACTTTTCTCATTTTCGCGGCCGCCATTACATTTGCATGTTCCAGTAGTTTCAAAAGAAGCCAGAGAAAGTGACGTCAAAGACTCGCTGGCTTAAAATTGCAGTGTGTGAATACAGCTTATTTAGTATGCAGAGCACAAGTTTGGCAATCTGAAAGCTCAAAATTCCCATGCTATGTTGTAATATGGCATAAAGTTAAAGGAGATATAATAATAATAATAATAATAATAATAATAATAATAATAATAATAATAATAATAATACCAGTAATATTAATATTCGAATCAACAAATTTTTAGAAACGGATTTTACTATAAAAGTTAACGCTAAAAAACAACGACGTTTCAACCGTTCAACGGTCATTTTCAAGTTGAGGAATAAAATTGTTAACATGTGCTTATATAATCAATTGTAAAAATGCTAATGAGATACTGACTAAAACTCTAATATAATAATATAATATAATATTGTTTCTATGTAAATATTTTAGAGTTTTAGTCAGTATCTCATTAGCATTTTTACAATTGATTATATAAGTACATGCTAACAATTTTATTCCTCAACTTGAAAATGACCGTTGAATGGTCGAAACGTCGTTTTTTAGCGTTAACTTTTATAGTAAAATATTAATATTGCTAGTAATATATTAATGTGAGTAGCAGAAGTGTATGGATATTTACAGTGGCGAGCCGCAAGCAGGTGTACATCCATACATTTGTGATTTTCTTAAAGAAGAATTAGCTTATAAGCATTCCTATTAGTATTCTGGGTTGGTGATACTGTATAGCTTGTCTGAATCAGGATTTATGAACCTTCATTAAATATTATAACCTGTGTCCTTTTAGTGTCTCCTGACATTCTCCTTGTGTGGGGGGGGGGGGGGGAGGGGTGGTGTTCCCATGCATTGATGATTAGTTCTTCTTTTAACTATCCTGATCAAAATATAGAGTCTTCTTGTAATGTAAGACATACAAAATAGAGTTGAACATTTAGTTACAGAAACTTCATTCTTCCACTAGCGGCAATTTTCCTAAACAGACAAAGGTTTGATACAATGGAAGACAGATTGCAAAATACAACTGAATACTTGCTTACAGACATCGAAGTCTACCATTGTTGGACACTTTTCATAATAAGCAGACACTGAATTGTGATCCAATGGTCTTGTGGTTTGTTTGTCTTTTAACTATCTATCCTGTACAGAACACCTGTTAGTCTACCATTTGTGGACACTTTTCCTCAGCAGACATTGAGTTGTGATCCAATGGTCTTTTGCTTTGCTCCTCTCTCAGTCTGCACAGAATTAAACATAGTACACTGGTCAACAGAATTGAGAATTGGGTTGAATTGTAATAACTTTTTTAAATGCTGTATTTAAACGTCATTAAAATGGCAGCATAAGAGACAAGAAAATTCCACACATGTAAAATTCTTAAAATACACAAGTGTTAATATTAAGACCGAAAAAGGTTGTAAATCCTGTGCGACCGCAGCAGTTTTCACCCCAAGACTTCACCATATGATATGGTAGTGAATATCTACAATGCACTTGAGTCTTCTTCACTGTTTGAAAATTAAACTGCAACGAAAATTATTACATTTGATAGAGCTGGCAATTGACAGTCTTTGAAATAGTTGCAACATTTATTCGTTCTATAAAGCAGTTGCTTTTCTTCATCTCCTCCAAAATTTTCTGACAGGGTTCATGTATAACCTGTCGTAAAAGAGCTTTTTCCATCCTTTTCTATCCTTTTTTATACAATGAACTGAATACTACGCGCTCTGTGATTGGTCGTTGCCTATGATCTATCAGAGTACAGACGCACGGCTGACATCATAGAAAAATTGTTTGCTTTGTTTTGTCCAACATGGCGCACAGTTTTGAAAATGTTTGCGAGATTATTCTGGATCGAGCAAGTGAAAGCCTCGAAAAATGTTTAGCAGGAGCTGTTTACCAGCAAGAAAAAGAAGAAACCAAGACGAAAAGTATTCTTGGCGACTTGAAAAATACCTAAACTGGAACAAATCTTCGAACAGTCGAGCGCTACGAGGCAAGTTCGTAATTTTACTCTTTTTACTTTTCTGTTCATTGTATAAAACAAATAGATTCCATTTGGCCGTGTGTCTGTTCAGTTATAGATCACAGAAGACGTCAAAATGTGGTAAGAACATCAGTGACACACTCGCCTGCGGCTCGTGTGCCACTTGTTTGTTCTTACCACATTTTGACGTCATCTGTGATCTATAACTGAACAGACACACGGCCAAATGGAATCTATTTGTTAAGCAGTATTTTTGTATATATTATTATTAAACTCTAGTTTCTGCAAATGCACCGCTGACTGCTAAATTAGCTTTGCTATGTTTATGAACTTTTTTCTTTATGATTTCTTGTCACAGAGAAATGTTTCAGTTCTCTCTGCTTTTTTCTCTGTTTGTGGGATAAATCTTTTTGAAATATGTTTCTCTTTATAGGAAGGGTTGTTAAAATCTACCTTTTTAAAATGACTTTTTGTGATAATTGTAACCATTGAGAACCATATTTGGTAGGTAAAATAAATCGATTTACTGATAAATAGAAAATATAAACATTGCACAGCCAAGCTGAATTTTTGGCGTGAAAACCTATCGGTCACGCGTACTTTCCCGCCCTTTTCATTGTATAATGTAAACAATGAGGTATTTTAAAAAAATACCTGGTCTGGTGTGAAATTTTCTTGTCTCTTATGTTGCCCTTTTTAATGGAATTTAGTTAAGGCATTGAAAAGTTATTGTCATTTATTCCAATCCTGAATTGTTTTATCCAATGTATCAGAGACTGCTTGTAACATAATTAGATAACAAAATACATGTATGGTCGAACATCCAGTCAAAGACACCTAAGTTTAACATTGGTGGACACGTTTGATCCCAATCCAACCCGGGGGGGGGGGGGGGGGGTGGTACTCAACAAAGTTTTGTACGGGGATGCTCCGCCCCGAGGTTCAAACCCTTACCCTTTCATATACCGTTTTTGACAGAAAAGGTACCCCTTTCATATACCTTTCATTGAAAATGGTACCCCTTTCTATACCTTTCAATGAAAATGGTACCCCTTTCATATTGCCTTTACGTGCGTCTGTTTGATATATTTTGAAAGGCCCTTTTTATAAGACTTAAATGGCAGTTTTCCCTACCTTTTTTACGCCTCCACGGCATGTTTTCGGTACCCTTTCCTATTCTTCGTGAAATCCCTACCCTTTCATATACTTCAACTCGTGAAATCACGACCCTTTCATATACCATCCCCGTATAGCCCATTATAGGGAGTACCCCCCTCCCCCGCCCCCGGGAATCAAACAGTACATTTTACAAAGTGGTAATTAACATTTAAGAGAACATCTCAAATCAAACGATTCTTATGGAACTGAATGTATTTTAATCAATTTGGGTGAGTAAAGTTATACAGTGTACATGTAAGAAACAGAAAGACTTATTTAGGAAGCATTTATTTTTTAGAGGGGGGGGGGGGGTGGGCCAGAGGAATTCAGGGGAGGGTCATTAATTTTTTACCCAACCAAAGAAAGAGGGTCACTTCATTTTTCATATTATACAGGTTGATATAAAAGAGTGTTCTTTGGACTCATGATATTATAGTGCTAGTTTAATAAACAAGCATTTTGCCACTGTACTGAATTAAGCTCAAGTCTGCCTTTCATAAAGATCCATAAACACAACCCTTGAAACACCAACTGAATCCATTATTAGATCCCCATTAAACTTGACACAAAATATACCAACAACAATGTCTTTTAATAGCTGAAACAAACTGTAAAACAACTAAAGTTTGGTTATGAAATGATATATATGAAATAAATCATATATGAACTGCGGAAATGAAATCAAATGAAGAATGATCCTCGCAGTTGTGGACGCAATTTAAGCAATTGCGAAAAGAAGCCTGAAAAAAAAATTCAGGACTTCAACGGGGTTCGAACCCGTGACCTTGCGATACCGGTGCGATGCTCTACCAACTGAGCTATGAAGCCACTGACGTTGGGAGCAGGTCAATTGTAGGTTCATATGTTCCCGTGAAAGGAGTGAATGTGAAATGATATATATGAAATAAATCATATATGAACTGCGGAAATGAAATCAAATGAAGAATGATCTTCGCAGTTGTGGACGCAATTTAAGCAATTGCGAAAAGAAGCCTGAAAAAAATTCAGGACTTCAACAGGGTTCGAACCCGTGACCTCGCGATACCGGTGCGATGCTCTACCAACTGAGCTATGAAGCCACTGACGTTGGGAGCAGGTCAATTGTAGGTTCATATGTTCCCGTGAAAGGAGTGAATGTGAAATGATATATATGAAATAAATCATATATGAACTGCGGAAATGAAATCAAATGAAGAATGATCCTCGCAGTTGTGGACGCAATTTAAGCAATTGCGAAAAGAAGCCTGAAAAACATTCACTCCTTTCACGGGAACATATGAACCTACAATTGACCTGCTCCCAACGTCAGTGGCTTCATAGCTCAGTTGGTAGAGCATCGCACCGGTATCGCGAGGTCACGGGTTCGAACCCCGTTGAAGTCCTGAATTTTTTTTTCAGGCTTCTTTTCGCAATTGCTTAAATTGCGTCCACAACTGCGAGGATCATTCTTCATTTGATTTCATTTCCGCAGTTCATATATGATTTATTTCATATATATCATTTCACATTCACTCCTTTCACGGGAACATATGAACCTACAATTGACCTGCTCCCAACGTCAGTGGCTTCATAGCTCAGTTGGTAGAGCATCGCACCGGTATCGCGAGGTCACGGGTTCGAACCCTGTTGAAGTCCTGAATTTTTTTCAGGCTTCTTTTCGCAATTGCTTAAATTGCGTCCACAACTGCGAGGATCATTCTTCATTTGAAAGTTTGGTTAATAATACAGGCTGGTTAATGTCACAGTCAAAGATCAGTGTCATAGTCACTGATGCTCTCACTTAATCAGACAGCCAGGACTGCTGGTAGGCAATCAGAAATATAGGCTTTATTGGCTTCAGAGAATCGCTTATCTGACTTAACTGTCTCTCGCAATACCTTTGCCTCATTCCTTGATAATCTTACTAATCCTGCAATGAAAATTAATGTCTTCCTAATTCTCAATAGTTGTATCCATACTGTCATTGTTTACTTTAGGTAAAACTTTTAGCAGAACTCTTGCTTTGGCTTTTTCCATTCTGGCTAAAGGCCTATTTACACGCTGCGATTTGTCGTGCCGATTTGTCGGCCCCGAGAAATCGTGAAGCAAATCGGCGCGTGTAAATGGCGACCCGATGCGCGCGCGATTTCAGTCCGACATGTCGGCCGATTCGAAAAAAATCTGTGATCGCTTCACAGATTTTCGCGTGTCCGGCCCGATTTTAAGAACGAAAACACAATCTGGACAAGAAATCACGCAAAACAAATCATATCTGCAGTATTTAAACTAACAACAACCTAAATAACCTATTGGGTACCATTTGTTTTTCAAGAAGTTCTTAGCAGGAAAGTTTTGAAATAAAAAAAAGTTCATGTACGATACTTGCACTGTACAAAGAGCGCGCGCACGATTTGTCGTGGCCGACAAATCGGCCCGACAAATCGCAGCGTGTAAATAGGCCTTAACTGTCGTTTGATATCTCTCATTTTTTGCTTCCTTTTTCGAGCTTTGGAGGTAGATGGTTTGTAGACCAATCCTGGAATGTGCTCTGTGACTCATTTAACTTTTCATCAACTTGAGCCATAAATGCTGAAACTTCTCGATCTAGCTCCTTAAGCTTGTTTCAGGGGTGGATACAGGGGGGAATTGGGTGGCTTGTCTGCTGGTTATAAGTCTATAATTATAGAAACCCCAAAAATAGCAAGAACAACTAAGACTGTGAACCTGTATTCTTCATACTTCATGATATTATCATTGAAAAGTTTCAACTTGTCAAGTTGTCAACTTCTGATTTCATTACAACTTTCCTTCAATAAAGTTTGGTCAAAAACATCATTCAATTTGATGCCCAGAATGCTGGAAATTGCATTTCTTTGTCTCTAGATTTCGGCCCCTTCAATCTCCCACGGCTGCCTAAACTATCCCTGACAGCCAGATATAACAAAACTTATTGAAACCCCTGAGCCACCCCCCATAACAAAATCCTGGATCTGCTCCTGTTGTTTATTGTAGCAGAATTAAATGTCATGGTGAATAGATTTCTCAGGAGAAAGTCGCCCACCACTCTTATCAAAAAGGCCTTGATCCGTGGCAACATCTTTGAGCTTGTTTACCTCAGATTTCAAGCTTGTGAGGTGAGCCAAATTTTATGACAAAACAGCTACATCACTGGCTTTTGTAATAAATGAAGTGGTAAAATACTTGCCACATGCAGCTGGATTGTCACCTAGCTTTCTTGAAATCCAATTTCTGTTGCATAATGTCCTCACCTTAACATGATTGCTCTCGTATTGTCGGCTCCTCTCTGTCATGAACTGGTTTCTGAAATACCGGTAGCTATCTGAATTGCAGAAGGGCCAGACTGCCTTATAAAACCTGGGTAGAAGTTCAATAATAGGCCATTTGCACGATGACGTCATTGACTACTACTACCAGAATCCTTCAGTTTTTAGTCTTTTAGTGCAAATTAGGGCTATTGTTATTTAAACCGCACTGGGATTACAAAATTTAAATAAGAAAGGAAAAACGAAATGAATTCTGGTAGTAGTAGTCAAATGATGTCATCGTGCAAATGGCCTTTTATATGCCTTTGATCTTTCACCTTTTGGAGAGGGAATATAGCCTAGTGATTTCTTTTTCCATGGTTCCCCAAGTGTTATGTCGGGCCCTGATATAAAAAACTTCGGCTAGCTTTGGGTTTAATCCAACAATAGTGTTATTACTAGTCCCCTGCTTTTCCTTTGCTTTTCAAACAGCTAGTGCTATTTTCTTCCTCTGCCCAAGTAGGGGAATCTCTGTTGAAATTTCTGTTGAGAGCACATTTTCACTGATTGTTTCAATGACTACTTCTTGATCATCATATCCCTTGCTGACAAATGCAAACAGGTGTGTGTGTGTGAAGGACTACGGGAATGTTACACATTCCCATGACTACAAACCATTCTTTGGGAGGAGGAGGGGGGGAGTCACCATAAATACTACTTCACAGGGGAGGGTCATATCTTTAAAAAATATATAAAGGGAGGAAGGGAGGTTTTACATTCATGCTCATAGTGATTCCTCCGAGCAAACCCCCCCTAACCCCCCCCCCGCTTCTAAAAAATGAATGCTCCCTTGTGGGGGTTGTGCCCAGGTTTATGAGGATGAGATGGTTCAAATGCAAAATGGTCATCTAGGGTGCTCTTTTACTTACTTAAGCAGCTGGAATGTACCATATTAACACAATTAAGGTCATAATTAATGTTTTTATTTATTTTATTATGTTCCAGCAATAAAAGATTTAAAAAGACAAATCACGCCACAATTCCAGAATCATTGATGCATAAAAATGGCACCACAAAAGGTTATCGATGCACACAGTGTGACAAGTGTTTTAACAAGTCAGAAGATCTAATGACGCATCGAAGAGTCCACAGTGGGGAAAAGTCTTATGAATGTAAACAGTGTGGCAAGTGTTTTAGCCAAGTAGAAAACCTGAGGGAACATGAAAGAGGCCACTCTGGGGAAAAGCCTTATGAATGTAAACAGTGTGGCAAGTGCTTTAGCCGAGCAGGAAGTCTAAGGGAACATGAAAGAGTCCACACTGGTGAAAAACCTTATGAATGTAAACAGTGTGGCAAGTGTTTTAGCAAAGCAGGAAATCTAAGGACACATAAAAGAGTCCACACTGGTGAAAAGCCTTATAAATGTAACCAGTGTGGCAAGTCTTTTAGCGAAGCAGGAGTCCTAAGGAAACATGGAAGAGTCCACACTGGGGAAAAGCCTTATGAATGTAAACAGTGTGGCAAGTGTTTTAACCAAGTAGGAAACCTAAGGAAACATGAAAGAGTCCACACTGGTGAAAAACCTTATGAATGTAAACAGTGTGGCAAGTTTTTTAGCCAAGCAGGTGACCTAACGAAACATGGAAGAGTCCACACTGGTGAAAAGCCATATGAATGTAAACAGTGTGGCAAGTGTTTTAGCCAAGCAGGTGACCTAAGGAAACATGGAAGAGTCCACAATGGGGAAAAGCCTTATGAATGTAAGCAGTGTGGCAAGTGTTTTAGCAATGCAGGAAATCTAAGGACACATAAAAGAGTCCACACTGGTGAAAAGCCTTATGAATGTAACCAGTGTGGTAAGCTTTTTAGCCAAGCAGGAAGTCTAAGAACACATGAAAGAGTCCACACTGGTGAAAAGCCTTATGAATGTAAGCAGTGTGGCAAGTGTTTTAGCAATGCAGGAAATCTAAGGACACATAAAAGAGTCCACACTAGTGAAAAGCCTTATGAATGTAAACAGTGTGGCAAGTGTTTTAGCCAAGCAGGAGACCTAAGGAAACATGGAAGAGTCCACACTGGGGAAAAGCCTTATGAATGTAAACAGTGTGGCAAGTGTTTTAGCCAAGCAGGAGACCTAAGGAAACATGGAACAGTCCACACTGGGGAAAAGCCTTATGAATGTATACAGTGTGGCAAGTGTTTTAGCTTAGCAGAAAGCCTAAGGAGACATAAAAGAGTTCACACTGGTAAAAAGCACTATGAATGTAAACAGTGTGGCAAGTGTTTTAGCCAAGCAGGAGACCTAAGGTCACATGAAAGAGTCTACACTGCCCACACACTAGCCAAAAGGAAAACTGGAAATAGTAGCAAGGATTGCATATCAATACCAACTTTCACACTGCAAGACACTCATTCAGCCATTGTTGAGAAACGCAGCTGTTGGATTTGTCAAGAGGAGATGCGTAATGAGGCGCTTCTTCTTGAACATTATGACAATCATATGAGATATGTATCTGAAGACACTTCTTAACACCTAAGCATCTTTACTTATGTTTTTTTTTTCAAGGTTAATTGGCATGGTAAATTGGTAAAAAATTAAATATATGAATAACTGCATCGTGCAGTCACGTTAACAATGAAATATACAATGTATATGAATATGAATGAGTGTTCCAGATGGGATTTGAACCCATGACCTTCCATATTCTAGTCGGATGCTCTAACCACTGAGCTACTGGAAACTCTAGTGATGAGCAGCGGTCAATTGTCGGCTATGTATGACACACAGATTGGATAACCCAACCACAGGTATGCCAATGAATACACTAATGAACTGCATGGTGCAGTCTTGTAGAATAAACTCTCAAAGTATATATTTCATTATTTACTTTGAGAGTTTATAACCCACATTTGGTAAATAAGTAAATAATGTAATATTCCTGTGTCATACATAGCCCACATTTGCTCATCACAAGAGTTCTCAGTAGCTCAATGCTTAGAGCATTCAACTAGAATACCGAAGGTCCTGGGTTCAAATCCCATCTGGAACTCAGAATTTCATTTCTCTCCACACTCATTCATATTCATATATATTAAGGTGGTGGAACAAATAAAAATTGCAGGGCAAAAGAAATTCTCACTGTGATTATTGTCAATATATTCTACCGCACAAGTGTTGCATTTGATCACAGGATAAAAACTCTGTGCCGATAATATGACATTATTGTTGTGTTGAGTTCAACTTTCAAGGACGAGACAGGGAGCTCCGAGTAGTAACAAGTTTAATCGCCAACTGACTCGAACGAAGCGTTCGCTATAAGATCGTAATTAGCATATAAACCGTCATTTCACAACATGTAACTGAGATTAGCATATTACTGCAATTACCATAATACTTCAATTACACAGCAATTATTATTCGATAAAGCATTCTAGAGTGCAAATACGCATCAAAACGAGTGCACATATGACACGTTATTACACTTTTCTGACCGTGTGCTAGGAAAACAGCTTCAAAAACTTTGTTTTAGGAGAAGATTACTGTTGTATAATAAACAATTTATTCAGCAAAAAGTTGTGTAATACGGCTGAGTATTTTTACGAGTCAGTTTTTATTTTTTCCAGCCTTTACCGCTGAATAACCTATATATATTCATCAGTATCTTTTAATAGACCATTTTCGATATATTAAAATTCATTCTTGGCTCGGAGGCTTGGGGGAATAAAACAAAAGAAATGAATTATTCAACACTTAGCCTCAATGTGATTTCTTTTGTTTTATTCCCCCAAGCCTCGGAGCCAAGTATGAATTTTAATATATCGAAAATGGTCTATTATCTTTACATCTCGTTTTGTTGGGTTCATGCCTTTAAAAAGGTGCTTTTACATGTAAAACGATTTGATATAAAAAGCAAGGCTGACAAACGGTACTGAAACGACTATATAAGAAAGGCTGTGCCTTTCGAAATATTGGATTTTTTTTACAAATATAGTCGTTTCCGTACCGTTTATCAGCCTTGCTTTTTATATCAAATTATTTATAGCTGATTAGATCCTTTACTACAGGATCCGGTGCTTCTATCTCGTTACGGTGGTCTTTGCATATACAGTTATTTGTTTTCATTTTACATGTAACAATTTTTTGTGCAACTTGTCTCGTAAAAAGAAAATTGCTGCAAGTTGCACGCATGATTTTTAACATCCCTTCATGCAACTGATTTTTTTTAAGTTGCGCGAAAAATTGAATCGTTTCTACTTTCTGCAACAAATTTCTTCAAGTTGTAGAACAAAAATATGAGTAACATGGCTCTTGCAACTTGTTTCGCCACACTCTTTAGTCAACAGATGCGTCATTTTCAACTCAGGCATTTTTTTAAGCGAGACAAGTTGCATGACAATTGTAACGTGTAACATGGCTCTTGCAACTTGTTTTGCCACACTCTTTAGTCAACAGATGCGTCATTTTCAACTCAGGCATTTTTTTTCGCGAGACAAGTTGCATGACAGTTGTAACATGTAACATTGTATGTGCAACAAATTTTTTTGTGAGACAAGTAACATCTATTTAGGAGGACGGGGTCTTGTACAAGAGAGCTCTCTTTTCTGTTAGAGCAGAACCCCTCCCAACGTACGACCTCCCTGTTAATATTACGGTCACTTTTCAATGGCCTAAATGAAAGCTCAGTCATTGTATTGTCTGAATGCGACCACTCGATGCACATAAGAATAGTGGCAAAAATACACGGAAAATGACGAGAAGTGATCTTTTAGATTTCAAATTATTATCGATAAGGTTTAATTTACAGTTTAAAAAAGTTAGCAGACATTGGGTTTTTGCGAGCTGGACGCAAAACAGTTCTTGTTTCTTCCCTTGTACATTTTGTTGTTGAAAATTCAATAAACTGATCAAAGTGTATAACGGAGTATATGTGGATTGTTTCCTTACCAAGCTCTTCTCTTTTGTGGTAGAGACGAGTGGGTCTAACTATAGGCTGATTTATACGGCACCTGCTCACGCCGTACATACGACACGAATCGCGTCTTCTAAATCAGCCTACCATACTTGCTCACAACTGTTGCATGTAACACGAAAAAAGTTGTAGCATTTTGAAACATGTTTTAAAACCCTACGACAATCGTAGCCACATACAATGTTTTATGAAGCAAATTGTATACAATTTTCGCCTGACGGAAGCAGCGCGCTTCAGAAAATCGCCTGTGATAAAGTTGTACCGTGTAAATCGGTCTTAACACATTTTGATACTTCGGCAATCGGCTTGTTATGGTTTGCATTTTTGGTTTAATTTCTGTTTTCTTTAGTCTGTTTTTTTTTTTTTCATATATTATGAGACAAAGGAAAACATAATTTAAACCGCAACACATATGACGCCCAAATATCCGAATATTATAGGAAACTGTTGGCTGGATCCACTAATTTTTATCCGATCTGACGTAAACACTAGAGACAATTGGAGACAGCCGACCAGCCACTTTATTGGCAGTCAAAATATAACTCTTACGATGTATGTCTGTGTAAGCACGTCGCAAACCATAGCCCATATAAGGTAAGTGTGTTCAAAAACGCACTATATATTTACGTTTACATAATGTTGTAGCGGTCCAAACCGATGCTGAACTACCTTAACCTCTGGGGTTGGAAGGTTGAAAATAACAACTATTTTATTCTGTATATAGTGCACAATATGGTGCATAGTGTGGCTGATTGGCGTCAAGTGAATTGCGCAAATCAAGGAGTGGTATAAATAGACGAAAGCTGCGAATGCCAAGCATAGATTGATGATAAGTCCATGGTTCTTCAAATGAGTGATCAAACGAACGAGCGCGAATGTCATTTGTCGCGAGAAGACACGACACGCGTGGGATTTTATTCCTCGCTGACGTGTTTCCCTCGTTCGACCAGAGAGACAAAAGGCACTGCTCGTGACCTGACTTTATTATTCAGCCATGTGGACCAGTAGAAACGAAAAGAAACGAAAACTGAGGAAGAATGAATTGCCAAAGAAACCTTTAAATTGTCCGATACTGAGCAATCATGCAACATTTTGCTTGTAAGAGGTTATTATTGTAGATATACTGTAGAAGCAGTGACCGTTACAACGTAGATTTTGAGTTTTTTTGTGTACTATACTTCGGCTGGCAAAACCAGCCTTTGTCAGGTACAATGAGGAAAATTTACATTGGTATACGTGATTATATAGAGAAATAGCTTGCGTAATGACCGAAATACGTAAAACCGGCTACTGGTCAAATTGTTGACATACAGATTGACAGTTCTAAAATAAAATATATAAAAATAAAATAAAACAATACAAAAAGAAAACTAGATATTTAAAATGTTTCTTCTTTGATGTTTGGACCAAGCTGTTCAAGAGATCCGGCTTATTAATTATTGTAGCGATTATGTCGTAATCTACAGAAAGATGGTAAACAGGCAATAAAAATGATGTTTCTTGATTTTTCAGGTAAATTATTACAATACTAAATGTAGTATAGTTAGTATTGTAATACTGCCTTTACAAAAAATACAATACAACGCGATACCACATCTCTCAAAGAACTTTTTATACGGGCTGTCTCAGGTTAGTTTGATAGAAAATTTTTTTTTTTAATTGTGCAGAAACATTTGAGGTAAAAGTTCAGATCTTTTTTTCTAACAAACACTGTTTGAAAGTGTTTGAAAGCATAATTTTCAAAATGGCAGATCTTACCTGAATTCCGGGTGAACTGAACAGATCCAATCCCTGTATTCTGTGAGTCCGGTCCATTTCTTTCCTCATATGGTGTTGTCCGAAGCAGACTGAGTTCTAGTATGTTTGAAGTGTTGTCGTGTCCTGTCGCCTCAAGTGTTGGTTTTTTATTCAGAAAAGCGCCAAGATTTTCTCTACTGAAGGTGAGATAATCTATTCAGTGTCTTTTTAGATAAACTAGCACTCTTTAGGTGCTAGGATTGATCAACAGAGGCAAAAAAAGACCGAGTTTTAAGCAACAGATGTTTCCCACGTCGCATAATTTGCTATCACTCGATCATCCAAAATTCGCACATTTTTGTGCAGAACGTTGTCCTGAATTTTGCTGTTTATTTCCTTGAAGAACACGAGGAACCATGCGAAACAAAAAGTGATATTTGGGAGTGAAAGTGCCACTAATAAGTTCGTTCTTTAAGCTTAAGTTATAACTAGCAGTAATCACAGATTATGGAGACGCGTTCGAAGGAATTTCCGGTCGGTCAGTGTAAAACGCAGACTGCAGACTGCAGACTGCAGACCAGGGGTAAAATGCAGACTGCAGACCAGGGGTAAAATGCAGACTGAGGGTAAAATGCAGACTGAGGGTAAAATAAAATATTAATAATAAAAAACGAGTCATAAGAATGAAATAAAGAGTGTTCGTACCCGTAAAATAATGTCACGTCAGGACTCACGAAACACACAAAGGCCGCCTCACGCAGTAAAGTCACGTGGTCCTCAATTCACATGCCCCTAGAAACATGTCGGAAACTCATAAAAATGGTCATAGTAACGATTATTTGATAACGCTGAAATGTAATAATTTTTCGTGTTTGGATAGCCCACTGTCACCTTTCAGCAAATATCAATTCACAAACCTCTTGATACATTGAAGTCGAGTACAACGATTGAATGTCTTTCACAAACTATGCTCAATACCTACAAGTTAACCTTTCCTTGTTGTTGTGCTGTCGTGTTTTGCTTGCCTTGTGTTCCGAACAATTCCAAGGCCATATGAAGAATATGAACGCTGAAAGAGTTGCTCGGTCCCAGACCTAATCGCGTAAGCACAATTCAAAGTGGCCGACACGTAAACAATGGTAAGATGCATAGAATTACGATTAGTTTGGACGCTTGTGGGAAACTTTGTTCAACAAAATGGGGAGTTCAAGAACTCGAGGTTGATAATATGTTTGACTAAGGCGAATAAACGCCTTTTGGTTTGAGTTTTCGGGATTTTGAAAAAAAAAATTACGGGTATGCGTAGGAACACTCCCAAGTCTTGTTTTTTATTATTAATATTTTATTTTACCCTCAGTCTGCATTTTACCCCTGGTCTGCAGTCTGCATTTTACCCTCAGTCTGCATTTTACCCCCGGTCTGCAGTCTGCAGTCTGCATTTTACACTGACTGAATTTCCGGTGGATATGAGCCCCTGAAAAAAAAAACAATAGGGGCGGCCATTTGGAAGACCGGCTACCAAAAAATCTCAAATTTTACTGCACATATTAAAAGCACAGGACAACGAACACGAAATTATGATTGCGTTCTTTGAAGGTGTTTAACAATGAAGAGCTCATTTATCTTGACGGAATGGGGAATTGGGGATAAGGAATCTCTCCCACCCCGGCCTACCTTTGGCATTTGACCTGCGATAGTCTCTGCATAGTGGGAAATTAACCAGGACTGGGAATTTGATTTAAGTGAAAAGACGTCAGGAAGGAAACCTCAGGAAGTGTGCCATGGCAAATGGTTTTATTTAAAGACATTTTCCATTTTGGCTCAGTGGCATCAGTAAAATCCACATTAACTGCTATCACTAAAGCAGCTCAAATGCAAAAATAAGTCAAAATAAACAGTAAAATCAGAATGGACACATGACCTTAAGAACAAAGTATGTTTGTAATTTGTGACAGTTGAAGGCTCTATGTTCAGTCATACACCTGTAATTAATGAAATCACCAAACAACACTGCACCTGCTTATAAAGGCTAGAAATTATACTAAATTATGCAGAACAATATTTCATGAAGTTGAAAGTCCAAACAAAAGCTGAGAAATGAAAATATTTTATGAGTGTTTATAGGAGTCATGCAGGCTTTCGGGGGTGAACAGAACAGAAGGGGTATAGATTTAATGTCCTGGGGGAGTTATGCTGTATTTTTTTTGGTAGGGGTGTCCGCTGGAACTCTGAAACCAGAAGTTAACCTATACCAGACCATGTTAAGCTGATTTTGCAATCCTATACTACAATAGGCGACAAAAATAGTTGACACACTCTATAACAAAAACCGTTTTCGTGACATGTTTATCACTGTATCTTTCCTTTTACTACACTCTGCCGCATTAACCCCCGTCCCCCCATCCAATGTTGTAGGATTGTAGCGACAGACCTGACGAAACGATACACAACATTGTCTGGGGGGGTGGGGGTGGGGCTGAAATGCCTCTCGTCCCGAACAAAATGGGGTTCAAAATGACAATGTGTCAACAATATTGTCGCCTATTGTCTGAAGTACGAAATGTGCTATTTCTTCCCAAAAGTGCGAGGAAATTAATCGGTTATTACAAATATTAATCTGCACTGTCCGATGTTTTGATTCATGCGAACGGCGTTAATAGCTGATTAATTACATTCTAATTGCAGCCGTTTATCGAATTTTATGGTGATGTTATAATAGTCTTAAGCACGTGAATAAAGTGAGGCAAAATGGTCTTCGCTGGTAAAGTTGACGAAGAAACTCGTGCCTTTGGGTGCATTGCACGAAAATACAAAGGGTTAAGACTGAAGTAATTGATCGACGAATGATACGTGTGAAGGTCTTCAGAAAATCAGATTTTAAAAAGTCTGAAAAAGGGCCAATGTAACAAAGTCCACCACAAGAATGAGCGACCAGGTCGGCCAAGAAAGTTGAGTCCCCGTGTTGAGCGGCCATTCCTTCGACAGATTTTCTCTTTAAGGAAAGAAGAGGGGAATTTTGCCGTAAAGCGAACAATGGAAGAGGCCGCCTTAAAAATTTACCAAAGTTTCTTGCAGACTGAGTACAACGCTGTAACACAGCAAGACAGGCGCGCGTGACATATCAAATTACTGTCACTTGATGTGGCATTAACAAGAAATTCTTATTCATTTCTCGCATAATTCATGTATCAAACCCGAATTTAGAACATGAAATATCAATCTTTCGTTCTGTTTTAAAATCAGCCTTTAAAAGGGGAAATATGTGTCTATCTTTTGAAATTCCACGCTTTACCACAATTAACCACGATTTACCATGGTAAACAATAGAACATTACTAAAGCAGTTTTTTTATTTCAACATGGTAAAGCGTGGTAAAGCGTGGTAAATTGTGGTAAATCGTGGTTATTCGAGACATCTTCTTTACTACTTTCTTGTTTAAGGAAATTTTGCATAAGAAGACATTTATTTTGCTGTTATTGCGAAAGTTCAACATGAAACCGAAAGATCTTCAAAAGAACCGTCATCATTTCAGTTTCCTTTCCGTTAAGCAAGCCGTTCCGTAATAAACACAATGGTGTTCTTGCCACTTGCAAAAAAGAGAAGGAATTCGCAAGTCCATGTTATCTTTTATCTTCTTTGAAAAATGCTAATAAATTCAGTTACATGAACTGGCAACTAAGCAACACATCTGCTGCGCATATACCATATAGTTACGTATCTGTTTCTCGCTTTGACATTAGTGAGGCTCTTGACGCATTTGCATGTTTTACTTATAACACAGCGAATTTCATTTCTACAAATAATCCTCAAATTTGGTCATCTATGAAAGTCTGTTGTGTGATATAGCAGAAAGTCCCCAAAATAATAATTTAAGCAAGAGACAGCGCCCGTGCCTTACCATGAATGTCTAAATAACAATTTTTGTATATCGGACAATAGGCGACAAAAATAGTTGACACACTCTATAACAAAAACCGTTTTCGTGACATATTTATCACTGTATCTTTCCTTTTACTACACTCTGCCGCATTAACCCCTGTCCCCCCATCCAATGTTGTAGGATTGTAGCGACAGACCTGACGAAACGATACACAACATTGTCTGGGGGGGTGGGGGTGGGGAATTAGGGGGGGGTGGGGCTGAAATGCCTCTCGTCCCGAACAAAATGGGGTTCAAAATGACAATGTGTCAACAATATTGTCGCCTATTGTAGACTAGACACCGAAAATCCCTACCCTATCCCAGACTTGCTATTTTTAGAACTGTATCGCCATTACAGTCAAATATATGCTAATTAAAACAATATCTTACAACGTCACATTTTCTCTCTTTCGAGTTTCAATTCCTATTCTAGACTTAATTCTTCATACCACTGATGAGTTTCCCAACAAATGATACCCTATTCTAGACAAAACTCTCTGATTTCTATACCCTATCCCAAACTAAACTGCTTGAAAACCATACCAGTACCCTTCACAGCAGCACATACCCATATAGCATATATATTTCATGTACATTGCATGTAGTTATTTTCTAAAATGCAAAGTGTCCATACATGTAGGTGCATTATTACAGGAAAGCGTATAAACAGAGCAGAATATGGGTCGAAATTGCCTTGCGAGTTTAAATTTCAAGAAGATACTGTACAATCATTTTTGTGTGACTGCAAAAAAGGAAAAGTTTGATGTTCTGTGATGAAAAAAAGCTAATTGCAATCAACATATAACTAGTTACTTGAATGTAGCAAAAGTTTGATGTTCTGTGATGAAAAAAAGCTAATTGCAATCAACATAACTAGTTACTTGCATGTAGCTGTATTGTTCAGACTACTTACACTTAGCTTTGCTTTTGTTTATGTTATGTACAATTAAAACCATTAAAACCAAACCTATTTTGTTAGAAATTTTCTTTATATTGTTTACTGTCCGCATACGGAAGGTTAATTATAGACGCTGTGGACACTAAATAGGTGTCCATGTCCGCTTACAGGAGGTTAAAAATGTAGCATTGGTAGTCGGTAGGTAAAAACAAAATTTTGAATAGAATATTATTTACTAATGCAAAATTAAGCAAGCTTAAACTTGTTGAATCACCCTTATGTACCTTTTGTGGTAAGGACGATGAAACCCCTGAACATCTCTTTGTATTTTGCCAATATTCTAGAGCTTTTTGGAAAGAAATTTCTAGCTGGTTACGTGAATGTAGTATTGATACGCTTCCTGATCTAACCGATCAAGTTAATATTATGTTTGGTTTGTTTGATGCCAAAAGCCACTTTATGCTTTTGAATCATATTGTGTTAATAGCAAAGCAGACTATCTTTTTCTGCAGATGGAAATCTATTGCTCCAAGCCTTATTATCTTCCTTGCACACCTTAGAAAGATCTTTAAAATAGAAGAATATCTTGCTAAAGAAAAGAACAAATTAAATCTGCACCTGGAGAAATGGGAAAAACTTTTAAAAACGCTAAGTTGAAATTTTCGGTTCTAAATAGCTTTTGCAGCCATCCCTTTTTCTTTCTCTTTGCTTATTTAGTTTTCTTTTTTGTTATCTTTACCTTCTTTATTTATTTATGTATTTTTATGTATGTTTTTTTTTTCAGTTACAGGAAATTTATACTCTTGTAAATTACTTCAATTAAACCTGTAAAATTGGAAAAAATTAATAAAATATATAAAAAAAATCTCCTCCGATACGTTTTTGACAGGGTTCATGTATAACAGGGTTGTCCAAAAGATTTTAAGTAGGCGGCTAAATTTGAAAAGTAACCGTCTAGACAATCGAGCACCAAAGGTGCAAGCCTGTAGGGGGGTCTGGGGGCATGGCTCCCCCAGAAAATTTTTAAATTCAGATGCTCTGAAATGCTATTTTCAGCACGAATTGAGCGAAGGAAAGCGATTATGACTGTACATGATACACACAAGCACTTCTATTCAGAAGATTGCTCCTATATATTTATTTATTAAACTCCATCTCTTCCATATAAAACTGCCAAGCAGAGCAACCGGCCAATATGACGAAGTCGGCGGCGATTTTCGCCAGCAGTCAGCTACTTTTGACAACCCTGTATAACCTGTCGTAAAACAGCCTTTTCCATGTATATTATTATTTAATTCTAGTTTCTGCAAGTGCACCGCTTAGTGCTAAATTAGCTTTGATACATTCAAGCACTTTTTTCTTTATGATCTTTTGTCGTAGACAAATGTTTTTAAAGTTCTTTCTGCTTTTTGTTCTGTTTGTCGGATAAATCTTTTTGAAATACGTTTCTGTCTGTAGAGAGGATTGTTTAAATCTACCTTTTTAAAAGGCTTTTTGTGATAATTGTAACCATTGAGAACCATGTATTATTTTGTAGGTAAAATAAATTGATTAACTGATAAATAAAAAATATATAAACACCCCACAACCAGGGCGAATTTTTGGTGCGAAAACCTATCGGTCATGCATACTTTCCCGCCCTTTTCACAACATTAATGTAAACATTGAGGTATCTTAATATTTTTTCATGTGTGAAAATATCTTTTCTCTTATGTTGCCCTTTTTAATGGAAGTTAGTAAAGGCATTTGAAAGTTATTTCAATCCTGAATTGTTTTGTCCAGGGTACATGTACTAGGGACTGCTTGTAAGTTAAACAGATTACAAAATATGGTTGAACATCCAGTCACAGACACCTAAGTTTAACATTGGTGGGCATTTCTGCTGAGCAGACATTGAGTTGTGATCCTATTCACAAACAAACCGTACATTTTACATCTTCGTCACATTTTAGAGCTAATCTCAAATCAAACGATTCTTATCAAACTGAATGTTCATTTGAGCAAGTAAAGTTATAAGAAACAGAAAAACTTATATTTATGGCAGTTGTATCCAGGTTTATGAGGATAAGATGGTTCAAATGCAAATTGGTCATCAAAGGTACTCTGTTACATGTACCTTAAGAGAACTTTCTTAAGCAGCTGGGATGTAACATGATAACGTAACTGAGCTGGCAGCCCATAATTAATGTCTTTATTTTTAATTATGTTCCAGCAATAAGAAAAGGTATAAAAAAGAAGACAAATCATGCCACAATTCCAGAATCATTGATGCATAAAAAGGCACCACAAAAGGTTATCGATGCACACAGTGCTTTAACAGATCAGGAGATCTAAGGAAGCGTGGAAGAGTCCACACTGGTGAAAGCCTTATGAATGTAAAGAGTGTGGCAAGTGTTTTAGCATAGCAGAAAGCCTAAGGGCACATCAGCGACTCCACACTGGGGAAATGCCTTACGAATGTAAACAGTGTGGCAAGTGTTTTAACCAAGCAGGAAATCTAAGGACACATGAAAGAGTCCACACTGGTGAAAAGCCTTATGAATGTAAACAGTGTGGGAAGTGTTTTACTCGAGGAGGAGATGTAATGAAGCATGAATTAGTCCACACTGGTGAAAAGCCTTATGAATGTAAACAGTGTGGCAAGTGTTTTAACCAAGCAGGAAATCTAAGGACACATGAAAGAGTCCACACTGGTGAAAAGCCTTATGAATGTAACCAGTGTGGCAAGTGTTTTAGCCAAGCAGGAGCTCTCAGGGAACACAGAAGCATCCACACTGGTGAAAAGCCGTATGAATGTAAAGAGTGTGGCAAGTGTTTTAGCAATGCAAGATACCTAAGGAAACATGGAAGAGTCCACACTGGGGAAAAGCCTTATGAATGTAAACAGTGTGGCAAGTGTTTTAGCTATGCAGGAAATCTAAGGACACATAAAAGAGTCCACACTGGTGAAAAGCCTTATGAATGTAAACAGTGTGGCAAGTCTTTTAGCCAAGCAGGATACCTAAGGAAACATGGAAGAGTCCACACTGGGGAAAAGCCTTATGAATGTAAACAGTGTGGCAAGTGTTTTAGTGATGTAGGAAACCTAACGAAACATGATTCAAGAGTCCACACTGGGGAAAAGCCTTATGAATGTGAACAATGTGGGAAACGTTTCAACCAAGCAAGAAATCTAAGGAAACATGAAAACAAACATTTACACACAAAGGAAAGTCCATCTAAAAATTTCAGAGGGGTGCATAGAAAAACAGTAAATCGAAAAGTATGTGATAAGTCCAGTCGGTATAAAAGGACTGATTTTCCATCTCAGTCAAGTGTAGATAACAAAAGCTGCTGCAGCACTGCACTAGCCCACATGGGTACTGGAAATAGTAGCAAGGATTGCATATCAACACCAACAGCCACATCGCAAGACACTCATTCAGCCATTGTCGAGAAACATAGCTGTTGGATTTGTCAAGAGGAGATGAGTAGTGAGGCACTACTTCTTGAACATTATGACAATCATATGAGATATGTATCTGAAGACACTTCTTAATACCTAAGCATCTTTACTTACAATTTTTGCTTTGTAAAGGTTGAGATACCGTTTGGTAAGTTGGTAAAACAAACAAAAATTGCAGGGCAAAGGAAATCCTCACTGCGATTATTGTCTATATTTTACCATACGAATGTGCATTTGATCACAGGAGATAAACAGTCAGATAAACACTGCTAATCGCGTTCGAAGAACGCAATCCTAATTTCGTGTTGGAGACAAATTTGAGATTTTTTGGTAGACGGTCTTCCAAATGGCCCCCCCCCCCCTATTGTTTTTTTTTCCGGGGCTCATTTCCGCCGGAAATTCCTTCGAACGCGTCTCCATGATCTGTGATTACTGCTAGTTATATGACTATATTCATTAGTATTTTTAAGAATGTTCACTTCCCGTTTTGTTGAGTTCATGGCTTAAGGTTGCATTATTTTCAATGAAACAACAATTAATGGACCAGCAAACGTCCTTACTTATGCTTGTTGTGCTAGTTAGTTATGCACTGGGAGCCTCAAGGAACTATCATACGTTTAATTTACTGGATTTACTGTATTTTAGTTCGTTTTCCACTCGACAAATAATTTCGTCATATGGCCTCCGTGAAAACCCTCCAAGGAAACACTGCTTCGCCTATTGAGAAGGACACATGTCTTGAATAAGGAGGCTCTTTCTGTTTTATTACAGTAGAACCCCTCTCAACGTATGACCTCCCTGTTAATATCACGGTCACTTTTCATTGGCCAAAATGTAAGCTCAGTCATTGTTTTGTCTGAATGCGACCACTCGATGTGCACAAGAAAAGTAACAAAAATAAAAGAAAAATGACGAGGAGTGAACTTTTAGGTTTCAAATTATTATCGATATGGTTTAATTTACAGTGTTTTATTGCCATTAATACGGTTACAATTTTCTGGCCCTGTGGTGGTCTCATTAATCAATAATGCAGTTCTACTGCGATGATATATATTCATGGTGATCATATTAGTCTCTAAGAATTGTTTGTTTAGGCACACTTGCAGTATAAATCAGGCAAAACACGCTTATAGTACGGTACGGCAATAGGATAACTAAGAATAACAGAATAGTCTCTAAGAATTGTTTGTTTAGTCACACTTGCAGTATAAATCTGGAAAAACATGCTGATAATACAGCAATAGAAAATGTTTAGTTTTCCATGGGCACCTAAATCCGAAAAATTCGATGGTTTTATTACCCTTTTTCCCATTCTTAATCCGGAATACGTTCAATTAAGCGCACCTTTAATCTACATTGTAAAGAGCTGTTTATGAGGATTATAAAATCGTTTATATCAAAATTTATTAAAAGAGTTCTTGTTAGTATAATAACAGGGAGCCCAGGCTCATAGTTGGACAACTTGACTGCAAAATTGTAAGGATTTGTTTGCAATGTTGACAATTGGAAATATAACGGCCTTTTAAGTTTTCGTACCACATAAATGTTGTCTGTCCGTTGTGCAATGACTCTTCGTTGAAGTGCTTTATAACGGGCGATAAGCGGCATTTCATGTGTACTGATTATTAGTTTATATTGCCAGTAAAGTCCATTAACGATAAAATTCCATATAAATCCTCACAGGTTGGTCGAAAGATATGGTGTTGTGAGCCTGGTATTCCTGTGGTACAATGATTGTTTAGTATCTGCTGTATCAAGCAGTTAAGTTAAAAAGTTAGCAGACATTGGGTTTTTGCGAGCTGGACGCAAATCAGTTCTTGTTTCTTCCCTTGTAGATTTTGTTGTTGAAAATTCAATAAACTGATCAAAGTGTATAACGGAATATATGTGGATTGTTTCCTTACCAAGCTCTTCTCTTTTCTCTTTTGTGGTAGAGCCGAGCGGGTCTAACTAAAGGCTGATTTATACGGCACCTGCTCACGCCATACATACGACACGAATCGCGTCGTCTAAATCAGCCTACCATACTTGCTCACAACTGTTGCATGAAACAAAAAAAAGTTGTAGCATTTTGAAACATGTTTTAAAACCCTACGACAAACGTAGCCACATACAATGTTATATGAAGCAAATTGCATACAATTTTCGCCTGACGGAAGCAGCGCGCGCTTCAGAAAATCGCCTGCGATAAAGTTGTACCGTGTAAATCGGTCTTAACACGTTTTGATACTTCGGCAATCGGCTTGTTATGGTTTGCATTTTTGGTTTAATTTCTGTTTTCTTTAGTCTTGTCTGTTTTTTTTTTCATATATTATGAGACAAAGGAAAACATAATTTAAACCGCAAAACATATGACGCCCAAATATCCGAATATTATAGGAAACTGTTGGCTGGATCCACTAATTTTTATCCGATCTAACGTAAACACTAGAGACAATTGGAGAGAGCCGACCAGCCACTTTATTGGCAGTCAAAATATAACTCTTACGATGTATGTCTGTGTAAGCACGTCGCAAACCATAGCCCATATAAGGTAAGTGTGTTAAAAAACGCACTATATATTTACGTTTACATAACGTTGTAGCGGTCCAAACCGATGCTGAACTACCTTAACCTCTGGGGTTGAAAGGTTGAAAATAACAACTATTTAATTCTGTATATAGTGCACAATATGGTGCATAGTGTGGCTGATTGGCGTCAAGTGAATTGCGCAAATCAAGGAGTGGTATAAATAGACAAAAGCTGCGAATGCCAAGCATGGTTCTTCAAATGAGTGATCAAACGAACGAGCGCGAATGTCATTTGTCGCGAGAAGACACGACACGCGTGGGATTTTATTCCTCGCTGACGTGTTTCCCTCGTTCGACCAGAGAGACAAAAGGCAGTGCTCGTGACCTGACTTTATTATTCAGCCATGTGGACCAGTAGAAACGAAAAGAAACGAAAACTGAGGAAGAATGAATTACCAAAGAAACCTTTAAATTGTCCGATACTGAGCAATCATGCAACATTTTGCTTGTAAGAGGTTATTATTGTAGATATACTGTAGAAGCAGTGACCGTTACAACGTAGATTTTGAGTTTTTTTGTGTACTATACTTCGGCTGGCAAAACCAGCCTTTGTCAGGTACAATGAGGAAAATTTACATTGGTATACGTGATTATATAGAGAAATAGCTTGCGTAATGACCGAAATACGTAAAACCGGCTACTGGTCAAATTGTTGACATACAGATTGACAGTTCTAAAATAAAATAGATAAAAATAAAATAAAACAATACAAAAAGAAAACTAGATATTTAAAATGTTTCTTCTTTGATGTTTGGACCAAGCTGTTCAAGGGATCCGGCTTATTAATTATTGTAGCGATTATGTCGTAATCTACAGAAAGATGGTAAACAGGCAATAAAAATGATGTTTCTTGATTTTTCAGGTAAATTATTACAATACTATTAAAATGAAGTATAGTTAGTATTGTAATACCGCCTTTACAAAAAATACAAGACAACGCGATACCACATCTCTCAAAGAACTTTTTATACGGGCTGTCTCAGGTTAGTTTGATAGAAAAATTTTTTTTTTAATTGTGCAGAAACATTTGAGGTAAAAGTTCAGATCTTTTTTTCTAACAAACACTGTTTGAAAGTGTTTGAAAAGCATAATTTTCAAAATGGCAGATCTTACCTGAATTACAGATCCAATCCCTGTATTCTGTGACACGTTCTCAGGTCTAAATTCAGGATAATCATGAATTGTCACATGGCCATGAATTCGACGATATAATGAATACAAGACATCAGTTGAAACAGAGTAATGCCTGGGGTCGAGTTTGCGAATGATGGCGGCTCTACTGCATTCAAAATGGAGGACGAAGGCGAAGGTAAGAATGCCTTTTTTAGACTTTTTAGAGGCAATTTCCGCCTCAATTTATACTCGAGGGGTTAAATTTGCTTTATAAGACTTTTTCAAATCGCCTTCTCATTCTTTCGTCCTATTAAAAGGAAGTATCCTTCAATGGCTGTACTGTTGAATAAGAGCAAAGATTTTGGTTCTGTCCTAGTGTACCGGTTTCGAAGCGATTTTAGAATACGCGGCCACTTATTTATTCCTAAACGTTTGGTAGAACGAGGCATATGAAAACAAAAGAAAGCATTCATATTAAACGACATGCAAATAAATGGCCAGGTATTCTACAGTTTTACTTTAGCCATTAATAATATAAGCTTATTGTCGTTTCCTTCAATGGCTGATTACTGTTTAAAGACATATTAAAGAGCAAAGATTTCGGCTCTGTCCTGGGACTCTCCTAGTGCATGTATGGGTTCACAAGTGAATAGATCACAACATTTTTAGCGTACTGAATGGAGTATTTGTATTTGAAAATCCAGGAAAGTGTTTCTCATGATATACGCTTAATACCATTCATCATTGTTCTGAATATTAACTAGAAATATGTGTCTCACAGAACCTCGCGAAGCTCGTGGGAGAATGCACTGCAAAAGTTTAGCGATGTGGGAGGGAGATGAGGGAGATATGGAGATGGAATTTCTGATTTAAATGGAGAGATTGGGTTGCTTGCTGGCAATCCCAACCTCTCCATTTAAATCAGAAATATATTTCCATCTCTCCGTTCCACATTGCTAAACTTTTGCAGTGCATTCTCCCACGAGCTTAGCTTGAAAGATATGAGTGTTTGTTTATTTTTATATAGATCTAGTGTACACAAGAACTTTTCAGCCCCAGCCAGTGGGGCATTTGACCTTGCAACTAGCTCACATAGTGGGGAATTTGATCAGACATTTTGAAAAAAGTCAAATGCCCAGGGGTGGATCTGGGGAAGATGCGAGCAGAAAAATGCGAGCTGCGAGCTGCGAGCTGCGAGCTGACAAGTAAATTGATCCGAAAATAAAGTTTTTAAGACGGGGCCCTAAACTATAATAACGGTAAAACCACAACGACAAACCAATGATGAAAGAGTACCGGATCTATCGTAGACCTGGGGGAGGAGCGTTGCGTGACGAGCCCTAATCCTTAAACAGGAAGAAGAAAAGATAGCGACAGAAGCGAAATAAAAAATAATAAACATAATAATAATCAACTGTTTATTATTTTTTTATTTCACTTCTGTTTCTTTCTTTTCTTCTTGCCGTTAGGATCAGTTTGCTGTAATTCCTCCTAGATTGAGATAATAATGAAAATAGGTATAAAATTAATAAATAAAAATAATATTCCTAGACATCTTGCTTGCCCTTGTGTTATTGACATATCTTTTTTGCATTCACCCTGTCAGGTGACAGGGTGAAGTAGAACACATTGACAACCATTGTATTTGACTTATATAATTATTCCCATATTGAAACAATTTTGTTGTGTGATAGCACAACGAGCTAAGAAGACAGAAGGGGTGCATCTATGATGCTCTCTCTCAAAGATGTTCGGCTGAATGATCAATTGCGCAATTTCTTATTGCGAACGCGAGGGCCCCTTTTGCCGAATTATTACATGTATTATTATGCATTAGCCTCCTGCGCAGATGTCAGAACGTCCTAATAAAACGACCTTGTTTTCATTAAAATTGTATTAACTAATTGCGATTTTGAGACGGCAATACGACTTTGTATTTAAGTCTTAAAAGCAGGCAAAAGTATCTAAGAATCATAACACAAAGTTATACATGTATTCGCGGGGAAATGGATTGGCTCTCTCGATTCGCATTGGCTAGCTCATAAATATATTTCATAAATATATATATTTTTAATTTTTATACATTTTTTTCGCAGCTCGCAGCTCGCAGAGGTCAGCTCGCAGATCCCCCGCACCGCCCAGGGGTTTTTGAAGGATTGTACATAAAATCAAGTTTAATATTACTAGTATTACAAACATTGAGAAATAAGGAGGCAGCCCCAGGGAAAGTTAAAATAAGGGACTGCACCGCTTTCTTACTAAAAAAAGGGGCCACCCAGCACTCTGGTGCTGGAGCAATTTCATTGGTTAGTTTGCAAAGTGATGCCCTTTTTGTTCCTATGAGCTGTCATTTGTTGCTTTAATGAAAATTTGAGATCATAATGCACAGAAAACTAGGCAAACAAACAATGTCTTGCCATGATGTTTAAGATATCTTGAAGCATGTTTGTGATGATACATGTACTTTGCTAGGAATCACCTTAAAACAAGAACAGCTGGAAGAACAGGAAGATGCTGTGCTTGCCCTGCTTTGAGAGCAAGATGTTTTTGCAGTTTTGCCGACAGGTTTGTACATGTATACATGTATAAATGTATATCACATGTATGATTAGAGTGGAGGTTGTTCTTTGCCGTTGCTTATTGACACATGGAAAATGTTCTCTGAGATTTTGTAAGATGGCTTGCTCAGTCATTCATCGGGGATGCTCCTCCGTTACTGTTACATTTTGAAACAGCACTCGTACAAATGACAGATATCACTCAGGGATTGATCGCTGCCGTTTTTAGCTTTGCTTGGCACAGATTTCATTGATGTACAGTTGCTGAATCATTTCACATTGCTGCTTCGAATACCACACAACAGAAAACCAAAATAATGTTGATGCCGACTATGGATTTGCGGCAACCCTGGTTATGTGTCAAATATAGGCAGACTTGTCAATAAAACATTGATCCATATGACAAGTGTGCCCTCGCTTTTTCTAAGAAAACAGCGCAGTCCCTTACTTTCACCTGGTTACTTGCAGCTCACAGCTTTGCAGTTTGTGTGTGCATTACTTGACTAACTAAACTGAGATCTTCTTTTTCTATTTTTTTTAGATCAAATGATTGCCTACATGTTACATGGAGTGGTTCATGCTGCAGGACAACTTTACCCAGATCAGAATGTCATACATGGTCATAAGGTGCCATCTGACTATGCATCTGTAATGGTGACAGTCTACTACAAAACAGTGTGTAAGGGACCACTAATAAAATTCCTTTTTGGAGCAGGACCACTGTTTTACACCTCCAAAGAGGTTTCTTTACAGGCCTTGTTGGTTAGACAAATAAGTCTATTCAGTTAGTGCCTTCACAGTAAACTTGTATGGTTGACTCCCTCTCAAGTGAACAATCTTTTAGGCGACCATCTCCCTTCAGCAACTTTTTATCAGAAATCTCAACTGATCCACTTCTCAGTTAAAAGCTGTTATTATAGACTCGAGGGCAACCATCTTAAATAATTGATCACCTTTCCAGGTCCCTAGTAGTTTAGCCACTTATGAGAGAGTTAATGGTATTTTTATATTTTCCTCTTGTTGTATCACTTGGTCTCGTAATATTGCTTTACACATCTTTAGGGAAGTAATTCCATGGTGATATAGATTGAAGGCCTCCCAGCAAGAATATCCTACAGTGTAGGTAGCTTTTTGGAAAATTGTCACTGGAGTCTTGGATTTTTGGCCTCAAAAGGGACTCACTTGCCAAAATTATGACTGGATCATGTAAATATGACTGAAATAAATCTTTTATCTTCGAACAGAATAAAATTAATCTTGAAAAGATATATAGGGTGTCCTAAGGCCCAAAACATTTTCTCAAAGATGTGGATTTTCTTCCTCATTTTGGATCTGTTTTAAGTACCTTAACAACAGTAAATCATTAATTTGACAAAACTGTGCTTTTAAAGGCCTAAAATAGTAATATATTCACACTGGGAGCCCTCACTCCCAAACGCCCCAGGCAAGGATAAGATATGGGAAGAAGCGAGCCCGGAGGCGTAAAGGAGCGGGAGCTAGCTAGGATGGGAACAATGGTCATCGCTGCGGGGAGGAGGGAGGGACGCCAAGCTAACGACTGGCGAACGTTTAACGAAAAGGGAATTAAACAGGCCAAAACAGGCCTATTTATACCAAACCTGTGTGAAACAGAACACCCGGGGGACTACGAGCGCGCGGGAATTTTTATCCTCGAATTCCGAAGAGATTTGGGGCGTTTGTACGAGATGGCCCCAGTGAGAATAGTAATATATTCACACTGGGAGCCCTCACTCCCAAACGCCCCAGGCAAGGATAAGATATGGGAAGAAGCGAGCCCTACGGCTGCTACTCCCGAAAGCTAGGCAGGGTGGTAAGGTCCCAACAAAATACACAGATGACCGTAACTCTCCCCATAACTCAAAAAACTCTATTGCAAACTTTACGACTTTAAAGATATGAAGCCACAAAACAGTGAAAGGCAAAACTAATACAAACTATGGAAAACCGGAATGAAATGTCGACCCCCCGGACGATGTAGGATAAAATCTCATCTTTCTTTGGGTGTTCTGACAGAATGAACTTCCAGTAAGACTGGTGCCGACCGAGTAAGTTTCCCAGCCACAAAACTACTGGGATCTCGCAAAAATAACACCTCGAGGAGTGGCGTGAACGATTCCCTTGGAAACCATATAGAGCGAGGGGTTAGGGCCTGCAACGCGAGGCTCTTCCCCTTTTAAATTGCACCACTGAACAAAATTTGACGGGACTTCGTCCGGGCGAAAATCATAACGAGGTTTTGCACGGGGGCGCCTAAAACAAAAGGACAACGAAAAAAGGCGCCAATGAAACATGATATAGAAAAGGGGAAAAGCCAACCGCGAAGCAGCCCCGAAATACCCCGTCCAGGGACAGAGCAATTAAGGGTATAAGAAGACCCCATCGAAGGCATACCAGCGGTTAGCTTAAGGGAAGCGAAACAAACACAAAATAATAGACGAAGCAAACTTAAATGAGGCGTGGACTTCATACAGAAGAACACAGAAATATCTAACAAGGCTAACGATCAGAGGCACTGAAACTCCAATATATGGCAAAGAAACGTAACTTTTAAACAGCCTTGGAGACTAATGGGCAATCCCTAGCAAAATGACCAACTCTTCTACAATTAAAACAGCGTCGGGGAAAGGTTCCCGGCCGGCAGTGCTGCGGCCTGAAACGTCCATCGCGACCAGATGGACCTCCAGGATAGGGGCCTGGACGCGGGACGACGGTATTGTCGACCCCCGTAAAAACTAACGGGGAGGCCCAAAAACCGTCACACAAACAGGAACGGGAAGACTAAAACACAGACGCGATAACTAAAGCTTGTCACACTGACGGGAAAACTAAACTTGTCACACAGACTTGTCACACGAACGTGGAACCAAAGTTGACAAGCAGACGTGGGAACTAAATTTGTCACACAGATTCAAAAACTAAACTTGTCACACAGACGGAAAACTAAAGTTGTCACACAGACGCGAAAACTAAGCTGACACACAGACGGGAAACCCAAACTTGTGACACAGACGGAAGGCTAAATCTGTCACACTGACACGAAAACTAAATTTGTCACACAGACTCGCCACACAGACGGAAAACTAAAGTTGTTACACAGACGCGAAAGCTATATTTGTCACACAGACTCGCCACACAGACGGAAAACTAAAGTTGTCACACAGACGCGAAAGCTAAATTTGTCACACAGACTTGTCACACAGACGAAGAACTAAATTTGTCACACAGACGCAAAACTAAAATATGTCACACAGACTTGTCACACAGACGGAGAACTTAAGTTGTCACACAGACGCGAAAGCTAAATTTGTCACACAGACGCAAAACTAAAATATATCACACAGACTTGTCACACAGACGGAAAACTAAAGTTGTCACACAGACGCGAAAGCTAAATTTGTCACACAGACGCGAAAACTAAATTGGTCACACAGACTTGTCACACAGAGGAAGAACTAAATTTGTACACAGACGCGAAAATAAAATATGTCACACAGACTTGTCACACAGACGGAGAGCTTAAGTTGACACACAGACGCGAAAACTAAATTTGTCACACAGACGCGAAACTCAAACTTGTCACACAGACGGAAAACTAAATTTGTTACGCAGACGCGAAAACTAAGTTTGCCACACAGAGTTGTAACACAGACAGAAAACTACAGTTGGCACACAGACGCGAGAGCTAAATTTGTCACGCAGAGGCGAAAACTAAATTTGTCACACAGACTTGACGTGAAAACTAAATTTGTCACACAGACTCGCCACACAGACGGAAAACTAAAGTTGTCACACAGACGCGAAAGCTATATTTGTCACACAGACTCGCCACACAGACGGAAAACTAAAGATGTCACACAGACGCGAAAGCTTAATTTGTCACACAGACTTGTCACACAGACGAAGAACTAAATTTGTCACACAGACGCAAAACTAAAATATGTCACACAGACGAAGAACTTAAGTTGTCACACAGACGCGAAAGCTAAATTTGTCACACAGACGCAAAACTAAAATATGTCACATAGACTTGTCACACAGACGGAAAACTAAAGTTGTCACACAGACGCGAAAGCTAAATTTGTCACACAGACGCGAAAACTAAATTGGTCACACAGACTTGTCACACAGACGAAGAACTAAATTTGTCACACAGACGCGAAAACTAGATTGGTCACACAGACTTGTCACACAGACGGAAAACAAAATTTTGTCACACAGACGCGAAAATTAAATATGTCACACAGACTTGCCGCACAGACGGAAAACTTAAGTTGTCACACAGACGGAAAATTTAGTTGTAACAAAGATGCGAAAACTAAATTGGTGGCATAGACGCGAAAACTAAACTTGCCACACAGACGAGAAACTAAAATTGTACACAGACGCGAAAACCAAATTTGTACACAGACGCCAAAACCAAAGTTGTAACACAGACGCGAAAATAAAATTGTAACACCGACGCGAAAACTGTAAGCTTGTACACAGATGCGAAAACCAAACTAGTAGTACAAAAGCGAGAACTAACCTAATACAGAAGCGAGAACCAAGCTAAAAGACCAACAACGCCTAGTCCGAAAAACGGGCGAAGGGGACGGATACAAGGACAACTGACTAAACACTAACCACCAGAGCCGCAGGTTGGGGCACAGGGACCACGTTGTCGTTAGCGTTCTGTGCGTTGTTATCACCGGCAGCGTTGGCTGGAGCTGGAGGCACGACAGCTGGAGGCTCGACGGCCGCTGCAGGGACTTAGTCCGGCGTGGAGAACGAAGAACGAAGCCGACGAAGAAAACCTTCGAAGATGGCGCAGCGATGACCGGGCAAGAGAGAAAACGCCAAGCTAACGACTGGCGAACGTTTAACGAAAAGGGAATTAAACAGGCCAAAACAGGCCTATTTATACCAAACCTGTGTGAAACAGAACACCCGGGGGACTACGAGCGCGCGGGAATTTTTATCCTCGAATTCCGAAGAGATTTGGGGCGTTTGTACGAGATGGCCCCAGTGAGAATATTATTATAGTGAAAGTTGCCAAAACATACTTAAGACATTCTTGCCAGGAGGCCTTCAACTATACATGTAGGCACTAAGCAGGGTCATAATAGACCATAACACCTGTTATGACTTAGTACACTTGATGGGTCCTTAATGCTAAGCTAGCATTAATGTTGTCTCTCTTAGGTTCCATTTCTGGAAATAAAGCAATTGCAAGTTGAATAAGTGTGTGTAGATCAATGTAATACATACATGTTTCTACAAAAAGAAACACTGTCTTAATAACAATCCTGGCTGCTATAAAGCTAGCCTGTTCCAGGCTCTCAGTGAGTGGGGGTGAGCGAAAAATGTTGGTAGCAAAGAAAAAACGAGTACAGGCTAGTATAAAGCTAAAGTGAGTGTAGACATGTTTTGTCCAAGTCTTTTCTATATTTTTTACATAGTGCAATAAAGAATTAGTAATGTTTACAAAATGTTCATCTGGATTGAGTAAAATCCATAAATAATATATGGTTATTGAAGGGCTGAGGGTATAACCACCTGATGTCCGATTTCGGCATTGTTCACCTAAACCAATTAAACAATTAATTTGTGTTTTTTATAAAGTAATGGCAGGTTCATGTAAGTTTAAGTACAAGATTCAATCAGGCCAAAACATCACCTTTATTTCCCTCCCCCAAAAAATACAAAATACATTTTGGCTAATGAGCATGCTATTTGACTTTCATGACAAAACATTTCTTTTCACAGAAGTGGGATTTTTGGGTCTTAAAATGCATCTCTTTTACATCGACTAACATTAATCAGCCATCATTTTAGCAGCACAATGCTTTTTTGGCTCAAAACACACTTTGTAAGTGAAAACTGCCAAAATTCAACATACATTGCAAAGCAGTTATGGCGTCTGCACAGCCCTTAAATGTTGATGCAATTTATTCTTACTGCACCTACCAGTATGTACATGTAATGTCAATTTTTGATACTACATATTCTTTTTTATTAAAGTATTTAACATGACATTTATCAGTTACTGAGAAGTAACTTAAATTGTGTTTCCTATATTAAAGATTTTTTTAGGCAAAATAGTAATAAAGCAAATAATTTGCATTTAAACAAAATGTTTCCAAAATGCCCTTTTATATTATTTTAAAACAGCCAGCCATTAAAATAATGATTGTCCTTTACTTTGCAATCATTATTATAATGGCCTGCTGTTTGAAAATAACACAATGTAAGGGCATTTTACAAATGTTTTGCTTTATTACCGTTTTGCCTATCATGCCCTAAAAATGATTTTTGATTTACTCTAAATCCGTCATAACTTTTCTTGAAACTTTAATTGTCTGCAGCTAGTGATATGTGATAGATAAAATATGAGCGGGAGATCTGTATGGGCGTTTACAATGGCAAGCCGAAGGCGAGCCATTGTTAACGCCCATACAGATCTCCCGCTCATTTTTTATCTGACTTATGAAATGAAACAATGAGTAGAGATCTGTATGAAAAGTTAATGCATACTAATTAGCTCAGCAGAGATCTGTATTCTCCTTATGAATTATTAATGAATTTCATAAGTGAGTACCACAAAATTTGAAAGTTTCATTTTGAAGTGTCTGACTTGATTGTGAAAAAAACCCACATTTTTTAAAACAAAGGCCAACAAGCTGGTGTTGCTATAGTATTAAAACACTGTTGCTTGGAAACCAGTGACACATAAAACTTTGATCACATTTCATAAACTTGGTGAAGTATAAAAGTAATCAAAGCACGTCTTTCCTGCGAACATTTTGATTTCAAGACATGCACCCCACGGCTGAAAAAAACTGAGTCAAGCCTCTTAAAGGACCTTCACACGGCATAGATTTTTCCAAACTTTTACCACAGTTAACTTAATGCAGAAAGTGAAGAGAATTAACAGAAAACTTTGAGAGTCCCAAGATAGTTAAATCCAGGCAAAATTGATGCAACCAGAAACTACAACTTACAATATTACATGGCAAATACTATGAATATTTTATTTTCAATAAATAAATGTTTTTAGAAGGCCCATACAGATCTCCCGCTCATATTTTATCTACATATTGATTATCTTTTATTTCTGATTCTGTTTCCTTTTAATGTAGGTATGTAAAATGTATTATGGAATTGTTCTTGTTTGCTGAATACAGAATAGTAATTTACAGATATCAATTATTAGTTTCTTTATGGGAAATAAATTAGAACTTTAAACAACTTTGAACAACTACAAACAGTAATATTGTTGTAATGAATTTCATAGCATGCAAAAGTAAGACTACAGTATTTTTAAGGTTACAGTGTACCTTCGGGGGTGTCTCCAGTATAACAGCTGTAGCGTCTTAAGATTACACTTAATATACCTAAACCCAGATATCAAATTAAAGCTTATAGAGCTGGCTATCTACCATTTGGTAATAAAATGAATTGTCGAATTTCTTACGACGTCTAAATTCAAACGTCCGAATCAGCTTTAAAACGCTATAACTCAAAGCGATTATTGTATTTTGCTAATTTGATTTGTTCTCGGGTTTCCGAACACGAAGCGCTAAAAAAACGTGTCGGCGATTTCCCATATTCAATTGCAGTGAAAAGTTACAGAATATTTTCGAAAAAGGGAGAAAAAAAATCGGAATGATCGCACGGAAATGGCTCTTGACGAAAAAGTTTTCGGAATTAAGAAATTCGCCGACACGTTTTTGTTGATTATATGTAGCCTAGCTTCTGTCCAAATTTGAGGAAAATCGAACAAATTCCCTCTGAGTTGTAGCTCTTTAAAGTGTCCCTAACAAGCGAAAAATTAACTTTGAGAAAACAGTGCTTAAAAAAACATATCGCTTCATAAACAAACTCCGCCCACAAAAGTTATACCGTCATTTCTCCGTCAATTTTCACTATTTTTCGGTAGTTTTTTTTGGGTGAAAGTTCATTCTGTAAACTTTATTTTGACGTCAAAAAAAAAATTTCAATAAATTTTCGATCTGAAGGTACACTGTAACCTTAAAAGGCTGTGTACCGCATTTCACTGATAAACTGGGTTCCCATTTCCCAGAAAAAATTGTCATTTTCAGACTAATAATTGATGAGCATGCTCCACTTTAATAAATTTTGATCCAAGGAAAATGTTGCATTGTTGGCATTCCAGACAAGCATGGATTAAAACTGTTTTCTAAAATACTAAATATCCTTGTTTTGAGAGTTCACTGCATTAGTGTGTTTGCTATCAAAATCAAGCCATCTCATCTGATCATCTGGTGCTTTGTCATTATTTAGCCGGGAAACCCATACACCTTCCCTCGCGATGTTGATCCCTATTTTCACTTATCAACGAGGTCAATTTTAGTAATTCAGTGGTGAAACCTATATACCCTACACCTTATTCTACGACCTACGATGCTGACCCCAGTTTTCATTTGAATCAGTACAAGAGTCCGTAAAAGGGGATCGATTTTACTATTTCAGCCGGAAAGGAATATACGTACCCCACACCTTGCCTTACGTTTTTGACCCCATTCTTTCATTTATTCCAAGAGTCCGGGTATAACGGGTTCGATTTTACTAACTCGGCCGGTAAGTCTATATGCCATATATCTTACGTTGGGATGTTGACCCCAATTTTCATTTTTTCAATACTAGAGTGGGTAAAACGGGCTCGATTTTACTAATTCAGCAGGTTAACCTATATACCCTACACTCTGACTTACAATGTTGAACCCAATTTTCATTTATTCAATAATAGAGCTAGTGAGTAAAACGGGGCGGATTTTACTAATTCAGCCGGTTAACCTATATACCCTACACTCTGCCTTACAATGTTGACCCCAATTTTCATTTATTCAATAATAGAGCAAGTCGGAAAAACGGGGTCGATTTTACTAATTCAGCCGGTTAACGTATAAACCCTACAATCTGCCTTACAATGTTGACCCCAATTTTCATTTATTCAATAATAGAGCAAGTCAGAAAAACGGTGTCCATTTTACTAATTCAGTCGGTTAACCTATATACCCTACACTCTGCCTTACAATGTTGACCCCAATTTTCATTTATTCAATAATAGAGCTAGTGAGAAAAACGGGGTCGATTTTACTTATTCAGCCGCTAAGTCCATATACTCTATATCTTACCTTGGGATGTTGACCCCAATTTTCATTTATGAAATACTAGAGTGGGTAAAACGGGGTCGATTTTACTAATTGAGCCGGTAAGTGACGCAAGTCTATACACCCTATATTTTAGCTTGGGATGTTGACCGCTATTTTCATTTATGAAATACTAGTGGGTAAAACGGGGTCGATTGTACTACTTCAGTCGGTTAACCTATATACCCTACACCTTGCCTAACAATGTTGGCCCCAATTTTCATCGATACTCAACAGAGTCGGTAAAACGTGGTCTATTCACTATAGTTTAATACACACAGGTCAAGAAAGCTGCGCGGGATGTTGCCAATGCGGTGTTTTAATACGGACTTAGAAAAACAAACGTATATATTTGGGTGCCTTCCATCACCATCATTCCGGTGGCTGCCTTAAGCAGGCGAACGCAAAGCGTTTTACAGTCAGAGCAGTAATGTTGTTAGGTTTAGGGTGCCTTAGAGGGACTGCTTCACGTGTTTTCCATTACTGTTTAAAAACGATTGAAGCCTTAACCAAATTCAAGCCTTTTCTTTCTTATTATGACGCTTTTTTGATAGACTGCGACAACTAAATTTTGTGATTTGCTCAACAGTCGCAAAACTCACATAATTTATTTGCCGCAAATAATAGTTCAAGCACAATTATGGCTTAATTTCGAGGACGGTTGAAACAGATAACAGATACGAGTGCCAAACGGAATTAATTCTTTCGAGTCAAATTAAGCATAAATTGCCAATATAGACAACATAGTTTGAACCATCACAGTTTTGTTTGTTGAAAGGTTTTCTTTGTCTAATTAAACCGCGTTCTGACCAACACAAGGGTGTTAAAAACATGAGAAACTAGTTTTTTGTTTATCAAATCGCAAAGTTAAAGTAATCGCAAAATACGCGTTTTCCAAAATCGCAAAATTTAAGCACCGCAAATAATAGTAGCCTTTACCCTTTTCACACTCAGAGTCAACTATGGAGACATGTCGTATAGTCAGTCTAACTTCGAGTCTGTCAACGAAATCCTACGCTGTAACATTCAAATGAAACCTCTTTGGCATTTTTACATGGTACCAATTGTTTTTCAATATTTTACAAAATGAAATCTGTGATTTTTCTTTAATTTTGTTATTTGGCACTCTTGGGCGTCAAAGGGTTAAGGTATTTGCAAAACGTGCCACTTCATCATGTTTGTCGTCTTTTACCGCGAAATGAATGCGCAGAGAGTGAAAGACATTAGATCTCCGGAGTCAATAAATGAAAACAAGTTTTGACAGCGTCTTTATTATTAGAGGGAACATGGATGGCGCAGTGGTGAGAGCGCTCGCCTCCCACCCGGACTCGGCGTCACATGTGGGTTGAGTTTGTTGTTAGTTCTCATCCTTGTTCCGAGGGTTTTTTCTCCGAGTACTCCAGTTTTTCCTCCCTCCTCAAAAACTAACATTTCTAAATTCCAATTCGACCAGGAATTTTCAGAGGGCCACCCCAATTAACCTAGAGTTAGCTTGGTGCCACCCTCTTTAAAAATTGTTATTTTAATTATTCTATTAGTATTAAACTTGCAACTTCACTTTATTCACAACGAAAGACAAACAACTGTTTGCCAAGAAAGCCACAACTATGAGCCGTTGCCGAGGTACCAGAGTACGCAAACGAGAAGACACTTAAACCTTTACCTGTTTCTAGGATAAGGGATAACAAGACCTATGCTTTGTTAAACTCCTAAGGGAACACTTTTCCAGTTAATGTCAACCTTTTGAACCCTTGCACCAGTGAAGAACACTATTCATATGTACAGTACGGATTCAACAACACACAACATAATACTACTTCTGATTGGTTGAGAAAGTGGTGCGACATTTTTTTAGGAACAATTTCAAAGTGTAGCAATGGAAAACCAAAGCAATGGCGAAATTACATTATTTATATACAGTGAAACCTGTACGGGTCCTTTTTACAGTAAATATGGGAAGAAAATGTAGGGACCCAAGCAGCTGGTGTCCGCTAAATAGAGCCAGAGGGTGTCCGCTTAATATGGGGTCCGCTTGATACAGGTTTACTGTACTATGCTAGCTTCAAGCAAGTAGACCGAATACCTGCATATGCTTTTTAAAAATCCATTTATGAAACATGCTCCCTTACAAGTATATTGCTAATACACTAAAGACTCTATACAGAGGCTGCAACCCTGCAAAATAACCTAATGCGACACACGCAAAATGTTTGCATTATCTCTCTATTCTATATTTCTTTTAAACACACTGGCAGCTTCCTGAATGGATAGGTACCTTAAGGGTAAACTATCCCGACATAAGTCGTTCACTCAGTTGCCAATCTGTACATAACCGCACACAACATCAATAATGGTACATGACATAGGTAAGTGGCAATGTGGGGCGAAATTGCCCTCACACTTAATGTGTATAACCGATAAACATGCTAATCAAACTGCATGCGTTACTGCCGTTCTGGAACCAACTGGAAAAATCCATTCCTCTGGAGGCACTGTAAACATCGGGGCTGCACCCACATTGGCAAAGGCATCCAGAACAATGACTCCAGAATCGCTCCCGCTAACCACTTCACTGCTCTCGTACATGTAACCTGTCACCCCAGCATTTTCATCTTTATTGCCATTTATGCCTATGAAAGATGATAGCAAAATTAAGAAAATGGCCAAGTTCGAGGCCACTGCTGAAAAGGTTTGAGTTTTGATGATAGTGTGGATATTTGGAAGCTTTTCAGGTATTGTATAGAGACGGTTATAAGAATGCAGGGCCTTGCCCTCCAGAAACACTTTCCACATTTCTTTTTCAAATATTCAAAGAGCCATTGAACTCACTGATCATTTCGTCAATTGACAATACCTATACTAGGTCACATCATCTCTTTCCTGTTAAGTTCGACTTCATATAAACCTGCTATTATTTTTCAGAAAATAGTGTGCTTACCATTTCCATTACATATTTTAGCTTTCCAGAGAAATGTTCCGTTTTTAACGTCTTTCATTTCGACGCAATCATTGGCGGCGGCGAGTCTGTTTTACTTTCCAACCGTTTCTCCAAGCTTTGCCTTCTCTGATGATATTTTCGTATGCAACTTCTGGCATTGTTTGGATCCATCTAAAGGGAAAATCAACACAGTCACGCCTAATTTTATGGACACCGGTATAACATGAAAAGCTCTTTACCATGGACAGTTTCACTGGTCCATGAAATCGATAAAAACTCTTACTTCTATAATACTCCATAGGTTGGACTAGGTAATTACATTTGGTCTGAAGAAAACTGAGCCACACCAACACACCAACACTTTACTAGTTATTTTTATGTACATTAATTTTAGCAATAAGAGTATTTACTGTAAGTTCCATGTCTCCAATTAGTTTTTTGTATAGCTTAAAACAAAGGAAACAAAGTAAATTGTAATCTACATGTATGTAGCCGTCCGTTCAAGCAGGTTACATAAATTATTTCATATTGATCATTTTCATCTGAGGGTGTAGATATACTGATTATTATAGTATGGCCTTTTCCATGAACACAGCTTTTAAATATCAGCCACAAAGTTGGAACAAGGCTTTGGTAAAATTAGTTTGATGATCTTTTTTCCATTTTTTATTCTCATAACATAACATAACATAACATACTGTGCAAGAGTTCCTGCTTGGTAGTACACATATCTAGAGCCAGCAAGTAACACAGAAAAGCCTCCTCTATACATAAAAAATAAATAAATAAAAGCTTCCAATAATGGCTTTCACAACAACAACAGCAACAATGCCCAAAATATCAATACACATGTTTCATTAACAGGTTCAATTAATGTGTCACCATTTTTCCCTTGTCAGTTTACATGAGATATGATTATACTAGCTTCCCAGATTCTTGAGTTCAAAAGGGTAAATTTTAAATGGGTCCCACCCCAGTGTAAAAACAAAATTTCATTAGTTTTGTCCCAAATACACACACACACGTACAGTTAAACTCAATTAGGTACTCTTATGTACTTCATCACTAAGATATCATTTAAAGTTAAAAATGCAATCAGTGAAAGATAATTTAAAATTATACCTTCCAGAAACATGTGCTTTGTACAACCACCCAATCTTGAAAACTGGCTGTTGATATGCTGCACTTATTCCCCAGTCGTTGCTGCTGCCCCCTCCTACCATACAACAATTAAGACTAAGTGAAAAAAAAAAACACATTTCATTTTTTTTTTTGGCATTTGGGCAAGTAACTTTCCCACTCATTAGCCCAACGGGCAAGGATATGGACAAGTCACCTGTGAACTAAGCTTGAGTAACAAATTATAAAACCTTGTTTGGGCAAGAAAAATGTAAGACTTGACTTCACAAAGGGCAAATTTAAATTTTAGATCTTTTTGAGCTCTGGGTAGTGCAAGGGTATGGTCGGTTAATCTTCATGAAGTTACCCAATACTCCCCATCACATCTTTTTTACTAAAAAAAATCAAAGCATAAATGTGATTTAACACAATTAACATTAACACACTTTCTACAGCTCCAGTCACTGGAGCACTGCTGCTTACAGAAAATGTAGAATGACCTTAAATTGGCAGGGTATACCCTACCTAGCCTCTTAAAGCCCCTCAGTATAGAAAATTAAAACCGATATGCAGACTTCAAATGGATTTTTCAAGACTCGGTAAATGCTACAGTACAGTAAAAGACATTATTTTTTTTTTAAATGTGTAGCCTGTGAGCAAGCTCTTGACTCAGGGGCATAAACCAAATTTCGTTTTTAAAATGATTTAAAATTAAAAGCATGTCTTAGTGTGACAGAAATATGCATCAAGAACTGGGTGACATAAGTTTTTTTGTTTAATTTGTTTACTCATTGATTCTTTGATACCCTGGGTGTCAGAGGCTTTTCTTCCACTCTAATCACGATCTATCATTTCTACTTTGGCTCGGATTTCCTCGCTCTTTCTCAGGGGATTACAAAAATTATCTCATAACCCCGTAATCAACTGTCTGAAAAGCCGGGTGCTGCTTTAATATTTCGAAGGGAAGAACGAGCTGATGAATAACTAAGGTGTAGTTCCAGAAAAAATCCATACCCACCCCATGGAAGGTCATTGGAAATTCCTAGGGGGAGGGGGGTCTTCAAAGCCAACATTTTAGAAGCAAAGTATGAAGCTAAACTGGAATTTCCTGGGGTGACGGAGGGTGCTAAACAAAAAACCTTCCTGGGGGGAGTATGGATATTTTCTGGAACTGCACAATTCAAATGCAAGGGGGTTATATCATAAAATGCAATGGTTGCACTTAAATACATAACACCCTTGCATTTTTGTTGTTCATGAATTACTTTGCATTCTTTACATATAAAAAAGTGGACCTTTATCTGATGCTACAATTAGTGAAATTGGTCCACCATCCACTCAGTATCTCACAGAGGGGGACATTAGGGTTTACAGTGTTGCTCAGTTTTGATTATTGTATTTTGGTGAATAAAATCCCAAGTTGTAGTATTGCAGTGTTCTCACCAGGATTTTGTCTTGGGGAGTCGCAGGGCCCTGTCTGCTTAAAAAAAGGGGCCCTGTAAGAATATTAGAGGGACAAAGTCACTCCAAAAGGTCTGTTACATGAAGTACCTACCTGATCCAACATGGCGGTCAAGATGTTTACGATTTGATAGCGATGCTTACACAAACCTTCACCACGTACGTGTGACCAACTAGGGTAAAGGCAATAAAATTAAAGGCTTTAAATTTTTTGATAAATGTTTTTATTCATTTGGACAAGCAAAATGCTGGGGTGTTCGATTGACCATTAAACTACTCATAAACATTCAAAAGTCCGTTTGACTCAAAGCTTGCTCCTGCGCCCTAACAGGCACATCTTCTTGGCTTTTGGTATGCCATCTAAATTTTTTTTTTGTGGGAAATCCCGCAAGGCCTTAACCTGGTGAGAACACCGGTATTGCAGTGATCTTAAATCCTGCAGTGTGCATTGTTTGTGTTTTTAAACCTTTAGTGTTTGGTGAAATGAAATTATTTGCAGTTTCTTGTTGGACCCCTGAACAATAATTATCGACTCTTGTTGTCCTTGTTAGAACTAAATTGAGCTTATTACATTCTTGTTAATCTGTGTTTATTTATTAAAAGCCATACCTATGTTTAATTTGTAACACAGTATAGTCATATACTACTGTCCAGTTAATATTTTATGCTTCAGCAGCCAAGAGACCAATTCCGATATATTAAAATTCGTACTTGGCTCTGAGGCTTAGGGGAATAAAACAAAAGAAATCACATTGAGGTTCAGCGTTGAATTATTCATTTCTTTTGTTTTATTCCCCCAAGCCCCGGGGCCAAGTATGAATTTTAATATATCGGAATTGGTCTATTGCAAGCCGTTTTCATTTAAATATATGCAGAAATCAGTGTTTCATCGACTATTGTGCGGTGATGCAGTGTTTTTCAATTTTTTTTTTGCAGTGTTGTGGTATTCAGACTCCCCCAATGTCCCCCTAATCACAGGAGCCTTTTTGCAAGTCTTTTCTATTAAGGTACGATTTCTGTATAACCCCATGCCCATAAGCTTATATTATTATTAATGGCTAAAGTAAAACTGTAGAATACCTGGCCATTTATTTGCATGTCGTTTAATATGAATGCTTTCTTTTGTTTTCATATGCCTCGTTCTACCAAACGTTTAGGAATAAATAAGTGGCCGCGTATTCTAAAATCGCTTCGAAACCGGTACACTAGGACAGAACCAAAATCTTTGCTCTTATTCAACAGTACAGCCATTGAAGGATACTTCCTTTTAATAGGACGAAAGAATGAGAAGGCGATTTGAAAAAGTCTTATCAAGCAAATTTAACCCCTCGAGTATAAATTGAGGCGGAAATTGCCTCTAAAAAGTCTAAAAAAGGCATTCTTACCTTCGCCTTCGTCCGCCATTTTGAATGCAGTAGAGCCGCCATTATTCGCAAACTCGACCCCAGGCATTACTCTGTTTCAACTGATGTCTTGTATTCATTATCATGGCCATGTGACAATTCATGATTATCCAACATGGATTATCCTGAATTTAGACCTGAGAACGTGTTACTCTGTGAGTCCGGTCCATTTCTTTCCTCATATGGTGTTGTCCGAAGCAGACTGAGTTCTAGTATGTTTGAAGTGTTGTCGTGTCCTGTCGCATCAAGTGTTGGTTTTTTTATTCAGAAAAGCGCCAAGATTTTCTCTACTGAAGGTAAGATAATCTATTCAGTGTCTTTTTAGATAAACTAGCACTCTTTAGGTGCTAGGATTGATCAACAGAGGCCAAAAAAAGACCGAGTTTTAAGCAACAGATGTTTCCCACGTCGCATAATTTGCTATCACTCGATCATGCAAAATTCGCACATTTTTGTGCAGAACGTTGTCCTGAATTTTGCTATTTATTTCCTTGAAGAACACGAGGAACCATGCGAAACAAAAAGTGATATTTGGGAGTGAAAGTGCCACTAATAAGTTCGTTCTTTAAGCTTAAGTTATAACTAGCAGTAATCACAGATTATGGAGACGCGTTCGAAGGAATTTCCGGTCGAGTGTGTATTCTTGGCTTTCATATGACGTCATAAAAATTAAAAAATCTAAAGTATACGTCCTACAAAGCTGTTTCTAACATGGTATGTGGATACAAGTGTTATAATCTTTCACAAAAAGTTTCAGGTTTTAACGATGTTTTGCTTCTGATTTACAAAGGTTTTAAATGTGTCACGCAATGCGTCACGCTATTTCAGATAAGCCGTGAAAATAAACAAAATTGAATCAGCTGAAAGTTATTGTTTTACAATAACTGTGCGAATTCTCGCGCGCTGATTGGCTAATTTTTATTGTCAATAAGAGTACAGACGCATAAAACCATAAAACTGACGCCATCAGCGAAAGTTTTTCCAAACTTGTCAGCGCTGCGCTTTTTGTGGCGAGAATTCTTTCACAAATCCAGAATTATTCAATGAGAAAATCGTCCAAAATAGATGACATGAACCTCAAGAAACTAAAACACAACCTTAAAGCGGAAAGATGAAGATGTTTGTTGAGAATCCAGACCTGAAAATTGGCGGTGAGCAGGATTATAGTGCTGTGAGTCGCTGAAATAAGCTTTACCGGAGGTGAACTGAACCGTGTTTCAACGGATTATTTGAGAACAATTTTAACCGGAATAAAGGTTAGTTTCAAAATTCCAATTTTTCTATGTGTTTTTGACTCACTCTACTCAAACTTTTAATTTACGAGCCCGTGTTTCTTCGAATTATGGCTATGAAATTCTGGCTTTGTGGCGATCGCATCTTGCATTTCTTTCCTTCATTTCAACATCAGTTTTGGCGTTTTGTTATTGTAAAAAACAAATTGACGTCAGTTTTTTATGCGTCTGTCCTGTTATTGATGATAAAATTCGGCATAACATTGTCAAAGTTTGCTGTGGAACCACTCGCCTGCGGCTCGTGGATCCACAGCACTTTGACAATGTTATGACGAATTTTATCATCAATAACAGGACAGATGCATAAAAAACTGACGTCAATTTGTTAATTTGCATTATAAGTGCTTATAAGCCGAGTTAATTGAGCTTATAGCAAATACAATATTTTTGGATGTGATTTTTGGTGTAATTGAGACTTTGAATTTTTGGCCGCCATCTTTGTGCCCCTCTCAGGGGCACAAAGATGGCCGCTCCATACATTTCTTACTAAAAATATCTAATACTCGTTCGCCTATAACTCGTGAATGAAATGCTTTTGCGCTTCAAAATTTGGCCAAGATGTGTATTTTTGAACTCTTTACAATACCATAAACATTTTGGACTCGAAATCTATTTTTTAATGCTTCTGAATTTTGATATGACGTAAGTGAAAGCCAAGAATAATATGCGAGCCAGCGAGTCATGCGAGTCAACATGCGAGCCATGCGAGTCATGCGAGTCAACATGCGAGCCATGCGAGTCAACATGCGAGCCATGCGAGCCATGCGAGTCAACATGCGAGCCATGCGAGTCAGTATAAAATAACTTTTTTTAATGTAAACTACAAAACTAACCTCTGTAGGCTCGAAACTGCACTCCTCAGAGTTATAAAAATACAAATGGCATGTCTTCCCTTTACCAACCATTATTTATCGAGAGCTGGATGGTGGATCTTTTTACATGTAAGCCCTGATGCCAACACTACAAATTCTCCTTCTGATAGTGCTAGTTTGAGAATTCGATGAAGGTGGCTAAACAGTCTTTTTTTTGCGCGCGCGCAGACTGGGTTGGAATATACCCGCGTGACAACTGCCGTGCATACGTAATTTCCGATCTTCACATGCATGTTGACTTCGCTCTATCCAAAGCGTGTTTTACGCAATTTTAAAAAAAAATCTGTCAAGATAAAAAATTTACCAACGAATTCCAAAGTGTTTTTTCTTTAAAATTTCTGACAGATTTTTTTTTTCAAAGTTGGTGCTCAGGTACACAGGGGTCAAAGGCCGTGTGCAAAGAAGCAGAATAGCGGGAATGAAATCCAAGTTCCGGAATGAGAATAGTTCCCAAGGGAACCCTTATTTGCATTGTTCCAACTATTCTTATTCCGGATTGATCCCAAACGAACGCGCCCTTAAAAGCCCAATGGTGTTACATGTACCATGGCAATATGCTAAACTCGACACGCCTACATGTATGGGAAATTAATACTGCAATATTTTGATTTCAGGGTAAAATGTGATGGCAATCCGCTGAGTATAACTAATTGTTTTGCCTCCCAATATACTAAATAGGGAAACCAAAAACTACATTTTACAGTTGTGTGCTTATAATCGAAGGAAAGCGAGGACAGCGAACACTCGTGCTAACTGCTAAAAGCTGAAGGAAGGGAAAAGGACTGGGAACTAATATTTGAAAGGGACTGGGAACTAATAATTTGCCTCGCATGGCTCGCATGGCTCGCATGACTCACATGGCTCGCTGGCTCGCAGTTTGTCAATACCCTTTCCGGTCGGTCAGTGTAAAACGCAGACTGCAGACTGCTGACTGCAGACTGCAGACTGCAGACCGGGGGTAAAATGCAGACTGACGGTAAAATGTAGACTGCAGACCAGGGGTAAAATGCAGACTGAGGGTAAAATAAAATATTAATAATAAAAAACGAGTCATAAGGATGAAAATAAAGTGTTCGTACCCGTAAAATAATGTCACGTCAGGACTCACGAAACACACAAAGGCCGCCTCACGCAGTAAAGTCACGTGGTCCTCAAGTCACATGGCCCTAGAAACATGTCGGAAACTCATAAAAATGGTCATAGTAACGATTATTTGAGAACGCTGAAATGTAATAATTTTTTGTGTTTGGATAGCCCACTGTCACCTTTCAGCAAATATCAATTCACAAACCTCTTGATACATTGAAGTCGAGTACAACGATTGAATGTCTTTCACAAACTATGCTCAATACCTACAAGTTAACCTTTCCTTGTTGTTGTGCTGTCGTGTTTTGCTTGCCTTGTGTTCCGAACAATTCCAAGGCCATATGAAGAATATGAACGCTGAAAGAGTTGCTCAGTCCCAGACCTAATCGCGTAAGCACAATTCAAAATGGCCGACATGTAAACAAAGGTAAGATGCATAGAATTACGATTAGTTTGGGCGCTTGTGGGAAACTTGGTTCAACAAAATGGGGAGTTCAAGAACTCGAGGTTGATAATATGTTTGACTAAGGCGAATAAACGCCTTTTGGTTTGAGTTTTCGGGATTTTGAAAAAAAAAATTACGGGTACGCGAAAGAACACTCCCAAGTCTTGTTTTTTATTATTAATATTTTATTTTACCCTCAGTCTGCATTTTACCCCTGGTCTGCAGTCTACATTTTACCCTCAGTCTGCATTTTACCCCCGGTCTGCAGTCTGCAGTCTGCGTTTTACACTGACCGAATTTCCGGTGGATATGAGCCCCTGAAAAAAAACCCAATAGGGGCGGCCATTTGGAAGACCGGCCACCAAAAAATCTCAAATTTTACTGCACATATTAAAAGCACAGGACATCATACACGAAATTAGGATTTCGTTCTTTGAAGGTGTTTAACAATGAAGAGCTCATTTATCTTGACGGAATGGGGAATTGGGGATAAGGAATCTCTCCCACCCCGGCCCACCTTTGGCATTTGACCCGCGATAGTCTCTGCATAGTGGGGAATTTAACCAGGACTGGGAATTTGATTTAAGTGAAAAGACCTCAGGAAGGAAACCTCTGAAAGTGTGCCATGGCAAATGGTTTTATTGAAAGACATTTTCCATTTTGGCTCAGTGGCATCAGTAAAATCCACATTAACTGCTATCACCAAAGCAGCTCAAATGCAAAAATAAGTCAAAATAAACAGTAAAATCAGAATGGACACATGACCTTAAGAACAAAGTCTGTTTGTAATTTGTGACAGTTGAAGGCTCTATGTTCAGTCATACACCTGTAATTAATGAAATCACCAAACAACACTGCACCTGCTTATAAAGGCTAGAAATTATACTAAATTATGCAGAGCAATATTCCATGAAGTTGAAAGTCCAAACAAAAGCTGAGAAATGAAAATATTTTATGAGTGTTTATAGGAGTCATGCAGGCTTTCGTAGGTGAACAGAACAGAAGAGGTATAGATTTCATGTCGTGGGGGAGTTATGCTGTATTTTTTTTGGGTGGAGGTGTCCGCTGGAACTCTGAAACCAGAAGTTAACCTATACCAGACCATGTTAAGCTGATTTTGCAATCCTATACTAGACTAGACACCGAAAATCCCTACCCTATCCCAGACTTGCTATTTTTAGAACTGTATTGCCATTACAGTCAAATATATGCTAATTAAAACAATATCTTACAACGTCACATTTTCTCTCTTTCGAGTTTCAATTCCTATTCTAGACTTAATTCTTCATACCACTGATGAGTTTCCCAACAAATGATACCCTATTCTAGACCAAAACTCTCTGATTTCTATACCCTATCCCAAACTAAACTGCTTGAAAACCATACCAGTACCCTTCCTGTATAGCGTATATAAGAGAGTACTCCCCAGATTTCATGTACATTGCATGTAGTTATTTTCTAAAATGCAAAGTGTCCATACATGTAGGTGCATTATTACAGGAAAGCGTATAAACAGAGCAGAATATGGGTTGAAATTGCCTTGCGAGTTTAAATTTCAAGAAGATACTGTCCAATCATTTTTGTGTGACTGCAAAAAAGGAAAAGTTTGATGTTCTGTGATGAAAAAAAGCTTATTGCAATCAACATAACTAGTTACTTACATGTAGCTGTAATGTTCAGACTACTTACACTTAGCTTTGCTTTTGTTTATGTTATGTACAATTAAAACCATTAAAACCAAACCTATTTTGTTATAAATTTTCTTTATATTGTTTACTGTCCGCATATGGGAGGTTAATTATAGACCCTGTGGATGCTAAATAGGTGTCCATGTCCGCTTACAGGAGGTTAAAAATGTAGCGTTGGAGATTCTATAAAGCAGTCGGTAGCGAAACATTCAGCGCCAGCACAAGGGTCTTTGTTGAGCCGTTCCATTTTTTATTGATCATTTAATTATGTATATTTTAGATTTTATTATTTTGTATTATTTGTTAATTTTTAGTGTTATATTATTAGGCACAGCTTCAGTGTAAATAAGTGTAAACTTTCTGAATTGTGTGTGAAATAAAGTTATTATTATTATTATTATTATTTCACTGCTGAAATGAGTTTTAGTATTGCTTTTCTTCATCTCCTCCGATACTTTTTTGACAGGGTTCATGTATAACAGGGTTGTCCAAAAGTTTTAAAGTAGGCGGCTAAATTTGAAAAGTAACCGTCTAGACAATCGAGCACCAAAGGTGCAAGCCTGTAGGGGGGTCTGGGGGCATGACTCCCCCAGAAAATGTTTAAATTCAGATGTTCTGAAATGCTATTTTCAGCATGAATTGAGCGAAGGAAAGCGATTATTATTGCGTTTTGTGGACAGATTCATATCAATTTCCATCGCATCTACGACTGTACATGATACACACAAGCACTTCTATTCAGAAGATTGCTCCTTTATATTTATTTATTAAACTCCATCTCTTCCATATAAAACTGCCAAGCAGAGCAACCGGCCAATATGACAAAGTAGGCGGCGATTTTCGCCAGCAGCCAGCTACTTTTGACAACCCTGTATAACCTGTCGTAAAACAGCCTTTTCCATGCATTTGCAGTATTTTTATATTATTATTTAATTCTAGTTTCTGCAAGTGCACTGCTTAGTGCTAAATTAGCTTTGATACATTCAAGCACTTTTTTCTTTATGATCTTTTGTCGTAGACAAATATTTTTAAAGTTCTTTCTGCTTTTTGCTCTGTTTGTCGGATAAATCTTTTTGAAACATGTTTCTGTCTGTAGAAAGGATTGTTTAAATCTACCTTTTTAAAAGGCTTTTTGTGATAATTGTAACCATTGAGAACCATGTATTATTTTGTAGGTAAAATAAATTAATTAACCAATAAATAAAAAATATATAAACACCCCACAACCAGGGCGAATTTTTGGTGCGAAAACCTATCGGTCATGCATACTTTCCCACCCTTTTCACAACATTAATGTAAACATTGAGGTATCTTAATATCTTTTCATGTATGAAAATGTCTTTTCTCTTATGTTGCCCTTTTTAATGGAAGTTAGTTAAGGCATTTAAAAGTTGTTATTTCAATCCTGAATTGTTTTGTCCAGCGTACATGTACTAGGGAGTGCTTTTAATTTAAACAGATTACAAAATATGGTTGAACATCCAGTCACAGACACCTAAGTTTAACATTGGTGGGCATTTCTGCTGAGCAGACATTGAGTTGTGATCCTATTCACAAACAAACAGTACATTTTTAAAAGTGGCAATTCACATTTTAGAACTCATCTCAAATCAAACGATTCTTATCAAACAGAATGTTCATTTGAGCAAGTAAAGTTATAAGAAACAGAAAAACTTATATTTATGGCAGTTATGTCCAGGTTTATGAGGATAAGATGGTTCAAATGCAAATTGGTCATCAAAGGTACTCTGTTACATGTACCTTAAGAGAACTTTCTTAAGCAGCTGGGATGTAACATGTTAACGTAACTGAGCTGGCAGCCCATAATTAATGTCTTTATTTTTAATTATGTTCCAGCAATAAGAAAAGGTATAAAAAAGAAGACAAATCATGCCACAATTCCAGAATCATTGATGCATAAAAAGGCACCACAAAAGGTTATCGATGCACACAGTGCTTTAACAGATCAGAAGACCTAAAGAAGCGTGGAAGAGCCCACACTGGTGAAAAGCCTTATGAATGTAAAGAGTGTGGCAAGTGTTTTAGCATAGCAGAAAGCCTAAGGGCACATGAGCGACTCCACACTGGGGAAATGCCTTACGAATGTAAACAGCGTGGCAAGTGTTTTAACCAAGCAGGAAATCTAAGGACACATGAAAGAGTCCACACTGGTGAAAAGCCTTATGAATGTAACCAGTGTGGCAAGTGTTTTAGCCAAGCAGGAGCTCTCAGGGAACACAGAAGCATCCACACTGGTGAAAAGCCGTATGAATGTAAAGAGTGTGGCAAGTGTTTTAGCAATGCAAGATACCTAAGGAAACATGGAAGAGTCCACACTGGGGAAAAGCCTTATGAATGTAAACAGTGTGGCAAGTGTTTTAGCCAAGCAGGAGACCTAAGGACACATGGAAGAGTCCACACTGGGGAAAAGCCTTATGAATGTAAACAGTGTGGCAAGTGTTTTAGCCAAGCAGGAGCCCTAAGGACACATGAAAGAGTCCACACTGGTGAAAAGCCTTATGAATGTAACCAGTGTGGCAAGTGTTTTAGCCAAGCAGGAGCCCTAAGGACACATGGAAGAGTCCACACTGGGGAAAAGCCTTATGAATGTAATCAGTGTGGCAAGTGTTTTAGCCTAGCAGGAACTCTCAGGGAACATGGACGAGTCCACACTGGTGAAAAGCCTTATGAATGTAAACAGTGTGGCAAGTGTTTTAGCGGATCAGGAGACCTAAGGAAACATGGAAGAGTCCACACGGGGGAAAAGCCTTATGAATGTAAACAGTGTGGCAAGTGTTTTAGCGGATCAGGAGACCTAAGGAAACATGAAAGAGTCCACACTGGGGAAAAGCCTTATGAATGTGAACAATGTGGGAAACGTTTCAACCAAGCAGGACATCTAAGGAAACATGAAAACAAACATTTACACACAAAGGAAAGTCCATCTAAAAATTTCAGAGGGGTGCATAGAAAAACAGGAAATCGAAAAGTTTGTGATAAGTCCACTCGGTATAAAAGGACTGATTTTCCATCTCAGTCAAGTGTAGATAACAAAAGCTGCTGCAGCACTGCAGTAGCCCACATGGGTACTGGAAATAGTAGCAAGGATTGCATATCAACACCAACAGCCACATCGCAAGACACTCATTCAGCCATTGTTGAGAAACATAGCTGTTGGATTTGTCAAGAGGAGATGAGTAGTGAGGCACTACTTCTTGAACATTATGACAATCATATGAGATATGTATCTGAAGACACTTCTTAATACCTAAGCATCTTTACTTACAATTTTTGCTTTGTCAAGGTTGAGATACCGTATGGTAAATTGGTAAAACAAACAAAAATTGCAGGGCAAAGGAAATCCTCACTGCGATTATTGTCTATATTTTACCATACGAATGTGCATTTGATCACAGGAGATAAACAGTCAGATAAACACTGCTAATCGCGTTCGAAGATCGTGTTGGAGACAAATTTGAGATTTTTTGGTAGACGGTCTTCCAAATGCCCCCCCCCCCCTTTTGGTTTTTTTCAGGGGCTCATTTCCGCCGGAAATTCCTTCGAACGCGTCTCCATGATCTGTGATTACTGCTAGTTATATGACTATATTCATTAGTATTTTTAAGAATGTTCACTTCCCGTTTTGTTGAGTTCATGGCTTAAGGTTGCATTATTTTCAATGAAACAACAATTAATGGACCAGCAAACTTCCTTACTTATGCGTGTTGTGCTAGTTAGTTATGCACTGGGAGCCTCAAGGAACTATTGTACGTTAATTTACTGGATTTACTGTATTTTAGTTCGTTTTCACTCTACAAATAATTTTGTCATATGGCCTCCGTGAAAACCCTCCAAGGAAACACTGCTTCGCCTATTGAGAAGGACACATGTCTTGAATAAAAAAGCCCTTTCTGTTTCATTACAGTAGAGCCCCTCTCAACGTATGACCTCCCTGTTAATATCACGGTCACTTTTCATTGGCCAAAATGAAAGCTCAGTCATTGTTTTGTCTGAATGCGACCACTCGATGTGCACAAGAAAAGTAACAAAAATAAACGAAAAATGACGAGGAGTGAACTTTTAGGTTTCAAATTATTATCGATATGGTTTAATTTACAGTGTTTTATTGCCATTAATACGGTTACAATTTTCTGGCCCTATGGTGGTCGTATTAATCAATAATGCAGTTCTACTACGATGATATATATTCATGGTGATCATATTAGTCTCTAAGAATTGTTTGTTTAGGCACACTTGCAGTGTAAATCAGGCAAAACACGCTTATAGTACGGTACGGCAATAGGATAACTAAGAATAAACAGAATAGTCCTTAAGAATTGTTTTTTAGTCACACTTGCAGTATAAATCTGGAAAAACATGCTGATAATACAGCAATAGAAAATGTTTAGTTTTTCATGGGCACCTAAATCCCGAAAAATTCGATGGTTTTGTTACTATTTTTCCCATTCTTAATCCGGAATACGTTCAATTAAGCGCACCTTCAATCTAAAGAGTTGTTTATGAGGATTATAAAATCGTTTATATCAAAATTTATTAAAAGAGTTCTTGTTAGTAAAATAACAGGGAGCCCAGGCTCATAGTTGGACAACTTGACTGCAAAATTGTAAGGATTTGTTTGCAATGTTGACAATTGGAAATATAGCGGCCTTTTAAGTTTTCGTACCACATAAATGTTGTCTGTCCGTTGTGCAATGACTATCGTTGAAGTGCTTTATAACGTGCGATAAGCGGCATTTCATGTGTCCTGATTATTAGTTTATATTGCCAGTAAAGTCCATTAATGATAAAATTCCATATAAAGCCTCACAGGATGGTCGAAAGATATGGTGTTGTGAGCCTGGTATTCCTGTGGTACAATGATTGTTTAGTATCTGCTGTATCAGGCAGTTAAGTTAAAAAAGTTAGCAGACATTGGGTTTTTGGCTTAACTAAAGGCTGATTTATACGGCACCTGCTCACGCGATACATACGACACGAATCGCGTCGTCTAAATCAGCCTACTATACTTGCTCACAGCTGTTACATGTAACACGAAAAAAGTTGTAGCATTTTGAAACATGTTTTAAAACCTACGACAATCGTAGCCACATACAATGTTATATGAAGCAAATTGTATACAATTTTCGCCTGACGGAAGCAGCGCGCGCTTCAGAAAATCGCCTGTGATTAAGTTGTACCGTGTAAATCGGTCTTAACACATTTTGATACTTCGGCAATCGGCTTGTTATTGTTTGCATTTTTGGTTTAATATCTGTTTTCTTTAGTCTTGTCTGTTTTTTTTTTCATATATTATGAGACAAAGGAAAACATAATTTAAACCGCAAAACATATGACGCCTAAATATCCGAATATTGTAGGAAACTGTTGGCTGGATCCACTAATTTTTATTCGATCTGACGTAAACACTAGAGACAATTGGAGAGAACCGACCAGCCACTTTATTGGCAGTCAAAATATAACTCTTACGATGTATGTCTGTGTAAGCACGTCGCAAACCATAGCCCATATAAGGTAAGTGTGTTCAAAAACGCACTATATATTTACGTTTACATAACGTTGTAGCGGTCCAAACCGATGCAGAACCACCTTAACCTCTGGAGTTGAAAGGTTGAAAATAACAACTATTTAATAAAGAAATAAAAAACGCGCCGAGTGCATTATTGAGTTATATCAGCACGCGGGAATTTTTAAGAACACGAGAGAAGTGCAGAGTAGCACGAGCCAAAGGCGAGTGCTTCTCGCACTTCTCGAGTGTTCTTAAAAATTCCCAAGTGTTTATATAACTCAACAATGCACGAGGCACAAGTTTTTTTATTTCTTTTATAAAATAAAAACGGTTATAATGAACCTTACGTCACGCGCGTGCTTTATCGAGTTATAATGAACTCGGTTTGACCAATCATAGCGCGCGCTTTTCCTTGAGCATTTTATAATTCTGTATGTAGTGCACAATATGGTGCATAGTGGCTGATTGGCGTCAAGTGAATTGCGCAAATCAAGGAGTGGTATAAATAGACAAAAGCTGTGAATAACAATCATAGATTGATGATAAGTCCATGGTTCTTCAAATGAGTGATCAAACGAACGAGCTTGAATGTCATTTGTCGCGAGAAAACACGACACGCGTGGGATTTTATTCCTCGCTGACGTGTTTCCCTCGTTCGACCAAAGAGACGAAAGGCACTGCTCGTGACCTGACTTTATTTTTCAGCCATGTGGACCAGTAGAAACGAAAAGAAACGAAAACAGAGGAAGAATGAATTGCCAAAGAAACCTTTGAATTGTCCGATACTGAGCAATCATGCAACATTTTGCTTGTAAGAGGTTATTACTGTAGATATACTGTAGAAGCAGTGACCGTTACAACGTAGATTTTGAGTTTTTTTGTGTACTATACTTCGGCTGGCAAAACCAGCCTTTGTCAGGTACAATGAGGAAAATTTACATTGGTATACGTGATTATATAGAGAAATAGCTTGCGTAATGACCGAAATACGTAAAACCGGCTACTGGTCAAATTGTTGACATACAGATTGACAGTTCTAAACTAAGGGACCGTTCATTATTTATGGAAGGGGGGGGGGGGATGGGTGAGAAATTAACAAATTTTCCATTTTTTTTCATGTCCCCCCCTAAGTGAATCTGGATTTTTTCAGGTCTCCCCTGTTCTGTTGGAGAAGAATTTCAATACCCCCCCCAACTATTAATATGATTTTTATAAAATAAAAGTTGTATTGTATGTATCCATACCATATTTTTGTGGAGGCACGATGATGTAGTGGCTAGTGTGTTGGTTTTCAGATCTAAAGTACATGAAAATTTTGGGGTGGCTGTATAGCTGTCTTGATATTTAAAACAGTGCTTCTAATATCATATTTAGTTTTAAGCATATATGGTAGGTGTAAATTTGGGATATGATGGGCCTGGGGTATGATGGGAATGAGGATTTGATGGGAATGGGGATATGGAGGAGACATAAACCTGTATAAACCAGACATCAGAATGTAGTATAAACCAGACATAAAAGCAACAAAACCATAACATGTTGTAACAGGAAATGGAAAAAAAGTTTAGAATAATTTTCAGTAAATTTATTAATAAATAGTTATTACAACTTATGGCATTTTGACTCTTGTGTGGTTTTCTTTATCGAAGCAATTCAACCACTTGGTCCACTGTGCATTTGAAAAACTAGAGTTAAGACTTTAATAGTTGTTTCTTACTATCACAACCAAGACTCAGCTGGGCTATATAAATATTTATTGCAATATACAAAACCACTGCTACTGAGCAACCCAGAAACCGGGAGTGGTGCACGTGGGTGGGTTGACCACTTACAAGGATGACAAAGGACAAACTGATAACTACAAGATACTACTAACAGTTCTTCAACTTAATGTCCATGTAGCAGATAAGGAAAATTCTTTTGGCTAGGGTTACAAATACTAATTAACATCTTTAAAGTCAATCACTAAAACCCTCAGTTTAATGCTGTTACAATCCAGTAATATGTTTAATGGTGGGTTAAAACTTTAAGTAATGTCATGTAATGGCAGTACCAAATAAAGAAATTAAAATTATAAATCATGCTCCATGACTGCACCAAAATACTGTGCAAGGCTGTGCTCTTAGAAGAATCATAGAGAGCCCAAAGGCTCCCAGCCATGAAATCTGGGGTGCCCTGCTCTTATTGGTACACTGTAGTTATGTTTTCGCCTTTTTATTTAAGACATCATCTGTTTAAAATTTCAAGACCCCCCTCCATAACAAAAAAATTTCCCAAGGACCCCCCCTTTTGCAGTGGATAAAATTTCAGGTCCCCCCATTTTCTCACCCATCCCCCCCCCCCTCCCATAAATAATGAACGGTCCCTAAAATAGATAAAAATAAAATAAAACAATACAAAAAGGAAACTAGATTTTTAAAATGTTTCTTCTTTGATGTTTGGACCAAGCGGTTCAAGGGATCTGGCTTATTAATTATTGTAGCGATTATGTCCTAATCTACAGAAAGATGGTAAACAGGCAATAAAAATGATGTTTCTTGATTTTTCAGGTAATTTATTACAATACTAAATGTAGTATAGTTAGTATTGTAATACCGCCTTTACAAAAAATACAATACAAAGCGATACCACATCTCTCAAAGAACTTTTTATACGGGCTGTCTCAGGTTAGTTTGATAGAAAAATTCTTTTTTTTTAAATTGTGCAGAAATATTTGAGGTAAAAGTTCAGATCTTTTTTTCTAACAAACACTGTTTGAAAGTGTTTGAAAAGCATTATTTTCAAAATGGCAGATCTTACCTGAATTCCGGGTGAACTGAACAGATCCAATCCCTGTATTCTGTGAGTCCGGTCCATTTCTTTCCACATATGGCGTTGTCCGAAGCAGACTGAGTTCTAGTATGTTTGAAGACGGTTGTCGTGTACTGTCGCATCAAGTGTTGGTTTTTTACTCATGCGCAGTAAGCGCATGAGGTATAAAATCGGTGGCGTTTCTTCTTGTTTTTGTGACATTAGTGCATGCAAATTTATGCACGCATATATTATTACTAACCGGGTCGCAGGTCACATAAAAATTCTACAAAAATGTCTGCCGCGCTCGGCATGTGCTTGGTTTTCTTTGTCTTGTCGGAATAACAACACACATTCAAAATACTCAAAATGGAAAGAGAAAGCTTTAAAGAGTACTCAGAAGCCGCTGTAGTGGAGAAAAAGGAGAGCTGTAAGCGACGAGCGACGAAATCTTGCTTCAAGTTTTATCAGTGCGGGGGGCGATCAAATCCGAGGAAGCGGAGTTTTAAAGAATTTTCAAAGAGGCGAGGGACTTCATTTTTCGGTGAGAATTTATGTTGATATCAATTTGTGATTGACTTTTTCTTTGTGTCATACTTGTTATTCTAGACCGAGAAACAGTTGCTTTTGTGAGCTTTTGTGCACTCTAAACACAGAGTCAACGGACTGTCGCGTAATACAGTTTTTGAGAATTACTAAAATTAAAAAATAACCCGGTCGTTTACTGATTTTATTGCTTTTAAAAGTAGTCTTTTCAAATGTAACAGAATGCAGTCACGGTTTGGGAAACATTAGACGCAAACTTGTTCGAATGTTTTCTTCGTGAAGTCAATAATCACGGTAAAGGAACGCTAGTATTTAAATATAATTAAGTTAAATAGCGCTTTCTGAAATAAAGTTTGCTTTCAAGATTTTTTGATTCGCGAAAACATTATGCGAATCATCTTTACGGATAAGAATGGCATTCTATATACACAAGCAAAGTCGGAAATTTTAGAAAACACTAGATATAATATAGCAGGTTGCTGAATTTAAAAATTATTTTGTGATGTTTATAATATAATTCGCAGACGCCAGCGCTGCGCACTACATTGAGGATAAATAAATCGCCAAGCCTTCCGGAAGCAGAAAATCACTGAATTCTGATAAGCGTTTAACTCTTTTGTTCAAGGAAGAAACATTTCATTCAAGGAAACAGAGTTTCAGTGGCCGTGTTTTCACGAGCGAGCAAACCAGGTCGCTTAAGCTTGTCGGCAATTAAACAACAAAGAAGGGCATTGTATTGTCGTTCTTTTGTGTTCTAATTTTCTATTGTCTTAACAAAAGAAAATATATCTACAGGAATGTTAAGCGAGAAAAACCGCCTCGTGAAAACACAGCCATTAAAAAGTTTGGACCTTTAGAACAAATATTTTTGATTCATGATCATGTGAAAGCAGCACGCGATCGAATTACATTCCACACGAAATTTGCATATATGAAAGAAGTGTATTTGCGACAACACTTTGAAAAACTGTGAAGCTTGGAAAAAACTAATACATGGCAAAATCAAAGCAGTTATTTAAAGGACTAGCTTTATAGAAAAATTTCATTTCGATTTGGTCTTGAAATCAAACGGGGGGGGGGGGGGGGTGTCATGATTCATGATGTGTCACGCAATATTTATTTTTATTAAAATGTTTCACCAATTTATAGCACTCATCACCACAGTTTTCACATTATAAAAGTAGAATCTCGTGGATCCGATTACATGTATTTTTATCATTACCTGTAAATTTAGGGCTTCCACAAAAATTATTGGAGATCCGGGCAGGTGAAGGGGTCTCTTAGCTTGGAAATCCAGGCGGGAAGGGGGGGGGGGGAAGGGGTCAAACAATCTTGCCATCCGTCGGTGGGGGGGGGATTCTTTCTGGAATAACCCAATGTAATAGAAATAATTCACGGTTAACGTTTGGGAAGTATTACACTAGTGTGGGTTTGATCAGGAATCAATAAATTAAATATTCAAAGCGACTACAGAAAAATTGGTAGCTTCAATAAACTCGTCTTAGAGTCTCGTGCGCATGAGTACAGGCTATGTTTAGCCTCTTGTTATTCAGAAAAGCGCCAAGATTTTCTCTACTGAAGGTAAGATAATCTATTCAGTGTCTTTTTAGATAAACTAGCATTCTTTATGTGCTAGGATTGATCAACAGAGGCAAAAAAAGACCGAGTTTTAAGCAACAGATGTTTCCCACGCCGCATTGCTATCACTCGATCATCCAAAATTCGCACATTTTTGTGCAGAACGTTGTCCTGAATTTTGCTATTTATTTCCTTGAAGAACACGAGGAACCATGCGAAACAAAAAGTGATATTTGGAGTGGAAGGGCTACTAATAAGTTCGTTCTTTAAGCTTAAGTTATAACTAGCAGTAATCACAGATTATGGAGACGCGTTCGAAGGAATTTCCGGTGGAAACGAGCCCCTGAAAACAAAAAACAATAGGGGCGGCCATTTGGAAGACCGGCCACCAAAAAATCTCAAATTTTACTGCACATATTAAAAACACAGGACAACGAACACGAAATTAGGATTGCGTTCTTTGAAGGCGTTTAACAATGAAGAGCTCATTTATCTTGACGGAACGGGGAATTGGGGATAAGGAATCTCTCCCATCCCGGCCCAACTTTGGCATTTGACCTGCAATAGTCTCTGCATAGTGGGGAATTTAACCAGGACTGGGAATTTGATTTAAGTGAAAAGACCTAAGGAAGGAAACCTCAGGAAGTGTGCCATGGCAAATGGTTTTATTTAAAGACATTTTCCATTTTGGCTCAGTGGCATCAGTAAAATCCACATTAACTGCTATCACTAAAGCAACTCAAATGCAAAAATAAGTCAAAATAAACAGTAAAATTAGAACAGACACATGACATTAAGAATAACGTCTGTTTGTAATTTGTGACAGTTGAAGGCTCTATATTCAGTCATAATCAAATCTCCAAACAACACTGCACCCGCCTATAAAGGCTATATACTAAACTATGCAATGCAAGAGCAACATTTCTTGAAGTTGAAAGTCCAAACAAAAGCTGAGAAATTAAAATATTTTATGAGTATTCATAGGAGTCTTACAGACTTGCCATCTTATTTTTAAAACTCAAAGGGTTTCAGTTTCTCTGTTCAGTTACATCATGGGTATAGGAAAAGTGCATTTCAACTAGTATATAAAGTTTTATTTATTTCAAAAAACTTACATTGCTCACATTAAGTATTCCTGTGTTGTTTTTTTTTTCTTGTCTTTTCTCTCCTTATATTTTATAGACAAAGCTTTCAAAACAGTCCATTTGATTAAAAAATAGTGCCAGTATTCTTAAAGTCTTGGTAATCAAGTATTTGTTTTTGGAATCTGAGGCATGGGTGCTACAATATACACTAGAGCCAGATAACCCTTCTACATGTAGGTGGGTAACCTGACTTAATCCAGATCTTCTCTCTTTATATGAACACTTTAACAGTTCAACTTTATGATCAATGATTGGACGAAACTGTTTTTTTTTTTTTTGTAAAAATGTGTGACAATAATAACAGTAATAATAATACAATAACATTACCAGTAAATAGATAAAAATGTGAGTGGCAAATGTGTATGGATGTATTTCCAATGGTGAGCTGCAGGCAGGCATCTATCCATACAGATCGGATTCCTTAAAGAATTAGCAATGAAGCTTATAAGCATTCCTACAGCTGTACATGTATGTATATTCTATATCAGTGATACAGTATAGCTGTTCTGTATTTATGAACGTTCATTAAATATTATTGCCTGTGCCATTTTATTACTCTCCTGACACTTGCAGAGATTCCCCTTGTGGAGAGGGGGTTGGGGGGGGGGGGGGGCTGTTCCCATGCATTGATGGCTAAATGATAATAATGATAATAAAAATAATAATAATAATTAGCAATGAAAATATCTTTATTAAAAATAGCAATAATAGTAATTCACAACAACTACAAATTGACACCTAAAAACAAATGAAAGTTAAAAAGAATTACACCTCTATATATACATTTTTTTGATAAAAAAAAAAAAAACATTCAAAGACTATAGCCAAAAATGTTGAAGTCAAATGGAAATACACATTCAAAACAACAATATTAATAATGTTTTTTTTTTAAAATAAAATTCTGCACTTGCAAGTCCATGATGAAAGATAAAAATAAAGGGACAAAAATGATAATAAAAATAATAATAATAATAATAATAATAATAATAATAATAATAATAATAACACTTGAGATAGCAAGAATGTGGCAGACGAAAACTCAAACCATTCCTGTGGTAGTAGGTGCACTGGGGATGATCAAGAAAGGCATAGAAAAAATAGTCACTAGCATCCCTGGCAACATCAACCTCTGCGAAATTCAGAAAACGCACTACTTGGGACAGCCAACATCCTGCGCAAGACCCTTTCTCTGCAATGCTACATTTTGTAAGTAGTGTGGCCTCCACACAGCGCCTCATGGGTGCCCTAGGTCCATGGTTTGGACCCGGCCCCCATGGAGAACACATAATTATATAGAGAACACATGATAATAATAATAGTAATGACAATAATGGGTTAAATGATAACTTTTTTAAATGCATTAGTCAACTGTCATTAAAAACGGCAACATGCTCCTGAAATGAGTTTTGCAATTGCTTTTCTTCATCTCCTCTGATACTATGTTTGACAGGGTTCATGTGTAACCTGTAGTAAAAAAAGCCTTTCCCATCCGTTTGCAGTATGATGATAATATTATTTAACTCTGGTTTCTTCAAATGCTCCACTTACCACTTATTTAGCTGTGATACATTCCAGAATTTCTTTCTTTATGATTTCTTGTCCCAGGCAAATGTCTTAGTTCTCTGCTTTTTCCTCTGTTTGTGGGATAAATTTTTTTGTGGTTACTAGTAACCTCTTTGTCATCACCTGTGTAAGTAAGTCTGACTTCCCAAAGCACGAAGTTGTGCTTTGTTCACCCAATTGCTGTATGATGAGACAGTTTGGATAGCTTCGGATTGGATGACTCGATTGTCAAGGCAGTTCTGTTTGTATGTACACACTTTGGATCCGTGGGAAAGTAAATGAGACTTTCTTGATCTTTTTACTGCTGTACCAAGCACAGCTTTCACCAAATGTGGCCAAGTATTGTTTTCAAAAATTAGTTACCGGCAGGTGTTTTTCCAGGGGTGGGGGGGTGGGGGGTACTCAGCAAATTTTTGGGTGGGGGTGTGCCGCTGGGACTCTGAGACCCTTAACCTCTACTCGACCACTTTAGCTACATTTTGCAACCCCATTCTAGGCTAAGCACAAAAAAACCCTACCCTATCCTAGACCTATTCCAGACTCGCTACTTTCCAGAAACTTGTTCACTATCACAGTTATTAGTTAACAGGGGTCAGTAAAAATGCCGTACTGCCCGCCGTACCGATTTTTGAATGCCATAGACTAAATTCTTCATGCAACTGATCAGTTTTGTGGAAAATGATACCCTATTCTAGACCAAAAATCTCTGATGACTATACCCTTTCCCAGACTAAACTGCCTGTAAACCATACCCTTCACAGCAGCACATACCTATATAGCTCATATATGGGAGTACCCCCCCCCCCCCAACCCCCAGTAAAAAATTTTAGAAAACATAAGAAAAATAGATGTTGAGCCACGTAGCACTGGTGATACAAACAAGGAAACAGAGAATTAACTCTGTGTGTAAATTATAGTGCTAAAGTAAACCCATAAATTTCCCTATACTGAGCGTTAGCCCTAGTAAGGAAATGAGGGATCACACGAGGGAAAGAAAAAAATCTTTGACCTCGGTGGGATTCGAACCCACGACCTCCGGATTAGATCTTCCGTCGCTCTACCGCTTGAGCCACGAGGCCGTACGGGAGCAGATCATGGGTAATAAGGTGGTAATTCTCATGCCACGAATTACCACCTTATTACCCACGATCTGCTCCCGTATGGCCTTGTGGCTCAAGCGGTAGGGCGACGGAAGATCTAATCCGGAGGTCGTGGGTTCGAATCCCGCCGAGGTCAAAGATTTTTTTCTTTCCCTCGTGTGATCCCTCATTTCCTTACTAGGGCTAACGCTCAGTATAGGGAAATTTAGGGGTCTGCTTTAGCACTATAATTTACACACAGAGTTAATTCTCGGTTTCCTTGATAATAAAAATAGGTTGCTGAATTGATTTGTTTATGATGTTTATATTTTCGCAGACGCTAGCGTTCTGCGCCTTATAATGTATAGTTAGGATAAATAAATCACTAATACTTCCAGAAGCAGGAAATCAGTGAATTCTGATAAGTGTTTGACTCTTTTAATCGAAGGAAAGACGTTTTCATTCAGGGAAATATGAGTTCATTCAAAAGTTTTGACCTTTTATTATTGATTCAGTGGTCATAATAAAACAGCTTGCTATCAAATTACATTTCACATGAAATTTGCATAACACAAAATTGTGTATAATTTGTGACAACACTTTGAAGAAACTGTGAAGCCTGGAAATAACTTATTATAGATGGCAAAATCAAAGCATTTTTTTAAAGAACCAGCTTTGTGGAAACATTTCATTTCGATTTGGTATTGAAATCACGGAGAGGTTTAGGCGAATGCATCATGCAACGTTTATCTTAAAAAATGTTTGACCAAATTATACACTTATCACCAAACATTTAAAAATTAAAAAAAAAAAACGGATCTGAATGCAATTTCATTTTTTTTATCAATTATTTTTATTACCTGTAAATTTAGGGCCTACAAAAAGTTAATGGAAGTCCGGGCAGGAGGGGGTCTCTGGGTTAAAAATCAAGGTGCAAAGGTGGGTCTAGCTGGCCGGGAAATCCAGCTAGTGGAGGGGTAAAAAAAATCTGCATCCATCGGGATGGGGGGGGGGAATAACCCATTTTACACAGGTTGCATGAGATTTAGTAACACAGGAATACCAATTCTTTATATTGATCATCAATTTTCTTTTTTCAGCAGTAACCACTTGCAGTCCTTGACTGCCTATTTTTTAAATATGTTTCTGTTTGTAGAAAGGATTGTCAAAATGTACCTTTTCAAAAGGCTTTTCGTAATAATTGTAACCATTTAAAACCATGTATTTTGTAGGTAAAATAAATCTATCTACTGATAAATAGAAAATTAAATACTGCACAACCAGGGCAAATTTTTGGTGCGAAGACCTATCAGTCAGTTACTTTCCAGCCCTTTTCATAGTTTTAATGTAAACATTGAGGTGTTTTAAAAAATTTTCTTGTGTGAAATTTTTCTTGTCTTTTATGTTGCCCTTTTTAATGGAATTTAGTTAAAGCATAAAAGTTATTATTCATTTATTCCAATTCTCAATTGTTTTGTCCAGTGAACTAGAGACTGCTTGAACATAATCACGTTACAAAATATGGTTGAACATCCAGTCACAGACACCTAAGTTTAACATTGGTGGCCATTTCTCCTGAGCAGACACTGAACTGTGATCCCAGTCACAAACAAACCGTATATTTTTAAAAGTGGTAATAAACATTTTAGAGCTCATCTCAAATTAAACCATTCTTATCAAACTGAATGTTTATTTGAACGAGTAAAGTTATAAGAAACAGAAAAACATATTTATGGCAGTTGTGTCCAAGTTTATGAGGATAAGATGGTTCAAATTCAAAATGGTCATCTAGGGCACTCTGTTACCTTAAGAAAACTTTCTTAAGCAGCTGGAATGTACCACCGACGTTAACATAACTAAGCACGTAATTAATGTCTTTATTTTGTTTACGTTCCAGCAATAAGAAAAGGTATAAAAAAGAAGAAAAATCACGCCACAATTCCAGAATCATTGATGCATAAAACAGGCACCACAAAAGGTTATCGATGCACACAGGTGACAAGTGTTTTGACAGATCAGGAGATCTAAAGAGACATGAAAGGGTCCACACTGGGTTAAGACCATATGAATGTAAACAGTGGGTGCATGAGCGACTCCACACTGGAGAAAAGCCATATGAATGTAAGCAGTGTGACAAGTGTTTTAGCGTAGTAACAAGCCTAAGGAATCATGAAAGAGTTCACACTAGCAAAAAGCCTTATGGATGTAAACAGTGTGGCAAGTGTTTTAGCCAAGCAAAAGACCTAAGGAGACATGAAAGGGTCCACACCGGGGTAAGGCCTTACGAATGTAAACAGTGTGGCAAGTGTTTTAGCCGAGCAGAAAGCCTAAGGGCACATGAGCGACTGCACACTAGAGAAAAGCCTTATGATTGTAAGCAGTGTGGCAAGTGTTTTAGCGTACTAACAAGCCTAAGGAATCATGAAAGAGTTCACACTGGCGAAAAGCCTTATGGATGTTAACAGTGTGGCAAGTGTTTTAGCCAAGCAAAAGACCTAAGGAGACATGAAAGGGTCCACACTGGGGTAAGGCCTTATGAATGTAAAGAGTGTGGCAAGTGTTTTAGCCGAACAGAAAGCCTAAGGGCGCACGAGCGACTCCACACTGGAGAAAAGCCTTATGAATGCAAGCAGTGTGGCAAATGTTTTAGCGTAGTAACAAGCCTAAGGAATCATGAAAGAGTTCACACTGGCGAAAAGCCTTATGGATGTAAACAGTGTGGCAAGTGTTTTAGTCAAGCAAAAGACCTAAGGAGACATAAAAGGGTCCACACTGGGGAAAGGCCTTACGAATGTAAACAGTGTGGCAAGTGTTTTAGCCGAGCAGAAAGCCTAAGGACACATGAGCGACTCCACACTGGAGAAAAGCCTTATGAATGTAAGCAGTGTGGCAAATGTTTTAGCGTAGTAACAAGCCTAAGGAATCATGAAAGAGTTCACACTGGCGAAAAGCCTTATGGATGTAAACAGTGTGGCAAGTGTTTTAGCCAAGCAAAAGACCTTAGAAGACATGAAAGGGTCCACACTGGGGAAAGGCCTTACGAATGTAAACAGTGTGGCAAGTGTTTTAGCCGAGCAGAAAGCCTAAGGACACATGAGCGACTCCACACTGGAGAAAAGCCTTATGAATGTAAACAGTGTGGCAAGTGTTTTAACCAAGCAGGCAATCTATTGATACATGAAAGAGTCCACACTGGGGAAAAGCCTTATCAATGTAAACAGTGTGGCAAGTGTTTTAGCGCAGCAGCAAGCCTAAGGATACACGAAAGAGTCCACAGTGGAGAAAAGCCTTATGAATGTAAACAGTGTGGCAAGTGTTTTAGCGCAGTTGCAAGCCTAAGGATACATGAAAGAGTCCACACTGGAGAAAAGCCTTATGAATGTAAACAGTGTGGCAAGTGTTTTAGCGCAGTTGCAAGCCTAAGGATACATAAGAGAGTCCACACTGGCGAAAAGCCTTATGAATGTAAGCAATGTGGCAAGTGTTTTAACCAAACAGGAAATCTAAGGACACATAACAGAGTCCACACTGGGCAAAAGCCTTATGAATGTAAACAGTGTGGGAAACATTTCAACCAAGCAGGACATCTAAGAAGGTATGAAAACAAACATTTACACACAAAGAAAAGTCCATCTAAAAATTTCAGAGGTACGCTTAGTAGAGCAGAAAATCGAAAAGTTTGTGATAAGTCCACCCGGTTTAAAAGGACTAATTTTCCATCTCAGTCAAGTGTAAATAAGAAAAGCTGCTGCAGCAGTGCACTAGCCCACTTGGGTACTGGAAATAGTAGCAAGGATTGCATATCAATACCAACTTTCACACTGCAAGACACTCATTCAGCCATTGTTGAGAAACATAGCTGTTGGATTTGTCAAGAGGAGATGAGTAGTGAGGCGCTTCTTCTTGAACATTATGACAATCATATGAGATATGTATCCGAAGACACTTCTTAATACCAAAGCATCTTTACTTACGTTTTTGTTTTGTCAAGGTTGTTTTGTGGTAAATTGGCAAAACAAGCAATAATTGAAGGGCAAAGGAAATCCTCACTGTGATTATTGTCCATATTTTACCACACGAGTGTTGCGTTTGATCACAGGAGATAAACTGTAACATGGACACTGTGCTAATGATATGACAATATTCAGCAGTATTTTTAATAACAATATTTAATAACAATATTTTTAATAATTTTAATAAAGTTTACTTCTCATTTTGTTGGGTTCATGCCTTAAGGACGTTTGCACCAATTGTCTATGCACATCCTTACTGTGCACGCAATTCATGTCGCAACGCCATGCAACATCATGCACGAGCGCGCGTGCATAGGAAGAAATCTATTCACATGAAGGAATCTATTCACATGAAGGAATGGTAGCCGTTGCGTTAACTTTGCTTTGATTTAACTCGCTTGGATGGTCGGTGACCCCTATTTTTTTCTTCATATATCACTTTCTTTACCGATTATCTACAGTTTGTGAAAAAAAGAAAAAAATCTGTCTTGTAGAAGTTTGATTTTTTTTTCATTTTTTTATCCACTCGACGCCGAATTGCACTCATATCTCAGCTGTATGTTGTTTCCGAATGCCCTCTTTAAAGGGTTAACTCATTAAAGGTTGAAAACAGTTCGAATTATTTACGAATCAGGCCCACTTAGATAACATTTGAGTATAATAGTTTCTCCCCAGCGATTCATCTTTGATATTGTCTAACTAAAAACCATGGACACCATGTCATGTTACGAGGACTAACCTTTCAAAAACAGGGTATATTTCTACACACTATATCTCTTAAATCAATTCGGTGACCCCCAATTTTTTTTGCATTTCTGACATCAGTAACTCATCAGACCGTAGCATAAGTTTGAAAAAAATCTGTCTTGTAGAAGATTTTCGCGCGAATGTCCTTATGGTTGCGTTATTTTCAATAAAACAACAATTGATGGAGCAGCAAATTTCCTTGCTTGTGTTTGTTGTGCTAGTTAGTTATGCACATGGAAACTCAACAAACTATCGTACGTTATTTTACTGCCCGGATTCACTATATTTTACTTTACTTTCATTCAACAAATTTAATATGGCTTCCATGAAAACTATCTGCGTCAACTCTACTTTACATATTTAGGAGGAGGGGGTCTTGCATAAGAGAGGTCTCTCTGGTTTTCAGAGTAGAACCCCTCCCAACATATGACCTCCCTGTTAAAGGGAACCTCCATTGTTATAACAAATTGACGTTAAATTGTTGGAAATAACGTCTACATTAATTTTTTTTTAAAAAAAAAACAGGTGCAAATATAATTTTAGTGTAAAAAAAAAATGGATATGAATATCGTCTATTTTCGCTTTTAAATTTACCGCGCGCCGCCATTTTGAATATTTTTGAATATTTACGGTTGTCCAATTGTTGCATACAAAAGAACTTCGATTCTTTAAGGGGCATTGTCACGCATATTTTGCTGTGTTTTGGTCAAAATACACTAAATATATGACGAAGTATCTTTGCTCAAACATAAAATTGCTTTTAGAACACCAAGAAGATAATATCAAGTGATTTCTTCAAGGAAGAACAAACCATAATAAGTTTTTCTGCGATTTTTCCACGACTTTTGGGAGGAACTTGAAAAAATTGGCCAAGTTTTTCAAGTTGCAATCCATTTCTATCCTGGCTATTCGCAGCCAAAGATAACGAATACTAGCTTCTGTGCACTGGTAGAGTATTTCTTAACAAAACTGGACCATTATTTTAAGGTTTCCTTTGAAACAAATATGTTTTTTGGCTTTTCAAAGTGATACTAAAAATAGGTGACAGTGTCCCTTTAACAATAGCGACAACCGTAACACGCCATAAATATTCAAAATGGCGGCGCGCGGGAAATTTAAAAGTGAAAATAGGCGATATTTATATCCATTTTATTTGTACACTAAAATTGTATTTGCACCTGTTCTTTTAAAAACGTTAAATTTCGACTTTATTTCCAACAATTTAACGTCAATTTACTCTGACAATGAAGGTTCCCTTTAATATTACGGTCACTTTTAAATGACCTCAACGAAAGCACGGCCATTGTTTGTCTAAATTGACCACTCGATGTGCATTAGAAAGTAGTAAAAACAAACGGAAAATGAAGGAGTGAAAATTTAAGATTTCAAATTATTATCGATAAGGTTTAACTTACAGTGTTTTCTTGCCATTAATATGGTTACAATTGTGTGGCCTTATAGTGGTCGTATTAGTCAATAATGCAGTTCTACTGCGGCGATGTATATTCATGGCGGTCATATTAGAGAAAAAAAGATGATGTTAGACGCGGCAATTTTATTGCCTCTGTGAAAGCCACTATAGCGCTTACAAGTTCGATAGACCTTAGTCGGGAATAAGAATAAACAGAATAGTGTCTGAGAATTGTTTGTTTTGGCACACTTGCAGTATGAGTCAGGCAAAACACGCTTATAGTACGGTACGGCAATAGGATAACTAAGAATGAACAGAATAGTCACTAAGAATTGTTTGTTTTGGCACACTTGCAGTATAAATCAGGCAAAACACGCTTATTTTGATTGCGGATAAACATGAGTGAAATTTGTGATCTTCGCAGTGTGCTCTCAACTTGAGCAGTTGAAAAAGCAACCTGAAAAAAATTCAGGCTTGAACGGGATTCGAACCCATGACCTTGCGATACCGGTGCAATGCTCTATCCACTGAGCTATCAAGCCACATGGATAGATGGTCAATTGTGAGTTCGTAATATACCCGATGAATGTGAATATATGAAAATCATATATTTGGACGAATCCCGTTCAAGCCTGATTTTTTTTTTGTCCATCTGTTGTTCAATGACTATTCGTTTAAATTCTTTATAATGTGCGATAAGCGACATTTCATGTGTCCTGATTATTAGCTTATATCGCCAAAAAGCCTATTAAAATGATATATCGTAGGTATTCACCTGGGAGAAAAAGGCGTTTGCCATTGATCTTGAAAGGGTTGATCATAATTATACACCCATTTGCCTTCATCTTCTCGAGAGAGAGAGAGAGAGGACAATCGGTAAACAAGTAGTAGTAATAGTAATAATTTATTTAAGATCAATAACGAAGGGTGTGGCCACCCAATCTCCTGAGCCAGAGGCTCATGTAAAAAAAAAAGCTCGACAAAAATATAATTACATTAAAATACAATTTAAGTTATAAAACAAAAATAACTAATCTAACTAGTACTTTAATATACTATACAAAAACGTAAGAAAAATGTTTAAAAAATACACCTATAGCTACATTAAAAGGTCATAAATGAATGTAAGATACAGGCGATGGAAATAGTTAGGTCATGTTTCAAGAATGTTACCTGACAAGAACCCCAAGATCGCACTAACATGGGCACCTGAAGGCAAGCGTAGGAAGGAACGACCAAGAGAGACGTGGCGGAGAACCGTCGATAAAGAAAGGACACAGCTAGGATTTAGAACCTGGAGAGAAACAGAGACTGCAGCCAGAGACAGAAAAACTTGGAGGAAGAGGATTGATAGCCCTATTCTCCACGAGGGGAGAGAGGATAGATGATGATGATGATAATGATGATGATGATGATGATGATGATGATGATGATAATGATGATGATGATGATGGAGAGAGGGAGATAGAGGGAGGGAGAGTGAGAGAGACTTGTGTGTGCTTGACGCCTGTAAATGTGCGAACACACACAGGCAACACGTCCGCGATAATTTTAAGCACATTTAAGCCACTTGCATGGTTCAAAATTACACCGATGAGAAAAGTCTGTTTTTTATTGCAAATGCTCGTTTATCTCGTAAACAGTTTTATTTGTAGAGCATTGCAGGTTATCATTCATTGAAGACAGGAGGTTCCATATGAAGAAAATGGCTCTCAAGTCTATCAACAATCCACCACTTTACACAAAAGGCAACTTTACAAACAGTTAAGTCTTGAAAAAACTGTGTTTTTTTACGATAAAGAAAGGAAAAGTGATAGCGCGGTTTTCAATTGAGTATCGAAAGTGCTGTTAAGTATCGAAAGTGCTGTTGAGTATCGAAAGTGCTATTGAGTATCGAAAGTGCTGTTGAGTATCGAAAGTGCTATTGAGTATCGAAAGTGCTGTTGAGTATCGAAAGTGCTATTGAGTATCGAAAGTGTTATTGCTTCGGTTTTGCATTACTACCCTTTGTAATTGGCTATAACATGTCGCGGCACTTTCTCAGCCAATCAGAGGTAAAACCAAAACCAATTCTGACTTCCTCGCACGCGTTTCCCGCGCTTGGCTCCCTGCAACATTTATTTGCTTCGAGCTCTGATTGACTCCTTGGATTGTCTGCTTCTATTTTTATTGGTCAGATAAGTTACAAAACTAAAGTAATTACTCTGACCAATCACAACAGACACAGACAATCCAATGAACCAATCAGAACTCGAATGACATGTAGCCGGCGCCAAGCGCGGGAAAACGCTTGGACCAAGTCACGATTGATTTTGGTTTTACTTCTGATGACTCTGATTGGTTGATAAAGTTGGTGCCAGTTTTTTAGCCAATCACAAAGTATGGTAGTTTCTTGGTGTTGCGGATGGTGTGATCACCACATGACGTAAAACTAAAGATTCAAAAGACACTGAACAATACCCACACCACAACACAAAAGCTAACCAACAATGGCTTCCGCAACACCAAGAAACACCCCAAAGTATAGCAACGCAGAACCATGCAAAGCAATTGCGAAATTATTGGACTTCTTTAATTTACACATACTTCATAAGAAGAGAATGCCACTTTATATATGCTTTCTTATACTTGTTGATTTTAACACTGCAAGAAATCGGGCACAAGATTTGGAATGTTTGTCCTTCATTCATGTAATCAATAAATAAACGTTAAAATCTCCATTAAAGATCATGCATTTTATAATGGTAATTGAACTGAGTGGAGTGCAATTTGATCTGAAATCATACGCGTGATTTCAAAATCGAAAAAGGGCGCAGCGCGAGTTCGATTTGAAATCACAAGTATGATTTCAGACCAAAATTGCACGACACGAAGTTCAATTACCACTTTATTACATACATTTTGAAATCGCACAATTTAATTGACCAAACACAGGTTTTTAGTCATTGATGTGACTTATAGATGCGATTTAGAACAAAAAATAGTGCGATTTGGGAATAAATCGCACTGCTGAGAAAAAGATGCGATTTGGAGCAAAAAATAGTGCGATTCGGGAATAAATCGCACTGCTGTGAAAATGATGCGATTTGGAGTAAAAAACAGTGCGATTCGGGAATAAATTGCACCACTGAGAGCCAATCAGATTGCAAGGATCACCAGTGATTTCAAAATGGATGTAATAAATTAATTAACTTATTGGAAGCGATGCAAGAATCTGATAATCAAAAGAATTAATTGTCTTTTGGTGCGCCACGTTACTATTTGTCATGATCATCCAGTTTGTGCTTTTCGATAATTATCTATTTAAGCCGGTTAACATTATTTTAAGTATAACAAGGTAGCTAGTTGCAAGCTAAACATGATGAGGCCAAAGAAGTAATTACAAAGATCACCGTCATTATGATTTAGTCTTGGAAGGTTTGTTTTGGCTCAATGAGGTTTAAAGAGACACTGTTCGGGTTAATATATCGTGTTTTCATGATTACGGCCAGGAGCTTGCTTTAAACTGACTGAAGTAAAGTCGCACACGAGCCAGATGGCCCACACGGCCGGAGCTTAACCCGGTTTCTGTAGCATGAAGGGACTAGGAATATCGCTGCTCCCCCCTGGATGGGATGCTAGTCCATCGCAGGGTTACCCCCAGCATTTTGTCGCTGGTACCCATTTATACACCTGGGTGGAGAGAGACAAGTGTGGAGTAAAGTTTCTTGTCTAAGGAAACAACACGACGGCAGAGACCAGGCTTCGAACCACCGACCTTCAGGTTGAAAGTCCGACGCCCTAACCACTAGACCACCGTGTCTCCACACTTTAAACTGACTTGACTATCTTGAAATAGCAATGAAAAAATCGCCAAAAGTGATGAAAGCAAAAAATATTAACGGCTACAAAAGTCTTGACTGCTTATCAGGAAAACAAATTTGATGAACTGTAATAAACTTTCATCCTTGCAATCCTGCACTTTATCTACAAACTACTGCTTCTGTTTTGCTCTATAGAGCAGTTTTCCATTGAGTGTCGAAAGTAATTTCGTGATTGCTTAATTTGGTTTTACATTGGTACGCTTTCTGATTGGTTAAAAAATCTCGCGCCACTTTGTCAACCAATCAGAAGTAAAATATAAACCAATCGTGACTTGCTCGCACGCGTTTTCCCGCGCTTGGCGCCGGCTACATGTATTCACTTTGAGTTCTGATTGGTTCATTAGATCGTCTGCGCCTGTTGTGATTGGTCAGAGGAATTCTTTGGTTTTGGATTTACGACACTCATTTGAAAACCACTCTATAATATTTTTATCCAACATAGATTCATCATGGTGGCATTTGGCGATGTGAAATGGAAATAAGGTAAGCGAAATTTTGTTGTTTCAGCGGGACAGCTTCTCTTTAATTGCCTATCTTATGAGACAAATCTGCTGTTCTGGTTTATATCGTATTTTACGTGAGTCTTGCATGCATTGATTCTTTTCAAAACAATTACATATTTTTGAAAACCCTTGATACCAATGTCCGTCTCTTTGGTCTTGTTGTTCGCTTTGATGACTCAATTTAAGGTAGAAGGTAAAGTGCACGGAATATAGTGTAAATAGTTTATAAATTCAACCGAGAGAATCTTTGCAGTTCTCGTCGTGGTTTTGATCATCAGTTTCTGATTCCAGATTTGTGCGTCCTTCAACTAAGTTATCTTCAGGCGAGGGAAGATTTGCGCGTTCTGTAAATTCATCTTCAGGGGGAAGATTTGTGCGTCCAGGAAAATCATCTTCATTGGGAAGAAGATTTGTGCGTCCCGGAAATTCTTCATTGCGAAGAAGATCTGTGCGTTCTTGAAATTCATCTTCAGAGGGAAGAAGATTGGTGCGTTCCGGAAATTCATCTTCATTGGGAAGAAGATTTGTGCGTTCTGGAAATTCATCTTCAGGAGGGTTAAAATGTGTGCGTCTCGGTAATTCATCTTCAGGAGGGGTAAGATCTGTACATCCTGCGAAGTCATCTTGAGGAGGAGGAGGACGATTTGTGCTTCCTGGACACTCATCGTCAGGAGGGGCAAGGTTTGTGCATCCTGGAAACTCATCGTCAGGAGGGGCAAGGTTTGTGCATCCTGGAAACTCATCGTCAGGAGGGGCAAGATTTGTGCATCCTGGAAACCCATCGTCAGGAGGGGCAAGGTTTGTGCATCCTGTGAAGTGGTCTTGAGGAGGGTTAAGATTTGTGCTTCCTGGAAATTCATCGCCAGGAGGGTCGGTAAGATTTGTGCTTGCTGTAAAGTCATATTCAGGAGGGGGAAGATTTGTGGTTACCGGAAATTCATATTCAGGGGTTTGATCCTTCAGACAGATCCTGAGAAAAAGGAAGACAACAATAATGGTGTTAATGTCAAAACAAATATTTCATACCGTATGCAAAAATGCATGAAATGAGTAATCCTAAGAAGTTTTAATGTGTAGTATTTCAGGACTATAAAGCCATGGCTTATTCCAATTTAAAAATCTATATGTTAAGCGACGTCCTGGCTGCATAGCCTCGTTTTCTTTCTATCCATTCATCTTACACGTAAAATAATCGTATTTTCCTTACAAAAAGATTAATCGAATCAGAAAATCGTGACGTATCTATCTATTCTAGCGCGGCGCGCGAGGAGTTGTGGGACTGATACACTGCACTTCGCGGGGTGTTTCTTGGTGTTGCAGAAGCCATTGTTGGTTAGTTTTTGTGTTGTGGTGTGGGTATTGTTCAGTGTCTTTTGAATCTTTTGTTTTACGTCATTTGGTGATCACACCATCCGCAACACCAAGAAACTACCACTTCGCGTTTTAAATCCTTCCCATGACACCCCGCGCACGCGCGCTGTTTCCGCGCGCAAGACCGCTCATGGGGACGAGACTGGTAACGTATTATAACATTAACAAGTAGTAGTAGTAGTAGTAGTAGTAGTAGTAGTAGTAGTAGTAGTAAACTTTATTTAAGTGTCAATCGTTCTAGCGTTTCTCACACTAATTGGTGACACTAATTAAAAACTAAGATAAACATTAAAATTTTATAAAAATTGAAGTCCTTATTCTAAATAAAACTCTAGTTAAAAACTAATGCTAATAAAACCCTAGTTAAAAACGTATTCAAGGTACCTCTTTCCCTTCAGTTTTTGTTCCAATGACGTAACAAGCTCGCTGAATGAAGGGCGTTGTAAGGGGTCTGGAAGCCAACATGACGTCATAATCTCGTACCTGTCAGAGTAAACAGAGCTTTAGAAGACAAATAACCATCACAACCATTGGTGTTGGTTAAGTAAGTATTGCAATTTGCAGGACAAATATTTAAAAATCTGTAAAAAGGAGTAACCTTTCGGGGGCAATTTCTCCTGAGTATGAATGTTTTTTTTCGGCATCACTATTTGCAAGAATTTTTTTTACTAAAATGCTTGAATTATTTTTCACGTGCTTTCCTGTGCACGATTTCGTTTTCTCTTAAATTTCTTCTGCAGGAATTGTTGTTTGTAATTGCCCAACCCCCTCCCCCCACAAAAATGAAATGGTCCGTCCCTAATTGCTTTGGTTTTGTATTGTTACGCTTTGTGATTAGCTGAAAAATCTCGCGCCTTTTTATTAGCCAATCACAAATAAAACCAAAACCAATCGTGACTTATTTCCACACGTTTTCCCGCGCTTGGCGTCGGTTAATATATTTTGCTTTGAGTTCAGATTGGGCTATTGGATTGTCTGTGCCTGTTGTGATTAGCTAAAGTGATTACTTTGGTTTTGTTTTTACGACACTCAACTAACGTCGCTCTATTAAACTTGTGATTGTATTGCAGGCTACGTCAAATGTTAGGAGAGAGTCAGTGAGAACACAGGTATAACTTACATATTATCCGGGCATCCATCTGGCTGTTTTAATCTTTGTCCTGACTTCAGAAAGTCTACAACTTCCATTCCACCAAGACCTGAATATGGCATAACACCTGAATAGAAAGAAGGCAGAAGAAAACCAGCCATATATATTTTGAAACTTTTTACTCTTACGTTTCTTTTTTCTATTTTATACTTTTTCGCTACAATCTACTTTGTTTGACCACTATGTACGTCACGTAAACATTTCAATGCCTACAAAAGGTATGTTTAAATAGTCAATAGTTAATTAATGATGGTTAATTAGTAGTATATATTACTTATTTTTTACCGTTATAATGTAAGCCTCTGTAATTCAGAAGCGTTCGATAATTATAACAAACCAAAGTTGTTTAGTTTTTTACCTCCAGACTCAATCTCCCACAACGCTATGCCGAATGACCAACTGCAAAAAAAATACACACATTCAATTGTGGTTGAATCATGCAGTGAATCTAACAAAAAAAATAAATATTTTCCCTTTAATTTTATTGCCCAAAAAACACTTACACGTCGGTCTTGGTGTTGTAGGTGTAATCCATAAGGGATTCAAGTGCCATCCAACGAACGGGCAACATACCCTGGTGTAAGAAAAAGAAAGGAAAAAAAAAAAAGAAAAAAGAAAACAAAAGTAAGGTTATTCCACGGAAATAAAACTTGTCGAACGATTTCTTAAATTTTCCTCTAATATTAATGGCTCATTCTCCACCAAGCATTGTTTAAAAAGAATACAATAGATTACATAGATTACCTTGCTCGCGAAAGAGATGTGATGAACTAAATTGTTACCATTATATTAATCCCTGTAGAGTCTACCACGCGCCTGTAAATTTCATTGGGTCGCGTTATATTATCACGCGATAAATTCTAATTTCAAATTAAAGTTGTTATAAAATACATACTCCAGATGTGTTTTCGTATTCGCCACTTTCGTATATATCACGTGACAAGCCAAAGTCTGAAACCATGGCAACGAAGTTCTCGTCAAGTAACACGTTTCGTGCTGCAAGGTCGCGATGAACGCACTGCAAAATAACAAAAGAAGAAATATATTATACACAAGTAAATGCAACTTAGAAGAAAGAAAGCCTCAGATACAAAGAAGACGGTTCATATCTGACAACGGTACTTTAAGGAAGTAAGTGAACTTTTGTGCAGTGAATGATTTCAAGCTTCTCAACAGTTTGTTGAGTTATTATTATATACGTATATGTAAGTTGCACATTTGTATCTTAGGGAGAGAATATCTTCAGTAAAACAAGGTTATTCAACTAATATTGCTGTGGCAAAGCAGTTCCACACACTCTGTAATCGCCACAAAACTTGTATCGTGATTTTTAGACCCAGAAGGCTCTAGAAACGAGGTTCGGACCGGCGCGTTCAAAATGGCGTGCGGAGAAATTCATGGACAAGACTGCTAAAATACTCCACCAAGCCTGGAGTATTTTGTCGCATAAAATACGATGAAATGTCTTCGTTTCGTTTAAAGAACGGATTTAAATTACTAGATAACAAACACGACCGCATATCGCGCATGTCACGTTACAAAATAATCCACGATTCTTGGAGTATTTTGGCAGGGTCGTGACTAGAATGGATACTCCAAAATCAGGTTGTACCACCTCGGACACTTATTGAGAATTATATAACGTAATGTCGACACTTGCAATTTATTTTCAATAAAGTTTTAAGTGTAAAAAAGAAAATCTAAAATCCCCACTCAGGATTGAACCTGTGACCTCAGATTGGCTTAGGCTTACATAGCCTACCGTGCCACTGTACCACCTAGCTTCTCGGGTTGCTTAGTCCTAAATTTAACTATATAAACTGCTGCCCCTAACCTCAACTGAAAGCTAACCAGTTACTCCGTTATATAAGTCTCAATAAGGTGTCCAACCTGATTTTGGAGTATCCATTCAAGGCACCACCATTTTGACAGCCTTGTCGAGAGATTTCTACGCCCGCCCCGCCATTTTAAAAGCGGATAAGGCCCTGGATCGAGGATGCCCGTGTCCAACAGAGTGACAGCCTGGGGCGAGAGTGGCTGTGCATTGTATTGTGGGATCTTGCGGTGTGTCAGTGTTTCTTGGCAAATGCAATGAAACCGTTCTCAAAAGGAATGAACCAGGTCAATTTTCTAAAATAAAACGTTCCATAGTTATATGCGCGACCATTCGCCTCAGACTGCCACTCTTTTTCGAAATGATCTATAGCTTTTTCCTTTGTTTGCTTATTTTTCTAATGTTATTGACCTTTTTGTTTGAAAGATGCAACATTCCATTGGCAATATCTCGTGCGATCCTAACTCGGTCGTTGACTGCAAAGTGTGTTTCATATTTTTTTACGTTGATGTAAAGATTTTCTCTGTTTTTCTGCAGGTGATTTAGCAGGCAGCCATTCTCAGCGAGGCGTACGACCACTAATACAGGCTCTGTTTATGATTTAAGAAGGCAATGTTTAGTAGATGAGCAATGGGATCAGTGTAGTTTTCTCAGTCTTCATTGTCCTTTTATAGTAACGAACGATGTAACCGAACAATAACATCGTGACAAAACTGACCGATGTCCGCAACAAGCAGACATTAGGGCGGTTTTCAACTGAGCGTCGTAAAACCAAAACCAAAGTAATTACTCTGACCAATCACAGCAGTCGTAAACAATCCAATGAACCAATCAGAGCTCGAAGCAATTACATGTCGGCGGCGCCAAGCGCGGGAAAACGCGTGCGAGCAAGTCACGATTGGTTTTGGTTTTACTTCTGATTGGTCGAGAAAGTGGCGCGAGATTTTTTAGCCAATAACAAAGCGTAGGAATTGTGTAATTACTTTCGATACTCAATTGAAAACTGCTCTAATACCATCAACCGACGGTTTACAATTCACACGACTTGATAGAACATTGTCATTGTCAACAACAACAGTTCTTTTCAGAACTACACCAAGCCGGAAAATAACACTCGACAGACCACTGGATTCAAACCATTTACAATGGACGATTTTCTGCAGAATACATGGCGATAAAAAGACTGCATGTAGCTATGACAAGCTTTTTCAAAAGCTTATTAGCAATAGTTAACTTTGGTTGTTTCTTTACCTTAATTAATAGGATTTAAAATTAATACTGACATACACCCGAGGTCAGGAGGAAAAAAGTGCGCCCAAAAAACAACATGGCGCAGAACTGTGGAAAGAAAATTGAGGAAGCCGATAAAAACACCTCGGGCACTATTAAAATGTTGGTTAAGAACAAGCTGGGCTTTATGGATTTCTTTACGGCCTTATGTGTCACTAGCTCAGTCAATGAGTAACCTCGATAACCAGTTGCTTCGCCCTCATACAAATTCGACCACATCACATTCACTCTAATTACCTGGTAATAGTTTGTGTTTACCTTTTTCTGTACAAGCTCCTATAAGACTTATTAAATTGGGGTGTTCCCCAACCGTAGCCATTATCTGCAGCTCGTTTCTCAGGTCCCTCTTTTCTGTTTCTGTGGCATTCTCTGCAATTGTAGAGGTATACCTTTCTGTCAGGTTTAACTATGTCTTACGGCTGTTATTAAGTTTATATGATTTGTATGGGAGCAACATGTTTCATACTTGTAAAACAAGGTGTACACTATACATCATGATTTTGAATGTTGCTTATGTTATTTTTGATTTGGAAGGGAAAGTTTGTTACCGGACTTTGGCTGAATAGGATTTTCGACAGATCTTTCTGATCCAAACAAATAAGTTTCTGTTCGAGAGAACTGGAGTCTACTGTAATCGCGCCTGACTTTTGGCACAACAAACTCTTGAATGAAACGATTTGAGATCGTGAGCTTAAGCCACATGTAAACCGTCGATGATATGACAACGCGGTCTTGATAACTGCGAGAAATCGCAAGTTAACGCGAAAAATCGTTGAGCTTGTGATTATTTGCAAATTGTGCATTTTTTGAAAAATGCGCAAGCCCACTCTGGTGCTTCTAGTTGTCATTAACAAGACAAAGAACTACGAAACTCGTAAGAGAAAGCGAAAAAGCGTTGAGCTGGGGATTTTTCGCAACTATGGCAAATTTTGCAGAATCCGTAAGCCCACTCTGGTGCCAATATATCATTAGCAAGACAAAGAACTGCGAAAAATCGTAAGTAAACCCCAAAAAATCGATGATCTAGCGTAACCTAGCGATTTTTCGCAAGGCCATGAAAAATCGTAAAATTTTTAATTGCGTTTATTCTTGGTCATAAGTGCCTCAGTTAAAATGGACTTGAAAACAAAAATGTATCTCAGAACAATGCTTGAAAGTTAAGAAGAAAGAATATTATGGAGTAATATTGCTTATGTATTTTCTCCCTGTCAATTTGTTACTTACGAAAGCGGCACATTTACCTTTTAGTTTCTTCACGGCATAGTCCTTGAACTGTCCATTGATTCTTACCACACCCTTGAAAACTTGACCGAATGCTCCTTCACCTAATTTATCCTTCAGTTGAACATCTGATCTGGGAAGTTCAAGCCAATTACCGCGCTTCCAAAGATCAATCTAGAAGAGTATGACAAGACCCCCCGAAAAACTGCGTTTACTGTTTGCTGTTACTTAGGGCGCAGATCATTTGTCAGAACTGGTTGGCCGGGCCAGTCAATTCGTAAATAGTATGCTATATCTTTTTGTAACTGACCGTCCAGACCAGTCAATTGGTAGATAGCATGTACTATTTTGATGGAATTGAAGGAATATGTCTTTAAAAAGGTACATTCTGTTCACGAACTAACTCTTCTGGCCGACCAGTTCTAACAAATGGTAAGCGCCCTTAGTTATCGATTAAAGATGTTAAACAATGCAGAAACTATTAACATCGTAAAGTTTATTTTTAACTTTAAAGTAGTTAGTCTGATAGAGCCTGAAAATAAAAAGGAATTAATGAGATTTGAAACCACAACCTTTGAAAAGCTTTGAAAGAAAAGAAAGAAAGAAAGAAAGACAGTTTAGGACCGTGGAGGCAGAGAGAAACGATTTCTCTGATTCTGTTTTCGCTCGCTTTCCATCAGCATCTCTTTAACTTTAACTCGAGGACTTGGAACGTAACAAAAATTAGATTAATTCACCTGATTAACCTTGTCATTTACTCCTGGTCTTGTCTGGCAAGTTGGTCGAAACTTAAGGCAAACAATAACGATAAATAAAACTGCTAAACCCAGAGGCAACACAATCGTAAGCATCAGCTTGTTGATAAACCTATCTGTAAGGTAAAGAAGAAAGCGTACGTGTTATTTGAGCGGTTTTTAATTAAGCGTCGTGAAACCAAAACCAAAGTAATGACTCTGGTTAATCACAACAAACCGGCGCAGACAATATAATGAACCAATCAGGACTCAAAGCAAATTCATGCAGCCAGCACCAAGCGCGGGAAAACGCGTGAGAGCAAGTCGCGATTGATTTTGGTTTTACTTCTGATTGGTTAAAATAGTGGCGCGAAATATTTTAGCCAATCACAAAGCGTAGCAATGCAAAACCAAATTAAGCAATCACGAAATTACTTTCGACACTCAACCGCTCCATTCAAATATATATAACTGATTTTGTTTGGGTGGTTGAGACTTACAAGTAGGATAGTGCTGTCTAAAGAACACGTACAAAAGCACAAATTCAAAATTATATTTTGGAAAGGAGCAACAGACAGCATTGATCAGACAAGAAATCACCAATGCCATCAAGAAATGAAAAACAGAAACATTGACAGTAAGGCAGAACTGATAAGAAAAGCTTGTTTTCTGAAGCCCGGTTTCCATATGATCGCTACGATCGCTACGATCGCTGCGATCGCTGGAAAAAAAGTTCAGCGATCGTAGCGATCATATGGAAACCACTCTCCAGCGATCGTAGCGATCACAGCGATCGCAGCGATCGTTGTCGCTGCGATCGCTGTGATTCTATCTCAGCGATCGTAGCGATCATATGGAAACCACTCTCCAGCGATCGCAGCGATCGCAGCGACGGCAAAAATACCATGATGCACTGCGTAAGCTCACCCAAAGGGTGCAATTTGGCCCTTTTTATGGAAGAAGTGTAAAGATACGACTGTCTTTACAACAAATTTTAAAAACAATTCACAGCCGCTATGTTGAATTTCAAGAATGAGGCGAAACGATATTGTCAGACCCAGGTCCCCTCGATCTTCATTCACTTTCTCAGCGATCGTAGCGATCGCAGCGATCATATGGAAACCATCAATCGCTGCGATCGCTGAACTATTTTTTTCAGCGATCGCAGCAATCGCAACGATCGTAGCGATCGTAGCGATCGTAGCGATCATATGGAAACCGGGCTTGAATGCCCGACAATCTGCTCTCAAAGAACTTTTTCGATAAATGAAAGTCACTATATTTTCAGAACACCAATTCGTATGTATGTGAACCAGTTGCCGAGAATTGTGTGCCGTTCAAGGAAATTCAATTCAATTCATTTTAGTGTAAGCCGCAATTATTGTTGCTGAATTAAAAGGTTCAAGATGCACGGGAAGATGAATTTAGGTATATTTTAAATTCATTTTCATCTCAAATTTCATTTGGTCACGAACGATCGGTTGTACAACCTACCAGGCAGTGTGCCTTGCGTTAACAAAATACCATCAGATCTTCCATGTTTGTTGTTGCTTGACAACCTAATTGTGTATTCTGTAGAGGGTTTCAAATCCTCCATCGTCATTCCAGTCGAAGAGTACGGCAATGTCTTCACCATGATGAAGCTATCCAATCCTTCATTCTTTTGCTCGACTGTGTAGTTGTGTATCTGGTAACTGCTGCCATGTTGTGGTTTATCCCAGGTTAATGTAATGTACTGTGGTTGTACTTTTGCTGCCGTCAGGCTTTCAGGCGGCGGCGGTTTTTCTTTTTTAACAATAATAAAAAAAACATCAAATGAGTTTTATTCTGAAGGGAACTTGAAAGAACCAGTAAAGACTCAACGCAGATATATTTCTAAGTACAGGTTTAACCCTGTCTTCCACGGAGTTTTAAAAACGGTAAAACGTTTCGAGCGCTAACGTCAGCTTTTAAAACTCTTACTGCGCTTTTCATGCGGAATTTGAAATTCAAATTTCCACCAACAGTTGCGTTTTATACTGCCGTTAAGGTCGCGGGGGATACCTGGTCATGAATAAATTCATAAGGCAAAATTTTAGCAGGGGTGTTACTTTGAAAAACGTTATATCGTGAACGTTTGAAAGCCGATTTCGCTAATATTTAACAGAGATCTTGGAGAATAATGGAAGTGCATAAGGATTGTTTTTTATTGAAGGGATCGCGCTTTGCGTCAATGCTGTAAGCTACTAAAGTTAGTTTGTTTTAAAACATGGTTTTGTGTCCAAGTTTGCTCCTCGAGAAGAGCACAAAGCAAGTTGATTTCACCACTCACTGAACCGTCAAAACGTCAATTGTGTCATATCTGACTCCGATTGTTTGATTTCAACTTTAATTAAAAGTTATTAGCTTTTGAAGGAGAAAAATTGTCCATGTTAGAATTTGAAGCCTCATATCTTCCCTTTGAAAGCCTATTTAAAAATTTTGAGTCAGATATGACAATCTACAATACACCTAGTTTACCTCCCTGCAGTGTCAACTCATGAAATTCTCTATCCGCGCTGAATTCTTGGACACAAAATTGCTTGTTTTTACGCTTCCGAAGGCTTCCCGAGCAAACACGAATGCAAAAACTGTATATATGGTAATTTTGCTAATTTTAATCCACGAGCTATTGGCAACACTTCATGCAGAAAGAACAAAGCGTTGACACGCTTTGCACGTGCAATTATTGATGCAGAAACATTACAGAGCCTGTTCGTGAATATTTCGCGCATTTTCGGTATCAGCCATCGCACTTCGTGCATACTCTTTTCATAAATGCATACTGATGAGCGGAACCTGTCCCCCGCGACCTTAATCATCTTAGCTTACCTCTCAGGAAACAGATGTTCACTTCAATGAGGTCAAAAGGTCACGTTCGTGCATTATGATTGGTAGATTTCGATCCATTTTGTTTGTTTCTTTTTTACATGGTCCGTTGGCTTTCGTATAAATTATGATTGACGGCAGGGAATAACGCAATTGAATTTCAAATTCCGCATATTATTGAAAGGCGCAGTAACGGTGGCAAATTTGTCTTAAGGCCCGTTTACACAGGCAATTTTTTGTGCAATTATTGTCGCACTCATTTCGGTACAATTTTTGTCGCACACAAGATTCATCTTCAAATTGCGTGTGTAAACTTAGCGGCGATAAACCTGGTCTAATGCAACTTGGCGGCGATTTTTGGGAAATCACAGCAAATGTCGCACCCGAATCGCCCAGGAAATCTCCGCTAATTTACACTTGCGACAAAAACTGCATTGGAGAGCGAGCGCGACAAAAATCGCATAAAAAATCGCATGTGTAAACGGGCCTTAAAATGTACCAGTGTAAAAAGATGACGCTTCGAGCGCTAACGTCTGCTTTTAAAACTCTTTACGGTAGCAAATTTGTCTTATATAGGTGGTTTTCATGTTACGTCATCGCTGCCATGCTGGTGGACATAAACAATAGTTCTCTCATTAGCTCCTTTTGTTCGTCCACCAGCATTTGTTCGTTTCACTATTGTTATCTATGTCTCAAGAGATTGATTGCAAATCACCTATTCTAAGGTGACAGAAACCAAATTGTCATGTTTTACTCCCCTACCGACGAAGCACCACAGTTTATTTTAAAATGTAACCTCTCTATTAATTTAATAAATAACTATCACGGTTACGACCAACAGTAAATTAAAATTAAATACAAATTAAATTAATACAAATGAATTCAACAGCAACAGCGGCGGCGGTTTCTCTTTTTTTGTTTAAAAACAAAATACTTTTTTCCCAAAATAAAAAGTAGAAAAATTCCACACTTGTACCAATAACAAACAAAACTAAGTATGTTGTCGCTTTAGACAACCTATCCCAGTTTATAATTGTCTACTTACCTGCAACAACAAGAGCAGAAATACCGAGTCTTTCTTTGAATCCGGGGCCAAATCCTTCCATTAAACGAGTTATAACCTCTACTCTAGAGGTAAATTCATTGACTGTGACTAAAACCACAATATCGGCCTTGACACTTCCACGGCTGGTAAATAAGGAAAGAGTGTAAATTACGCACTGTAAACAACTCTTATACCTGGTTTTCTAAACATCTCTCTTTTCGTGAAGGAGTTGGTTATTGTTCATCGTGGTAAGGCGCAATAATAAAGTTTATAATATGACCGTATGGCCCCACTGACGCAATCCTACAGAAAATAGAATCGCAAGGTGACGTGAGCGGGGCCGGACGGGTTGACGTGAGCCGGTCCGGAAAAAAGCCGTCCGGCCCCGCTCGAGTTCAAGCGACCTCGCACTGCACGACTATTCTTGTACTTTCTAGTCATATTATAAAATACTTATTGACTGAGTTAGGTCGGGCCGGATGGGAAATATTTGGCTCGAGGTCATGGCTGCGCTCGGTCCGTACGCCATGACCTCGAGCCAAATATTTTCCGGTCCGGCCCTCCCACTCAGTCAATAAGTGCATATTGTATTGCCGTTTGTCTCGCGTTTTACATCTAAAGTGTCTACATCGTGACACAAACGAAAATACACTTTGTTACCTCTCTTTTCTTAACACAAGTCTTATTTGATAAAAATCATCTCAGAAGCATCATTTTCGTTTAGTTTCATTTTACCGGCTAATCCATACGCATATTCTCGCGTTTATCGGTGTTTCGCGCTCCACCCTTCAAGCCTTTGAGAAAAAACTGACTGTTTTGTAGTATACAATTTTTGCGATCTTTTAACATTTCTAGCCTGCGTAGCAGGCGTCGAGCAGAGAGGGAAAGGACGCCTACAATAAAGATCCCCTGTTACGGGGAGACGTGGGTTCGAATCCTGCTCGGGACACGATTTTTTTCTTTCTTTAATATAGTACGTCGAACGTGTACAGCAGACGTGATGTCGCATGATTACTCTATATGATGTTCTAACACGTTCCTTGGCTTCGACACATAGGATTATTCAGAAATGTACTAAACCTGGAGAGGTTTTCAGAGGCTATGAAACGTACTATGAAAGAAAAATGTTCCATGGATTGGCCACGTTCTATCTACGAACATCAATAAGTTGCCACGTATCCCGCGTGGTGACCCGATGGTGTAGTGGATATCACGCCCGACTAGTTACGGGGAGACGTGGGTTCGAATCCTGCTCGGGACACGATTTTTTTCTTTCTTTAATATAGTACGTCGAACGTGTACAGCAGACGTGATGTCGCATGATTACTCTATGTGATGTTCTAACACGTTCCTTGGCTTCGACACATAGGATAATTCAGAAACGTTCAAGTCGTCTAGACGTATTTAACGTCTCAGACGTTAAATGCGTCTGGAATAAAAACGGGACGCATTAAAGTGGACGGCCAAACAGAAAAAAAAAAGATTTTCTAGAAAAAGCTATTCTTGGAAGTGACTGGACTAAACTCGTCGCCAAATAAATTTTAAGAACGCGAATATACAAATAGGGCTAAATTCGTCCCAGTTAAGGCCGTCTCGTTTTTATACTCCAGGCTTAACTAATCAATGATATCAATGATATCAATGATATGATATCAATGATATCAATGACATCAATGTTATCAATTATTTTTTTTTTACAGAAAAAAAGATTTTCTAGAAAAAGCTATTCTTGGAAGTGACTGGACTAAACTCGTCGCCAAATAAATTTTAAGAACGCGAATATACAAATAGGGCTAAATTCGTCCCAGTTAAGGCCGTCTCGTTTTTATACTCCAGGCTTAACTAATCAATGATATCAATGACATCAATGTTATCAATGAGTAATCAATGGGTACTCAATGAGTAATCAATTCATTACTCATTGAGTATTGCCAATACTCAATGAGTACTCAATGACTAATCAATGACCCACAAAATTTTTGGTCATTGATTAGTCATTGATGTCATTGATTAGTCATGGATGTCATTGATTAGTCATTGATTTGCATGAAAATAGGTGTTGACAGACCAGACACGACTCATAAGCTCGTGATAACGTGGAAGGTGACCTTTAGAGTTTTGCTCTAACAAGTATATCCCCAAGGATTTTCCTTTTTTGTATGAGATAAGGGGATGCTCTTTGTATATTTCTCTTAGCAATGGTTGGTTCTGAATTAAATGCCATTTGCTCATTAAGATGTTTTTACGATTTGGCAAAGCCGGGTGGTACATTGTTATGAAAGGCAGAATTATTTTTCGCACGTTCTCCTTTTGCTGCAAAGATGACTTCCGTTCATTGAATTTTACCTCGAAAATTATTTTCTCAATGAGATTGCGAGTGTAGCCTCTAGCACGGAGGCGTGCTTTTAAGTTGTTGATATTCTCACTGAATGATTTCGCTAAGGAATTTGTTCTTAAAAGTCTCAGAGCTTCACCTTTTATGAGCCCTTTTCTGACCCCTGGTGGGTGGCAGGAAGAGAAATGGGTGTACTGGAAGGTCTCTGTTGGTTTAAAATGACATCAATAGGTAATCAATGACCAACAAAATTTTTTGGGTTCGATTAATCATTGATTACTCATTGAGTATTGGCAATACTCAATGATTAATCAATTGATTACCCATTGATTATCCATTGATTACTCATTGATGTCATTGATCATTGATTAGTTATGCCTGGTATACCAGACGTATTTAACGTCTGAGACGTTTAACTCGTCTGTTAAGTGCGTCTGAACGACGCACTTAAAATAAGACGTTAAAGTCGTCAGACGTTTAAATCCGTCTGGCTTATTTTCCGTTTTTATACTGAGACGTTAAAGTCATCTCGAGACGACTTTAACGTCTCAGACGATATTAACGTCTCTAGCATAAAAACTGCCATTTCTGCGGACGCTGGTGGCCGCAAAATTCCGATTGGCTTATTCGCGCTGGGAGGTAAACACAGTAATTAAAAGTTCCCGCGTGAAGTCAGCCCCAGTTTCTGATTGAAGATTATTCATTGACAGTTGACATAATTGGTTCACCAGGAAATCGGTGGGCGTAATGCGAATAGCCCGGTTCTTATAGTAGGCGTTCCTTCCCTTCTCCCCTCTCCTTTTTCGCGCCCCCTCCCCCCTCCCCGTTTACGCCTGTCACGCAGGCTAAACATTTCTTGGTCTTTCCTTTAACGATAGTGGTTCCTGTCAAGATTACAGTTAAAAAGAACATTGCAAACAGAACGATGAAATAGTACTATACACCAAATTGAAGAAACGTTGACTCGTGAAAAGCATAAACCATGAACGATGAGACCGAATGGGATTCTGGGTAGGCAGCATTGGCAAACAGCAATTGGCAAGCTAGTAATATTCTATTTCTTGATAATCAAGATGTTTTCTTTGTTTGAGACATTTAAGAGCGTGATTTATGCATCCTGTGTTAATATAATGTGTATTCTGTCACAGACGAAGATTAAATTTTCCAACTTCCCAGTAAACCTTTGGGTCGCATCGTTCATGGTTTATGCTTTCACCCGACAACGTTTCTTCAATTTGGTGTATCTCAGTTTATTTTGTGCACCTACCGGAAGCTCAAAACTCTGACCTCGTATATCTTGAATTCAGAAGATTCATTGAATTGGAGTTTTACCTACAATGTAAAAGCATTCATTCAATAACTTAAAAAAGCTTCCTTCTTTACAAGATAAAAAATAAAATAAATAAACAAATAAATGTAATTTGAGTGGAAATCCACAAAGTTGCTTTTACTTCACTGTTTTAAACTAAGATAAAGAATCCAAGTGCAATCCTTGCACAAATTTAATTCAGTTACAAAGTTTTTTAAAGCTTAACTCACCGACGATCTTATTTTTTCTTCCATCACATGAAACTTCTCGCCACTGCTGTTTAATAACTCATTATGAAAATCAGCGTTGATCACGAACGTAAACTTAACATTAATAAGGATCTCACCTATAAAAAAAGGAAAATACGGTAAAAAAAAGAAACAGTTAATATATTGCGCACATAACAGGCCACATAAAGGCCCTCATACAGGAGAACAAAGAAGAACGTGGCCTTCACGATAATAACAATAACAAGAGGCTCCAAGCAGCCTATACTCATGCGCATGCGTAAGAAAGTTTTATGATATATTTTAAACATGATAAGAAGATGTCCGACATGGAGAAGAGTTACTCCTTTCATTCAGTCATCGTTCCTGCAAACCACGTTGTTTACTATTGAATGTTTTGTAAATGAAAGCTGTACCACAATGAAGCCAGTGGTTCTTCTGAGTGTTATATATACCTAACGTGAACATTAGTAATGTAAGTAGGGTTGTAGGAGACGCTGTTGTGACGTCTCAGTAACGCTGTTTTACCGGAAGTGAGAGTAGCCGGAAGTCACTAAACAGGAAGTGTAAATGGCAAAGCTATGAACAGGAAGTGCACAATTTAAAATATGCGTGCATAAATTTGCATGCAAAATCGTGACAAAAAATAACAAGAAAAACGGAGCCGAAACATATCAAACTCTTTCCCCAATACGACGGACATTTGTTTTTCTCGGCTCCAGGCGGACGCGGCCGCTAACCCCAGGTAATGCGCATGCTCTCCGGTTCAAATTTTCAAAATGGCGGACAGGCCAAAGAGAGAAATAAAAGAACCAAAGCGATTCTGCAACGAATACTCAGCATACATCCCCGTTAAAAAGGTCAAACACGGAAAAAAGATACAAAACTATATGATATTGAAATCACGGAGGTTGACAAACCCAATAAGAGATTGAAAATTCATTACATTGGCTACAGCACTCACTTTCTTCTCAGCTGTTTCGAGAGCTTGTCGGGCGTTTTCATCAACTCGCAATCGCTTTTCCTCTTCCTGTACTAGTGATTCTTCTAATGCTCTTTTCTCTCCCCTTAACCGGTTATTCTCATTTTTAAGCTGATGTACATCAATTTCGTTATAATACACCTTAAATTGATACAGACGACCTGTTTCAAACTTGTTAAGAAGTGCATTTAATTGCCTTCCGCCACATTATTTACTAGCGGTCTTAGCTGCTTTCTGGAGACAGAATATTTTTTTTGAAGACTTTTTAAAATGCGGGGTATACCTGATCGCTCAAACACTTTGTTTACAATAGCCGAGAGAACCGACTGATGGTTTAATTCTCCGTCTTCTTCTTTTTCTTTGTTCCTTCGAAACTGTATAGATTAGTAAGCTGCAACGAAAATTTATTGGACGACGTTTAGAAAAAAAAAAAACCGCAATCGATAGATATACCTAGCCTGAAAAGTGTATTTATTCCAATTCTTACGGATAATAACTTTACAAATCATACTTGTTTATCTCGTACGTAAACGATGGCAGATTAATCCCCGAAGCTCTTTCTGAGCTTCCCGATTCCTCTCCTACTGTTTTCACGCTTATAAAACTGGAATAAACAAAAGGACGAAAACATACCTGTTTTGAAAGGCCATTTGACGAGGTAAAATCTGCTTTTTGTTCGACACTTTACACATCAAAACAAAGGAAATTTGTTCCACTTTTTGATTTCGGCGGTACATTTGCAATTTGCGCTTGCGTAAAAGAGATATCGCCCAAGACTCCTTGCTCGGTCGTATTTTGATCACGAACGCCTTGTTAATTTTGACGAAACCGCTCGGGAGAAAGGTGAAAATGACGAGGGAAAAACTTTACTTTAAAGTAAGAAAAAAGGCAAAATAGAAAGTCATTATATTATAGTTTAATATTTCGGTGGTACATTGAGGACTTTTTATACAGAGAATCAGCACGATGACAAAACGTTGGAAAATCGCACTCGATTTGAGGGAGGCGTTGAAGTGGGCGTGGTCTCAAAATTCAATTAGAGACTATTTGTACCCCGTGAGTTTGATATGCTTACCTCATGCCGCTTCGCGCATGAGTAATAACTTATGTGTCTAAGCATGTTTCAAAAACATGAAAAAACTCTCAGAGTTTTAGGCCCAGTTCAAACGTCGAACTTCACATGTGCCGAACCTAATGCAAATTAGCAAGAACAATAGATTTTGCTCATTTGCATTAGGTTCGGCACATGTGAAGTTCGACGTTTGAACTGGGCCTAACTTACCCAATTGCAAGGTTTTTACGACCATCAAGTTCCCAGGCGGACTATGGCCGATTTCATTAAATCTATTCACTTTGAACTCATATTTAGCTTGATAATCAAGTCTTCTGACCACTGTCTCTGTAACGTTGCTGGTAACATTCATTTCATTGTATAACCTGGATCCAAGGCGTCTGTATTTAATTCTGTAGCCCAGTAGTTGTTCTTTGTGGGAAGATGGAGGCATGCTTTCCCAGGAGATGTAAATTGCACTTGAATTCAGAGGATAGCCTGTTACGAAGGTGGGGCCTTCAGCGGGAACTGGAGAATTAAAAGTATCACAGAGACTTCATGAAGCTACGCTGCAAAACAGTCGGGTTTTTTTTATCGCTGCTCGCTCCCAAAGGCGCGAAAAGCCCGAAAGCGTCGAAACCGTGGATACTCGCTCCAGACCTTTCGTTCCAAGACCGCGCGCATTCGTATGACCAAAGCAAAAAATACGATTATTTTGCAGGCTATCATGAAGCAGAAGCCAAATGTTTTTGTAATGTGCAATCTTTGGCGTAATATATCAAACACGAGGAACAGTGTTTCATCAGATATCCAAACAAAGCGAAGTGGGTTAAAAAACGAGGCGCAGCCGAGTGTTTTTTTAAACTTTAAGGTGTTTGGATATCTGATAAAACAAGTGTTTGATATAGCTTCTCAAACTGGTCGTTAAATGCGGAGGAAACGAAGGAATAAAGAAAATATGAACTCAAATCTGCAAAAGACCGCAAACGATAATGATGTAAACGAAAGGTAGAATACGTGAACGGGTCATTGTGCAATCTATTTACGACTGCATTCTTGTAGTCGTTCTTAGTTTGCCACAAGCTACAACGCGCTGACGAGGTCCAACTGAGCGAAACAGCTGTACGCGGTTGCTACCCTGCTTTATCGGTTTCTGTCGTATTGGTGTCTGGCAAAGTCTACTTTTCTACGTCAGATCAGCCTTGCAGTTTGAAGGAATAAAATCGCCAAAATCTATGCAAATTAAGACAGGATATCAAAACCTCCTTCACGGCAGTGATTTCCTTTGTGTTCTTGTCATGAATTATTCATGAGTTTGCGCCAATTACTGGTCGGTCCGTGACTGCATTTCACCGCACTGCCTACCTCCCTTAACGAACAGGTTCTTTAACCATCCCTACAGGAGTCCCCTACTATTTTGATGTGAGGTGTAGGTGTAAAGACGTAACGGCTTTACGTCACCGCCCAATGACGCATTATAAAATGTTGATCCTCTTATCGAAGAATAACTAGTTGGCTGCTGGTTGAAAGTTGTTCGTCAAACTTAATGGAGCCGAAACCAATTGTGGAATTGCACACATTTTAGGCATCCTACTGATGAACAGTTACGAAATTCAGATATATTAAGTAGCCACATTTATTTGAGGTCTGTCCCCTTTGAATTGCAACTTCAGAATGCTGTGTGTTTACTTACTTTAACAATGTGAAATATTTATCGCACGGAAATCGGATGACTGCTTAAAAACGATCCTAATGCTTACAAAAACTGAGATGTTAATGATAAAAACAATGGTAATCACAGGGTCCAGAGGAGCTATATTTGATCGTACAAGACGCTATTTTCTTTGAATAGTCGCTGAATTGAAAGTTAAACTGATTGCGTTACACAAAATAAGTACCGCGGGCCAAATTACTACGGGCTCGGAAGCTGCGAAATCGGCGTACTGTAAAGAATACGGAAAGGGAGGAAACTGATTTAGGCATAGTTTTTCAAATCCCTGTAACTCAGATGAAATTCAATAAAAAACGCCTCATTTTAAGTATGTGATCTGTAATTTCTATATTCTAAGGAAATATTGAAGAAATCCATCCAAAAAAGTAGGTAAACCTACATTTCCGGCGACCGAAATTTACGGCTTGAAAGCATCGCTTTCGTTCGATGTGCACCGCAACATCTGGTGACGGAAATGACGCCATCAGGTATTGTGCGCATGATCGGAAGTTTTTTTCAGTCGTTATCGCATCCGCCGAAGGTTATGATCATGCCCGTGTGCAGTTTCGCGGAATTTTAAGATGTAAATCTTGAGAAGTCTGCTGAAATTCTTCGCAAATTCTACTGTTCTAGTGTAAAATGGGTATTCTACATTTAGCCTTTTGTCAAGAAGGATTTTAGTGTGGACTGGGTTTTAAAACCTTTCAAAAGCCGCGTGCAACTGACTAGAGGTCACGTCTGTCGGTTGTGGTTTCCTGTGGTGTCGCGCTTGTAGATTTTGGCCTCATTTTTATAGCGTCTTTTTTTTTGCCTGGCGGTTGGTGTGTTGTTTTCGCTACTAATATTAGCATGTAGATTTTTATGTAAGAAAGCCGTTTAAATTTCTTTAACTTTTCTCTCTGAAATACCGGACATGACAGGATCTGAAATGATCTGTTGGCGTGAATGTCTTTTCTGCTATTCGTAATGTCACGCTGGGCCCAGCTATTTTAGTTTTGTCTTTGCAGGATTTTAATTTTCAGGATCCAAGCTTTATAGCAGAGAGAGCTGTAGCTTAATAAGCTATCAACTTGTAGAGAGTTGAAGTTTGTTTCAGTCAAGGTTGTAATTTTAGCTCGCTGTTTATTCTGAAATGCCAGTCTGGCAACTGCTTCCGTTTAAACACCAAAAGAAATTAAACACGCGTTAAATTTTCTAAAAATGTTTCTACCATTTCGAAACGTAAGCATGTTTTGTCCTGCTCGATAATTTTTTTTCTTCTAAGGCGGATTTTCTTGCAGGAGCAGACCTTTTCAAAGAAGAATTTTCCATGTTTTTTATTTTCCCTCTACAGCTAATGTCTTTGAATTAGTAACGGCTCACCGCACTTCCGGTCATTGCCACTTCCGTCACCAGATGATGCGGTTCACATCGAACTCGTCACGTGGTACAAGTTTCCTCCCTTTCCGTTTCTTTTCTCTCGGCACTTCGTGCCGCGTTGTCGGCACTTCGTGCCTTGTTCGGAAAGCTTCGCTTTCCGAAGATAATTGCGCCCTTAGTAATTTGGTCCGCGGTACATATTGTGTAACGCAATCAGTTAAATTTTCAAGACGGCGACGATTCGAAGAAAATAGCGTCTTGTACGATCAAATAGAGCTCCTCTGGACCCTGTGTGGTAATTACCGATACCCAAATAATCTCCTAATTTGAAACTCATAGCCAGTGTTTGCGAATTTTTAACCCGAAGTTAAAAAGAGCGTATTCACGAGAATCAATACCTCTTGGAGGGCAGCGGGATATGTTGCAGTATTCCCATCGAACTTTAGGGTCAGCGGTATAACACCATGGTCCATCCGGGGCACTGCCATCCGGGTTACGACAGTTATTCTGACCATCAACAACATCTTTAGGAACCCTCCAATGACGATGAGGGCATTGTGAGGTCCACGACTGACACTTAAGACCAGACCGGGTGATGTTTACATTACCACGATACCCAATGCCGTTGCCATAGTAACAGTCTGTAAATTACAAATCAGTTAAATTATATAGGGGTTTGCAGTTGAGTGTCGTAAAAATAATCACAACAGACGCAGATAGTCCGCTGAACCAATCAGAACCTGAAGCAAATGCATGAAGTCGACGATAAGCGCCAAGTTTTGGTCGTACTTCTGATTGGTTGAAAAAAAGAAAGGTGGCGCGAGATATTTTTAACCAATCACAAAGCGTAACAAATAAGAACCATGTTACTAAAAATGTGGTTGTTGTTCATCGTGGTGTGTAAGATAGGTAAACGATTTTTCGTTTGTCTCTTTGGAGTCACTTTAAGATGTTGATCGCGACGTTTCGACTGCTATTACTGCTAGTCTTCATCAGGCGATGAGGTCGATTGGTTACGTGTCGCTTATGTAGCACGTTGGCTTGTTGCTATTGGTGCATTTCGATCCTCATTATTATTCCGAAAAGATGTTGTTCCCTCTCCGGTCCGATTCGATATCGGTCGGCTGTTATGCTTCTTGATTGTAGGCATCCACGCTTCGGGAATTTCAATTCCACTATCTCTGTTGATGTTATTAGGATGTAGTCTTATGTGGATGGCCAACAAGCCAACGTGCTACATAAGCGACACGTAACCAATCGACCTCATCGCCTGATGAAAACTAGCAGTAATAGCAGTCGAAACGTCGCGATCAACATCTTAAAGTGACTCCATCGTGAGACAAACGAAAAATCGTTTACCTAAATAAGAACCACTTTCAATTTTTAGACTCAACGGTACTTAGTATTATATAATGAGGTTTAAATGTGGTATTTTTATTAATTTTATCAGTAATAGATTAGTATTAGGATTTCTATTTATTCTTTTTTACTTTTATCCAATCATTGTTTGCGCATTTGAACATTTTTATGTAATTTGCGCGATACAAATTGTATTATTATTTTAGCCTACAGGTTGTTAATCCCACCACAAGGTCATTATACGCTGATATTCACTGCATGTTTAGTATTAGAATTACAAACCTGTACTCCTGGTATTGTCACCTATAACCAAAAAAAAAACGTTTAACTATTATCATGTTTATTGAAAAAAATAAAGTATAATGTACAATGAGGTATAATGTCGATTCATTATTTGGAACGCGGTGGTATAGTGGTTAACGCGTTGGGTTTTCAACTTGAAGGTCGGTGTTTCCTTAGACATGTACAAGAAGCGTTGCTACATAATGTCTCTTATCACCTAGGGTCGGATTGTTCAAAGCGTGATAAAGTTAACACAGGGTTAGCGTCAATTTCAATTCCAGTTAATTAATTAATCAATGGAGATTTTTCCAAAGTATTTCTTCCCTTTAATTTTGACTTTAATTTGTTTTCACGTGTAGCTTAAAATTAACTTTTGAAAACATTTTGAACAAGAGAAATTAAATCCTCGGTTAAGTTTTAATCCTGGGTTAGTGTTAATCGGCTTTCGAATAACCTGAACAATAGGGCCTGTATATAAATGGCTATCAGCGACATAATGGCCGGGATAACGCTGTGATGGACCGATGGACCAACACCGCATCTAGGGGGGAATAGTAGTAGCAAATCATAACCTCGCCCCAGTGCCTTTTCTGCGTTCAAAATGGCGGTCGTAGAAACCCCTGCACAAGACTGCCAAAAAACTCCAAAAATCATGCAGAATTTTGTCGCGTAAACATGATAAAAAATCTTGAACAATGGTTTCAGATTACCAGAAACAAACATGGCTACCAATCGCAGGAAATAACCTCCAAAAACTCCATCTCATAGTGTGTCACGTGACAAAATACTCTACGATTATTGGAGTATTTTGGTAGACTTGTCGAGTGGTTTCCATGCCCGCTCCGCCATTTTGATAGCGAAGAAGGGTCTGGGACGAGGTTGATCAAGTTACGCAGTTAAATTCATCTGGACCGTTCGTGAATAATAAGTAGTGTAACAAATCTGTGTACTAGTTATCACTTACCTGGCAATGCAGGGTACTGGTAGCATTCCGGAGCCTTTCCTCCACCATCAGTTGGATATGTCGTGCAGTTTATCATGTTTTTGTCGAATGTGGGATCTCTTTGTGCCACCTCTTTTAAAATAGGAAATTCTCTCTTGCACATTACTTCGAGCGCAAATATGCAAGTTGTGCGACAAATCTGCCCGACACGAGGCTTGCTTAGAGTGGTATCGCACAGTGGGAACAGATGACGACAATAGAGGTCTGAGATAACTGGTTTGCATTCTTCGGAAATTCCATACAAAGGAAGATAACTGTCAAACATGTCAATTAAAGCCTTACTTCTCCCCAAGTTATCCCGATAGACGTCAAAGATGTATTGATTGATGGCAATGTTTTCACAAATGCCGCCTTTTTTCGTGTACAAAACACAGGACGATCTTAGTGACTTAAAGCTGACTTCGGGCTCTGCCGGAACACAACTGCAATAAAATAAACCAAATGACCTAAATAAATGTATATGTTAAGTCGGACGGCATGATATGAGCATTCCTGTTAGTTGTTCCCAAACTCCGATGCCATGTAGAATAAAAGTCTTTCTATTTGCTCACTTACCTTGAATTTGCCTCTTGGGAAGATGCATTCTGTGATACTAAAACAGAGATAAATCTTTAATGTAAGACAAGAATATTCTAGCGGTTACCAATAACACGCGACTCATTGCAATTCATTTGGTGGACGTCAATAAAAAAAAGCCACTATTGATGTTATTATCACAACATTCTTTTCAATTACGACTGGATTACGAGCGACAGAACTAAATAATACACTAATTTATCCCCCTAAAAACCAAAAAAAAAAAGAACTAGTTATTTTACGCCATTTACAGTTTTAAAAAAACTTCTTTCAATATCACAATAGGTTGGCTCTACAGCAGCCGCAGGTAACGGTTTTATGATCCGCCTACCATTCATGTATCACTGAGTTAAAGAATTAGTACTTGCAACAAAACGTTTAATCTCGTGCTTGTACGGTACTGAACCGTGGGAGATCTGGGTACGAGATTACAAAACGTTATCTTCAAAGGAAACCTTTTCTTTTAGTTTAAAGTTAAAGTTTTCCCTTTACTTCGCGCCGGATAAAATTGTCGATCTTTTGGCTCTGTTGCCTTGAAATCATGGTAGAATTCAAAATAATTTTAACGGCTTTTTTGATCGATGTCCGCGTTGAATGAAGTGCATTTGGTCGATCGCGTGCGATTGGTAACCTCTATAAGAGAACGTAGACAGGCAAAATGGGTAAAATGAGACCGCCACTGTAAACAGATAATATATTGATTCTTCTGTCAAACCTCCTTAATACAGAGACTTAAGGGAGAGGTTATATTATTGAGGTAGAGTATAGAGACCAGTATTCTATTCTAGCTGTCCATTATAGAGAACTTTTCGCAGGCAGACAGTGATGTCAGCGGACAACCTCGTCCCCAGGCCCTTCTCCACTTTCAAAATGGCGGTGCGGGAGTAGAAACCGCTGGACAAGGCTGCCAAAATACTCCAAGAATCGCGGAGCATTTTGCCACGTAAAATGTCCAATGGAATTGTCTTCGTTTTGTTTAAACAACGGTTTCAGATTTCCAGAAAATAAACTCAGCTACCAATCGCTGGAAATAACCTCAGAAAACGCCATTTCATCGTGTGGCATGTGACAAAATTTTCACGCAGCCTTCTGCATTATTACGCCCGCTCCATTCTCGTCCCCAGAGCCGCTTGTCCCTCTTACCGTCGGAGCCTGAAGGAGTCTACCTGCTATAGCTCAGAAGGAGGTCGGACACCTTATTGAGGATTAAATAACGTAATGTCAACACTTAGAATTTTATTTTCAATAAACGTTTAAGTGTAAAAAAGAAAATCTAAAATCCCCACTCAGGATTGAACCTGCTCAGGTATATTAAGGCCTGGGTCAATTACGGTACATCCCAAAATTAAGGGGGGTGGTCTATCTCATAAAGTATGGAACATATTGATATGAAACTTGGCCAAAGGCTTAAACTTGATACAAAAGTTAATTTTCATATAAAGTTGTCACGAAAGCGGTCACGCAACTGATTAAGGTGTCAAATTTCCATGTTTTTCTTTAGGCTAAGTGCAGGAGAACTTAAACCACTCTGACTGACAAAATATCGTTTGGATATTTTTAAGTGCGTAAAGTCATACACGAAACTAACTGGAAGGCGTGTCCAGGTCACGTGAAAATTGAAACGTCATGATTTTGTTGTCACGCAAACACCAGAAAACAGTCATGCCGTGTAGATGGACCGCCTTTCCAGTTACATTTGGAAAGTACCTTAAAAGAGTAGAAATAATACCACTTAAAATTCTCAGAAAACACAATTTTTCCTTGTCTGCAAGAGCACTGAAGGAACAAACCGGAAGTAAAAGCTCAATTGGTCACGTGATAGGTTGCCATGGAAACATCAACGTCAAAAATGACTATCTTAACAAGTTGAATGCCGTTGCCAAGTTTCATACTTATGACACGTTTTCTTCTGAAGATAGACCACCCCCCTTACTCTTTTGATAAAATAGGGACAGACCCAGTCCTTAATATACCTGAGTGTGACCTCAGCTAGGCTTAGGCTTACATAGCCTACCGTACCAGTGTACCACCTAGCTTCTCGGGTTGTTTAGGCCTAAATTTAACTATATAAACTGCTAACCCCAACCTCAATGAAAGCTTACCAGTTACTCCGCTATATATTCTCATTAAGGTGTCCGACCTCCTTCTGAGCTATAGCATTTAGACTCTATCGTGCCCTTGTTGGTGGCTCACTTGGTGCTCAGGCTCCGACGATTAAGAGGGCCAAGCGGCTCTGGGGACGAGAATGCGCCCGCCCCTCAATTTTGGAAGCGGAGAAGGCCCTGGGGACGTGAAATTTTTGAGAAAGTTCAATTTATTTTGAGGATTGGCATCCTTTTGTATTTTGCGGGAACAAATTTTGCGTGATTCGGGATGACTGATATAGTCTGCTGGAAACTATATTTTTTTGATTTCTGATTCGAGCAGCGGAACATTAAAAAGAAATAAAACATCAACCAATCAACTTTTGTAATGTTTTGCAAATCAAGAACACCACACTTTTGCATGTTTCTTCTACAATCTTCGAAGGTAATACGGTACTCGGCTAAAGTAACTGATGAAAATGAAAAATCAGACAGTTGCTCGAGCTGTTGTCAGTGGTATTAAAAACAATTTTTTTAAAGTTCTAATAAGTCCAATATCGTCCCAATAACGCAGCTTTGTATGAGGGTCTCAATGGGGTTAAGCGTGTGGCGTGAAACATCCAAAAAATTAACCGTGTGTCGTGAAAAAGGGAAAAAATTAACCGTGTGTCGTGAATTATTTTTCATTTCAGATAACCGTGTTGTTTGTAGCTTATCCTAAGCTCTGAAAAATTATTTTATGTATGTGGTCTATTTGGTATTTTTAGTTTGTTTCTCAGACAGAAAAAAGTTGAAAGTTGCAAGGAGATCAAGAGGGTATCCAAATTTAATGAGCTGCTAGAGGGTCTCAATGGGGTTAAGCGTGTGGCGTGAAACATCCAAAAAATTAACCGTGTGTCGTGAAAAAGGGAAAAAATTAACCGTGTGTCGTGAATTATTTTTCATTTCAGATAACCGTGTTGTTTGTAGCTTATCCTAAGCTCTGAAAAATTATTTTATGTATGTGGTCTATTTGGTATTTTTAGTTTGTTTCTCAGACAGAAAAAAGTTGAAAGTTGCAAGGAGATCAAGAGGGTATCCAAATTTAATGAGCTGCTAGTCTTCACAGACATCGGTGCTCGTGATGTGAAGTCATTTAACCCGCACACCAACGAAGTTGTACATCTTGCTGGCGACGGATGTGATGCACAGGATGATGGTACTGGACGATGCTGTAGTTTTATACAAGCTCATGGTATTTGCTGTATTTCGAACACTATATTTGTCACAGACGCAGCAGCAGGAAAAGTAAAACTAGTAGTTAGCATGAGTGGAACTTTGTCCTTTCTTTATCATTTGGGGCTTCTTTATGACAGTTTTGGAATTACGTGTAAAGGAAGCACTCCTGCGCAAATGACTCCAGAATTGGTGGTGTCGAATGTACGTAAAGTACACCAATACGTTCAATCGACAGTGCGCAAAGTCAAGGGAAGTAATCAACTAAAGGAAGATGCGTCGACAAATGGTCCTCAAGGAACTGTTTCCAAAAAACGCAGACCTCAATTGAGCTTTTGTTGAAAGGTATGACCAATCTTATGATAAATCTCGAAAAAGTAAATCCAGAATTCAAGTACAACGTTGTTTTCAAAACATTGTTAACAAATGAAGTAGAAAATCTGCATGCAGTGTCACACTTTAAGAATGAGACATTTAGTACTCTTCAGTACGCCATGGACTTTGGCACTGTAGCAAAAGAATCTCTTAAACGAGTTTCTAAATGGGCGGCAAAGTACTTCACCCATCCAGCGTCCTATTATCCAGTTCCCCAAACAGGAATGTTGCTCGGTGACACCAAGTTTATGTCGCCACTCCCATCCAAGACGCTCTCCAATAGGGAGGAAGATGCAATGCGGGGATGGGTTGGCAACTTTCGCCCTGTGAGGCAAAGAACTGTCTGATCAAAGACCACAAAGGATAAAGCAGGAGCTTTGCCTCCTGCCGTCTATACAAAGCGAGCCGATTCTATAACAAGATTATTCTTTAGACGTGATCAAGAAATAAGCGCAGATCTCCCAGATAAGACAGATGCTGAAGGCCCGAATGTACCCGTGCCCGAGGGCGGATCTTTAATCAGCTTTGTTGATGATTGTACCATCGAAGTTGTCCACGCAACTCAGTCAACTCAGGTATCCAACTCAAATTGTGATTTCGGCGAGGAATATGAAACGGACTCAGACGATAGTTTGTTTTCCGATGACGAACCTGATTATGTAACAAACAAGCCAGTAATAACAAGATCGGGAAGACAAGTCAAGGCCTGGGCAAAGTTTGATGTTTAATCACCGTTAGAAATGTAAGTACATATTTCGTTGTGCCCATAGTTAAAACTCATAAAGAATGCAAACATAGTTAGTAGAGGGAGACCGCTAAACTATGATGGAAACAATCAAAAAAAGCAAATAGCTCTCAGATGCTCAAAAAATAACATGAACAATAAATAATTCATTGTCTTAATTCTGACATTCGTTTTTACTGTTTAGCACCACTTTGCCAAAATACACTAATGTTTTTGTTGTTTTCCTTGGCTGTTTTTCTCGGGGCGTTCAACATGCATTGCAGGAGACGTTTTTTTTTTATAAAAATTGCATTTCTACTACTTTTTTGTGCCTGGAACCTGATTAGACTGACTAGATTTGCTTTTTCATTATTTCAGGGGCCAGTATCGTCAGTGCCCCCGATTATCAATGCCACTCTTTAGAATGGGGGACAATATTTGTTGTTGTTGTGAATTTTTGAATAGTAATACGTGTATGCTAATCTTAGTTAACCGTACCGAAGAAAAATTAAGCGTGCACCGTGAAATCGCGAAATTTTTAACCGTGTACCGTGTTTGCTACACCCCCATTGAGACCCTCTTGTATTACAAAAGCAGAGTCTGGTTTTTGACTGACGGAAGTAAATTATTATAGGAGAGTTTTGTTATGCGGGAGATTTAAACGCAAAAATTTCTGAAAAAAATTCCTTAAAATAATAAATGTTGCTTGACAGAAATTCGTTTAAACATCCTATTTCTAAAAACGTTCAGCGACTCCGAGTTCCAGTTGACTGCCAGCGAATTCTTCGCTTTATAATTGACAAGTAACACTAGTTGCCTTCCTTCTTTTCGATTTCCTTTGGCAAAAGGAATACACCAAAACAAATGGACCTTTTGCTCTACAGCAGTTTGTCGGCCATATTGTAAATAAGGATTAAAAGGTATTTTGCGTACATGATATAAATAGAGAAGCTTATCTCTCTTCATATACTGCAACCCTGTCAGCCCTGCGGCTGAATACACAGTGAAGACAGGAAGCCTCCATTACGGGTTTCAGATCGTGTCAGAGGAATGTGTATCAGATCCTCATGTCTGATGTGAAAATGTCAAAACAATACAGATTATTAATATTGCTCCCCGTTAAAACATTGTATAAAGTTTAGAGAATTTATGTCGAATTTTATGTTTTGTGTGACTGTTAAATAAAAGCCGGGGGACCGTCTTATATGATATGGCCCATATGGGGACGTGCCAGTGGACCGGTTATCGTTTTTTTGTCTCTTAATTTGCCCTTAACAGGGTATATAATCTTACGCGAGTCTGAGTTTGGTAGGGTATGGTTGTACTATTGTCGTCGTTATAAGACTTGGTGTATTCAGTATTTAGCAATTCAAATTAAGACGTTTGTCGGTCTCTAACAGGTCATCAGTCAACATATCATTTTCGCTAGCTTTTTTGGGACAAGATAGAATTAGAAATGCTATTGTTGTACATTTTTTCCTTTGTCCTAAACATGACAGGGTCCTAAAAGCGAGATTGCTCATGGAAACATATGAACACATCACTTCCTGTTGTATTTTGAAAATAATTTCGAATCTTTTTAGTTATGATTCAACACTACAGATTTAATTGCCCTTTACTTTTATCGAGGTGTTATATTCATTTTCCAACTGCTCCTTCAATATATTTCACAGCAATATCACATGATACCATTCTTACTTACCACAACAAGGCACGTTTAAATAAACACACAAGGTAACAAGGATACAAAGCGCTCTTGTCGTTGCCATAAACTGCATCATTTCACAAACCATATCAAACAATCTAACAAAATCAACAACAAATTCAACGAAGGAGACGCATACTAATTTCAACGCTTTCTCCTCTCACGCTAGCGGAACTGATTTGACATTTTTTTGGCTATGTATGTATAGACACCGATTTAATCCCCCCACGAAGATTTTTCGGGGGGAATGACATCATCCTTACGTCCCCACGTGTTTCCCTTTCTGTCGAACGCACTTTACTGACATTACTAATACTTTGCCAATTAACACGAAACGCCACGTTTAATCATATACCTATGCCATGCTGATGAGTCCTAACAAGGAAGAAACGGCTGTCCATGGCTGCCACTGCCAGGGTGATATGGCTGTGCGCATGCGTTAAGGTATTGGCCATACCACGGAGATGTGTCATGTGACCCATTGCTTTCAGATGGTTTTCTTTAGCTTTGAGGGCCACTGAGACGTATATTTCAGTGTTATTTCAGCCATTTTATCGAGTCTGGTCTTTCTTCGATGGAGCCTTCAACGGATTTTACATTTCCCTTCTTCATGAATCCAGCTTCGGTAGATAATGATTGCGTTAATTAAAACGATTTATCCCTGCCAAAACTAAGGGCCAATTAGAAAACAAATGACGATGAAACTCCTTGGGAAATAGATGATTTAATAGTCTCAATTACACTGAATTGATTGTAATGTTTTTGCGTGTAAAATTGTTTTAAATCGCCATTCTTTTATCAGAACTTCTGGCTTACTGACAAACTTACCTTTGTAGCTGAATACGCAGAAAATCAAGATTTAGTCTTGCGTGTGTTAAAGTGATTAAGTCAATTTGAGAAAAATCAAGTAAAGTAGACAGACTCAACACGCGGGTAAACAGGAAGTCATTTATATGAGTCAATATATATGCAGATGTATAGTTTTAGTATGCAAACTAGAGCTAGCTCCTTTTGCGCTGAAGCTGTTGCTTTCAGGCGAGATAATTTTCATATTGTCTTCCGTAGACGTGTCAAACCTTTCAAGAAAGACTATTGCTCTGAGTTCGAGATAATCAATAAGATTTATTTACCTCCTCTTCGGAATGTGTATATCAAATGTTTTTAATCACAATTTAACCGTAATCAATGCACTCATCGCATCGTCGACCACGGAATTTTCGCCGCTTCAGCGATCCCCGCTTTTTACGTTGGATTCACGCAGACTGCTTTGTAGCCCTAAAATTTACTGCGCCACGGAACTTGTTAATTGGGTGACCATGCGCTTGCTTTCGTAACCTGTGAACAGGCTCTCTAGTGGGATATAGGGCGAAATAAAATCGCTCGCCGACTTTCCTCGCGAGTTTTCTTTTCGCCGCTCTCTATCTACTTTCGTTACACCCCCACAAGGAGGTCTGTTCACAGGGTATTGCTTTCTTCCATCCCTTCTTTAAACCTCTTTAAATTTCATTCAAATTTAGGTTGAGTCCCGCCTTAACAGCAATTCTTTACAAGGAAGGCCACAAGTTTATTGGCTTTTAGCTATTTAGTGTGACCTATGGGGCGCCATGTGTTTCAAAATTCATACTTTTTCTCACAAAGTTGTTGAAATGAACACATTTTATGTGAAATGAATACAAAGTATATTGAAATGCAAATATTTGTAATGAAAAGTACGTGTTCATGATGAATCACATACACATAGTTTGAAAATTGTACTACATACACTGAAATCTTTGGGCATCAGCTTGAAATATACTTTGTTACAACTACAACTTTGCACATGGAGTCTGAATTTTCTCCATATTCTCAATGCAAATCTTGTAAACTTGTCACTGTGCTTTTCGCACCGAATCTCGCGCTATGTTGCACATTTTCTCAGTATGTGCAGTGAACACGTTTTCAGTGTACTTTGCGAACAAATCTCACCATGATAATACTTCATGTAAACCTCCCCAATGCGTCCCCGAAATTCTTCGAGTCAAAAGTACAGCACTCAGCAGGTCAAGACATGATGTCAAACAAAGATGGCGTGTAATAGTGGGAATGCTTCAGATATCGTGGAAGCTATCCTCGCCAGGGCCTTTTGTGGCACTCGTGATCGAGCTGATGCCCGAAGATTTCAGCGGTATGTAGTACAACTTTCAGACTATGTGTACGTGATTCATCATGGACACGTACGTTTCGTTACAAATATTGGCATTTCAATAAAATGTGTTCATTTCAACAAATGAGAAAAAGTATGAATTTTGAAACACATGGCGCCTCATAGTTACCCTCGCTAAACAAAGTGTTTACTTATTTACTTACTTACAAAAATTAGTCCAAATTAACTAAAACAACGGTTCTTTATCACAATATTTTATTAATTAACTCTGTTCGTAAAGATTTATATTATTCAGTTATGATCTATGTATATTGTAGTAAAAAACACTGATTTGTTTATTAGGCGAAGCGGCTCAAGCTAATCTTGTGGTTTTGTGAAAATGATTCAAAGCAGCTAGCGCTATACCATCTATCAGGACCACCAAGAACATTGATCATTGCTAAATGTTACAGCACCTCAGATCCTCGGACCACCTAAGATTAATTAAAATACTAAATTGAAATGTTTCACAAGTGGAAGTTTCGGAGAGAAAAGCGGTGGAAATGTCACAGGCAATGCAAGCTCACAGGATCAGTACGTTGAGAATTTTGAAAATTGTAAGGATTTGTATAGGGTCCAACCATATGCTATGGGAAAAGTGCATTTTGACTAAATAAAGTTATATTTATCGAAAAAAAATATATTGCTCATATTAATTATTCCTGTGTCTTTTCTGGTCGTTTCTCTGCATATATTTGTGAAAAAGGTTTTCAGAAAACTCCACTCGATTACGAAAAAGTGCCAGCATTTGTAAAGTCTTCGTAACCAAGCCTTTTTTAATCGAATCCGCGCTCGGTGTTACCCATAAAAATGACTGGGTGGGAAAAGGTTCGGCCGTTGCTTTATTTACTCGAAATGCACTTTTCCTATAGCCCATGCTTAGACCGGATTCGGGGATTATGTGGATTGGATCTGGCTTTTTCTCATCTCATTACTTATGTTGATACCATGCGCGCTAGGCCTTATCCGCCCCTTTCATTAATATAAGCTTTCATTCTCACGAAAAAAAATAAATTAGTTTCATCAGTTGGCATGTTAAAGCGAGTTTGAATGGGGTTAACAAACAACAGTACGGATAAACAGCATAAATTTTAACTGACCACAGTCAAGTAGCTGATGATAAAAATTAAACTGAAAACTGACATTTGTGTAACCCATGTTTAGTTGACAACTTGACAATATATTTATTTGTCCAATTAACATTGAATAAAAAGATTCTGCAGAGCAAAACAGAAAGAGTAGTTTGGAGGTAAAAAGCAGGATTTCATGGATGGAAGTGAATTACGATCCATCAAATCTGATTTCGCGACAGGCGGCCAAGAAATCAATATTGCCATTCTTGAGGATGTTACGCTTTTATCCGTTATTTTGTCTCTTTAGTGAATATTTCTTTGCTTTCATCACTTTTAGGGATTTTGTATTCCTATTTCACGATAATAAAGCAAGCTTCTGGCCATAATGATCATGAAAACACGATATATCCGCCGGGACAGCGTCTCTTTAAGTCTTACTTGCATTGATGATATTACAATTGTACATTTATGGAAACCCTCGACACCATGTTCCACCTCTTTGGCCTTGTTGTTCTTAATTTAACCCTTCAACTCTCAAGAGTGCCTAACATCAAAATTCAAGCAAAATCCAAAATTTCAATTTGCAAAATTTTGAAAAACAAATGGTACCATGTAATAGTACTGCCGAAGAGGTTTCGTTTGATTGGTCACACCATAGGATTTCGTCCACAGACTCAAAAGTTAGAACAAATGGTACCATGCAAAAGTACTGCTGAAGAGGTTTCATTTGAATGGTCACACCATAGGATTTCATCAACAGACTCAAAAGTTAGAACAAATGGTACCATGTAAAAGTATTGCTGAAGAGGTTTCATTTGAATGGTCACACCATAGGATTTCGTCCACAGACTCAAATGTTAGAACAAATGGTACCATGCAAAAGTACTGCTGAAGAGGTTTCATTTGAATGGTCACACCATAGAATTTCATCAACAGACACAAAAGTTAGAACAAATGGTACCATGCAAAAGTACTACTGAAGAGGTTTCATTTGAATGGTCACACCATAGGATTTCGTCCATAGACTCAAAAGTTAAAACAAATGGTACCATATAATAGTACTGCCGAAGGGATTTCGTGTGATTGGTCACACTATAGGATTTTGTCATCAGACTCAAAAGTTTGAACTAAACTACATGTCTCTATCGCCTCTGGAAGTGAAAGGGTTAAGGTAGAAGGTAAAGTTCATGGTATATAGTGTAAATAGTTTTAAAAAAAATAATTACTGTACTACATTTTATAAATTCAACTGAGAGAATCTTTGCAGTTTTCGTCGTAGTTTTGATCATCAGTTTCTGATGCCGGATTTGTGCGTCCTGCAACTGAGTAATCTTCAGGCGAGGGAAGATTTGTGCGTCCAGGAAATTCATCTTCAGGGTGAAGAAAATTTGTGCGTCCCGGAAATTCATCGTCAGGAAGGGGACGATTTGTGTGTGCTTGAAATTCATCTTCATGCAGGGCAAGATTTGTGCGCCCCGGAACTTCAACTTCAGGGGGAAGAAGATTTGTGGGTCCCGGTAATTCATCTTCAGGTGGGGTAAGGTTTGTGCTTCCTGGAAATTCATCGTCAGCAGGGGGAAGATTTGTGCTTCCTGGAAATTCATCGTCAGGAGTGTTAAGATTTGTACATCCCAGTGATTCATCTTCAGGAGGGGTAAGATTTGTGGTTCCTGGAAATTCATCGTCAGGACGGGGAAGGTTTTTGCTTGCTGTAAATTCATATTCAGGGGGGTGATCCTTCAGGTAGATCCTGATAAAAAGGAAATAATGATAATGGTGTTACGCAAAAATGCATGAAATGAGTAATCCTAAGAAGTTTTAATGTGTAGTATTTCAGGGTTACAAAGCCATGGCTCATTCTAATTTTAAAACTCTATATGTTAAGCGACGTCCTGGCTGCATAGCCTCGTTTTCTTTCTATCCATTCATCTTAGAGGTAAAATAATCGTATTCTCTTTACAAAAAGATTAATCGAATCAGAAAATCTAATATAAATAAGCGTGACGTATCTACCTATTCTAGCGCGGCGCGCGAGGAGTTGTGGGACTGATACACTGCATTTCGCGTTTTAAATCCTTCCCATGACGTCCCGCGCACGCTGTTTCCGCGTGCAAGACCGCTCATGTGAACGAGACAGGTAACATATTATAACATTAACAAGGTACCTCTTTCCCTTCAGTTCTTGTTCCAGTGACGTAACAAGCCCGCTGAATGAAGGCCGTTGTAAGGGGTCTGGATGCCAACATGACGTCATAATCTCATACCTGCCAGAGTAAACAGAGCTTTAGAAGACAAATAACCATCACAACCATTGATGTTGGTTAAGTAAGTATTGCAATTTGCAGGACAAACTTTTAACATATGTAGTGAAACTCTTACTTAATGCAGAATTGATCTATTTGAGCAGTTTTCCATTGAGTGCTGTAAAACGACAACCAAAGTAATTACTATGGCCAATCAAAATAGAGGCAGACAATCCAATCAGAACTGAACCAATCAGAACTCGAAGCAAATGTAAGTAGTCCCCGCCAAACGCGTGCGTGCAAGTCACGATTGGTTTTGTTTTTACTTCTGATTAGTTGAGAAAGTGGCGCAAGATGTTTTAGCCAATCAAAAAGCGCAGTAATGCAAAAGCAAAGCAATTGTGTAATTGCTGCCGCAGCGAGTGAGCATGAAGCGAACGAGCGAGGCAGCTCTCTAATCGGCAAAAGATTACTTTACAGGGGCTTGAAATCACTTTTTTTAACCAAGCGCAAGGAATTGTGGTCGGCGGTAAGATCAAAGGCGCAAGGAATTGTGGTTCTGCGCGAATGGAAGATTTAGGATGCGCAGTGGTATATGCGCGCCTGGACGATTTAGCATGTGCAGTCGACTTCCATGTGCTTTCTTGGCAAGAAGGAGGTGGGTTTTCCGGCGTGTAACTTGCTCTTTTTTCGCTTCTTGCTGTTTTTTTTTTGCTGTTTTCTACGTTTCTGTTATAAAAATACAGCTTCGTGATAAACAAGTTTGTCTAATTCTAATTTAGATTCGTTTATATTCCCATAAAAATTGACATTGATTTCCCTTCATAACGCTTCAAATATCCCTTCCTGTAACTGTTTTCTTCACCATTTCAAACAGACAAAATAGTTCAGTTCATAACCTTACTGCAAGCATGTAATGTAATGTAATGTAAATCTTTATTTATACACGGAGAATCATCAGTTAAGTTAATAATTAAAAATTAAAACGTGTACAACTGCTTTACATGATTGCCGTGTGGGAATCCGATATCTCAGATATTTTCTTAATACCCCGTTTAAACTGCCCAATAGAACAAACGCTTTTTAAATCTTGGGGCAAGTTGTTCCACAAACAGGCCCCGCTGTAGCAAAAACTTCGTTTTAGGTAATTAGTATTTGGCTTGGGTAACGAAAGCTTTCCTTCACGATTTCTTAGGTTATAATCATTAACGTAACGTTGTAACAAAGCATACTTATCTCACTCTCTCCTTCGGCAGCATTTTTACCATTTAGGTATACTAGTTACTTTTCATACTCAATTGAAAATCGCTCTAATATTCAGTAACAGTGTCACTTTGGTGAACGCGATGAACAAAAAGCAAGACAATATCTTCTTTTGACTACTCAAGGAGAAGATTTATTCATGTTGTTAATTAATTTGTGAATTTGAAAAGTGCGGTGATATCTTGAATGAAGGATATATAGTGGCTGGCATGTGGTACGCTGAAATCGATATAATTTTCAGTTAACGCATTTCAACATATAAATTAGGAATTTGCGTGAGATTTCGTTTCCGTCCGTTTTCTGAAAGCGGTTTTCAATTGAATGTCAAAAGTATTTTCGTAATTGCTTTGGTTTTGTATTGCTACGCTTTGTGATTGGCTAAAAAATCTCGCACCAATTTATTAACCAATCACAAATAAAACCAAAACCAATCGTGACTTATTTGCACACGTTTCCCGCGTTTGGCGTCGCCTGATATATTTTGCTTTGAGTTCAGATTGGGTTATTGGATTGTCTGCGCCTGTTGTGATTAGCTAAAGTGATTACTTTGGTTTTGTTTTTACGACACTCAACTAACGTCGCTCTATTATACCTGTGATTGTATTGCAGGCCACGTCAAATGTTAGGAGAGAGTCAGTGAGAACACAGGTATAACTTACATATTATCCGGGCATCCATCTGGTTGTTTTAATCGCTGTCCTGACTTCAGAAAGTCTACAACTTCCATTCCACCAAGACCTGAATATGGCATAACACCTGAATGGAAAGAAGGCAGAAGAGAAACAGTCATATATATTTTGAAACTTTTTACTCTTATGTTTCTATTTAATGCTTTTCGCTACAATCTACTTTGTTTGACCACTATGTACGTCACCTAAACATTTCAATACCTGCAGAAGGTATGTTTAGATAGTCAATAGTTAATTAATAATGATGGTTAATTAGTAGTATATGGAGCAGTTTTCATTTGAGTGTCGTGAAACCAAAACCAAAGAAATTACTCTGGCCAATCACAAGACACGCAGACAATCTAATGAACCAATCAAAACTCGTAGTAAATACATGTGGCCGGTGCCAAGCGCGGGAAAACGCGTGCAAGCAAGTCACCATTGGTTTTCGTTTTACTTCTGATTGGTTGATAAAATTACGCGAAATGTTTTAGACAATCACAAAGCATTTACGAAATTACCTTCAACACAATTGAAAACCGCTCTATTACTTATTTTTTTACTGTTATAATGTAAGCCTCTGTAATTCAGTTTCTACTGGAAATAAGGAGTTAATAAACGATTTTTCGATCTATCTCTACCTATCTAAAAGGCTAGTTTGGCCGGAAAATAAAAGCACCTTCAAGGTACCTGGGTTTGTAATAAGCCGCCGGAGCGTTCGATAATTATAACAAAGAAAAGTTGTTTAGTTTTACCTCCAGACTCAATCTCCCACAACACTATGCCGAATGACCAGCTGCAAAAAAAAAAAAAAAAACAAAAACAAACAAACAAACAAACAAACAAAACACACATTCAATTGTGGTTTTAATGTTATTTCAATATTTCGGAACAGGAACCATGTAGTGAAAGGTAATAAAATAAATGAATATTTTCCCTTTAATTTTATTGCCCAAAAAACACTTACACGTCGGTCTTGGTGTTGTAGGTGTAATCCATAAGGGATTCAAGTGCCATCCAACGAACGGGCAATATACCCTGGTACAGAAAAAAAAGAAAAAGAAAACAAAAGTAAGGTTATTCCACGGAAATCAGTAAAAGTTGACGAACGATTTTTTAAACTTTTCTCTAACGGCTCTCTACCAAGCATTGTTCATAGGGAACCCACGCGTTTATTTAGAATGAACATATATTATTGAGTTACAAATGGACTTAGGTGATGTTGTGTTTCAATCCAAATTTGCTGTTGCTTTTGTGCTGATGAATGACCAGTGTTGAATAACTGAAATCAGCTAGGAGCAGCCACAACCGTCCGATTAAACCCGTTGATACGGTTTTGAAACGATCGTGTCTGTTTTTTTGAAATGGTCTCGCATTTCGCCGTCATGCAGCGTATCACATAACCGTTTGTTATTAATTGAATTAAGAATTTAAATTGTTAACGGTTAAGAGTTAAGTTAAGTTGTTATTATATACATACTCCAGATGTGTTTTCGTATTCGCCACTTTCGTATACATCACGTGACAAGCCAAAGTCTGAAACCATGGCAACGAAGTTCTCGTCAAGTAACACGTTTCGTGCTGCAAGGTCGCGATGAACGCACTGGAAAATAACAAAAGAAGAAATATATTATACATAAGTAAATGCAACTTTATAGAAGAAAGAAAGCCTCAGATACAAAATGAGCCGGTTCATATCTGACAACTGTACTTTCAGGAAGTAGGTGAACTTTTGTGTAGTGATTGAATTCAAGAGTTGTGAAGCGTCAACAGTTTGCTGAGTTTATTAGACGTATTTAAGTTGCACATTTGTATGTTAGGGCGAGAATATCTTCAGTAAAACAATGTTATTCAACTAATATTGCTGTGGCAAAGCAGTTCCACACACTCTGTAATCGCCACAAAACTTGTATCGTGAAGAAGAAGGCTCTAGAAACGACCGGCGCGTTCAAAATGGCGTGCGGAGAAATTCATGGACAAGACTGCTAAAATACTCCACAAAGCCTGGAGTCCGTCCCGTCATTTTGAGAGCGGATAAGGTCCTGGGTCGAGGTTGCCCGGGTCCAACAGAGTGACAGCCTGGGGCGAGAGCGGCTGTGCATTGTATTGTGGGATCTTGCGGGGTATCATTGTTTCTTGGCAAATGCAATGAAACCGTTCTCAAAAGGAATGAACCAGCTCAATTTACTAAAATAAAACGTTCCATAGTTATGTGCGCGACCATTCGCCTCAGACTGCCACTCTTTTTCGAAATGATCTATAGCTTTTTTTCTTTATTTGCTTATTTTTCTAATGTTATTGACCTTTTTGTTTGAAAGATGCAACATTCCATTGGCAATATCTCGTGCGATCCTAACTCGGTCGTTGACTGCAAAGTGTGTTTCATATTTTTTTACGTTGATGTAAGGATTTTCTCTGTTTTTCTGCAGGTGATTTAGCAGGCAGCCATTCTCAGCTAGGCGTACGACCACTAATACAGGCTCTGTTTATGATTTAAGAAGGCAATGTTTAGTAGATGAGCAATGGGATCAGTGTAGTTTTCTCAGTCCTCATTGTCCTTTTATAGTAACGAACGATGTAACCGAACAATAACATCAGGACAAAACTGACCGATGACCACAACAACCAGACATTAGAGCGGTTTTCAACTGAGCGTCGTAAAACCAAAACCAAAGTAATTACTCTGACCATTCACAGCAGTCGTAAACAAACCAGCAATTAAATGTCGGCGGCGCCAAGCGCGGGAAAACGCGTGCGAGCAAGTAACGATTGGTTTTGGTTTTACTTCTGATTGGTCGAGAAAGTGGCGCGAGATTTTTTAGCCAATAACAAAGCGTAGCAATGCAAAACCAAAGGAATTGTGTAATTACTTTCGATACTCAATTGAA